>OZ038458.1:18688128-18706659 GCA_964036195.1 Sphaerolaimus hirsutus
GTTGATCAGCACTGGACAGGAAATTTTGCTGCATTTTACAGCATGGTATGGTACTGCAGAATCGTAAAACATACAAAAAAACTCTACTATAAATATCATGATAACAGTATGGTTTTTAAATTTTACATTATCATATCTACTGTAAATTCAAATACCCATCCATCAATTGTGCAGGTGGGAACCATTCAGTGACGCTGGACTTGGTCGCTTCAGGGCGCGTCAAGAAGAGCAGAATTAACTGTAGTTGCGGATTTAACTCAGGGGTCACTTGACTCTTTCTGAAAAATGTTTTCGGGTGCAGACACTGCGTCTGTAAAAAACGCAAGATACCGGGCGAGCGGCACTTATTGTGTGTCAGTGGCGCTTGCCATCCTGTGTACAGTAAGCGGTGGATGTTGCAGTTAATCCCCCCAAGTTTCAGACTCATCCTGTTCGTTTATCTGGAGTTATGGCACCCAAACTGGTGAAGAACCAGTGGGTGCCGGACTTGATCCGGACAGCGAAAACCGCACAATTTTTGTTTTGCATATGCGGCGACCCACACTAAAACGGGTCGCTGTTGCATCTGCGTCGGTGTCTAGTAGGGGGGGAATGTCGGCTATATTCCCCCCAAATTTCAGCTCTTAACTCCCCCCATAGCGTGAGTTATAGCGTCACAAGTCCGTTCAAAAAGTGACTGCCGGACTTGATCCGAACGCAGTTTAAAAAGGACACGATCAATTGAAATTCACCAGCTGGACACATCAACTGGCTTTTGCATTGACATTTGCTGCATGTCTATTCTTGCATTTAAACAGTGTGTATCGCATTGCTTAATCAGTAGAATATCAACACTGAAAAAGAGCCATTATTAGGGAACTTCATATCACTACAGTATTTGTTACAGTCTGAAATGTTTCATAAAAGGCAGTAAAATGTGAAATAATGCATTTAAATGAAAAAAAATTGATCTAAAGGTGAAAACAATGGTGTTTTCTAATGCTCAACAGTGAGAGCTCTTTCTAAAAAAAATTTTTTACACTTACACTTTTTTTACACTTTCCTAGGTATTTTTTAAATACCTTACACTTTTAGTATCCATACTCAAAATTTGGAAAGTGTATTTACACTTACACTTACACTTTCCAAAAATACCGGTATTTTAACAACTCTGCAGAACACACGTTAAAACTGATGATTGAGTGACGTTAGGGTAGGGTTTATGTGTATATACAGTTATATTTATATGCCTATAAAGACATATACATCTATGTAATTGTTCAATTTTTCTACGTCCGAGTATCGGTATTTTTCGAAAATTTCTGGCGAAATAATAGACCCCCCCTCGAATAAACCCCCCCTCGAATTATCCCCCCCTCAAATTTTGCTGGCGAAATAATAAACCCCCTGGGGGTATTTCGAGGTAATACGGTACTATGGACAAAATTGCACAGCACATGAAGCCTTGGCTGGTGCCTTTCCCGGTCCCTTTTACTTTGGCCCTGGTGCTAGCACCTTAGGCACCGGCAAAAAAGTAGCACCGCACCGCACCGGCACCGGTGCTATTCTTAAAAAAATGGCACCGGCACCGGCAGGGCACCCCTGAAGATTGAAATGGCACCGCACCAGCACCGGTGCTGGTGCCCTTCGGTGCCCCGGTGCTTTTACATCACTAACTGGGAGTTCAAAAAATTTCTGGCGAAACAATAACCCCCTCTCGTTTAACCCCCCCCCCCCCTGAAAATTCTCACTCTGAAACAATCACCCCCCTGTGGGTATTTCTAGGAAATACGGTAAGTAATTTTAGGCGTATACTTTGCGTCCGTGGAGCATAGTAAAAACGAAATATTATTATGAATTATGATTCGTTACAAAGATGGTGCATATTTTTTTCATCACTTTGTGACAACAGAAATTGTGACATGTGTTTGAAACACCTGGTTCACTCTATTTCTCCCAAACATAATGTTGCTCATTGCAATGGAGAGACTAAACAACAAGGTAAAAACTTAAAATGCTTGTTTTCGAACACACATGAATACAGAGCACAATTCCGGTGACGCAGGTACATTCATTCAAGTACGCAATTTTTGAAATTGTACCGCTGGCAGTCAATCAGTGGAGAAGCAACAGAAATTCTATGCAACACGAGGAAATGTACATGCACACGTCTGGTGCCACTGATCCCAGACCCTGTAAAAGCCCTGTAAAATGTCTAATGTCATGCAAAGTGTCAAAGGTCAGGGAAAATGCCCTGCAAAATGGTAAACGTACGTTTGCCATTTTGCAGGGCATTTTCCCTGACCTTTGACACTTTGCATGACATTAGACATTTTACAGGGCTTTTACAGGGTCTGGGAGTGCCCCCTGGCAACTCATTTGAGCTCACATTTTGTGGCGTTGCTATCGGTCAGCGGCTGCTACTAACGGTGAGGTTTCGGGCTAAGAACATTTTGCTCGAAGTTGGCCATCACAGCTTTATCTTAAAATATTTGTTCGATAATCGCGCATTTTTACTCATTGTGCTGGATTTGCGCATGATTTCTTTGACGCGAGTACTTCACAACCCACGAAATTCACTTGCATCATCCATCACGTTTACGCCCCTTTCGAAACCCGGGCCTAACATTTCCGTTATTTAATTTTCCGTTATGTAAGTGACGCCTCACCCCTGTAAAGTAAAGATCGCCTTTCCAGCCAGACAGGTGAAACTAAAACTCAAAAGTCACGAAAAAATTATTATTTTCATGTTTCCATTTCCATTGTGTTCAAAACACATGTTTAGAATTCAAATTTAGGTATTATAAAATTATCATGTGAGACTGAGAGGTGGTATTTCTGAATTTCTCAATACATAAGTGTCTAATCTTATGCAGGTCATATCAGTGGTTTTCACAAATGCAATGCTTCTCCTAACGCTGCACATGATACTCAGCCAGCCAGGAAATTGACAGTGCCATCTGAAACAAAGCGCATGTGGATATCTAGTGATGACCAAAAAAAACGATTTGACGATTTATTTTGGAAATGTGATCATATTCCATGGTAATTTCAAAAGGGAGAAAACTAGCTGAAACATTTAGTGAATTGTACGTTGTGTTTGTGACGTTCGTGGTGTTCGTGTATGTATATTTGCACGGAACTGATTCACCAGCAGAACCAGTTGAATGTTTTAATTTCAGAATGTGGTCAGACACCGTAATTTTCACTTTGAAAAAGCAGTGACAAGAACTTGTATTAATACGATCTCAGTTACATCAATATACCTATATATTCATAGTGACATAGTATATAGAGAATACTTCTAAAATTTAAACGTTGCACTTCTTTACAAGGCTCCTAGTAACTAAATACAATGTTTTTTGACATCACATGCAAAATATAAATATAAAGTGGCGAATGAACAACCAAAACTCACTAAAAACCCAAAAACACCCTAATCACACAGAATTCACCTGAACTTTGGTCACGAGCACAATCCAATCGCTTGTTTCAAAAAAGCAGAATCCTTTCGTCGTGTATACTGTCTGGCTGCCCCAGTAAGCCCACTGAACTCCGGTTTTTTTCTGCATCGCCAAAGCTGTCCATTCACCGCCCATTTGCTGTGTGGGGCGGATTTTTGGGTACTCTTTGAGTTAGGCGTAGCGACGTAAAAACACTGTGGCGGTGTAAATAGCCTGGCGCTAGCGCCAGATCAAGAGGCGCTTTTGGCGCCTGGCGTCATTTTGTACCATCGTATTGGTGCTGGGGCGCAGAAAAGTGCGATGCCGTTTGGTGCCAGGCCCCTGGTGCTTTTTACTTCACTACTTCGCAATATTACATGCCATATTTCCTCGGATAACTCCCACGAATTAACTCCCCCTCAAAAGTTGCTAGCGAAACAATAAACCCCTTGGGGTATTTCGAAGAAATACGTTCAGTAAAACGCGACATATGCAAAAATTTTGGCACCGTTCCAGCGTTTCAGAGAATATTGGCAAAGTTGAAACATTTCGTGATATTTGTTTTCACTGGTGATACCCCGCCATCAAACCTGTAGCACATTGTTAATAATTCTCTGAGCAATGCCTTGTGCATCACTTGATCCAGCGTAATAGTCGAGTGCATTTTGAACAATGGTTTTCACCGCAGGTGATGGACAGGCCACTTTGGAGTCTGCAGAATTTTTATTCTTTTTTGACTGTTTGTAATTAAATTACCCCCACATAATGCCTTGTGTCTTATAAACACCTTCCCGGTCACGTCCGGCACCCTATTTTTGATCGTACTTGTGACACCCTATCTCCAGTTCTAGGGCGCGCCAGAAGCTGAAACTTGGGGGAGATATTGGCGCAACCCCCCTCTACCTCGCATGAATTAGGAGGGGTCGCCGCGACCCCCCTAATTCATGCGAGGTAGAGGGGGGTTGCGCCAATATCTCCCCCAAGTTTCAGCCTCTGCGGCACCCTAGAACTGGGTATAGGATGTGAGAAGTAAAATCAAAAAATAGGTGCCGGACGTGACCGGGAAGGTGTTTACAATGTTTCTGAGAATTAACAGAGTGTTCGCGGTGTTTTTCATTATACTCGCAAGGTTGTGGCGGGTCATTTGACGATTTCATGCCATTTTACTTTTGACACTTTGCATGACATTTCACATTTTACAGGGTTTGGGTGTGGCACCCAGTTGATCAGGTGCAAAATATGTGTATTTTCGTCTAAAAAACTGAAATACACAAAAAACCTGTCGTTGGACCAAAACGTTCATTATGTCCTTCAATTTCGCAGTGGAACTCACTTGAAGCTGCCAATGCTCTGAGCGTTTGAATTTGTGCATTTTTGTTGCTGTCCCCAGAAGTAGCAAATGAAACTCCAGTTTTCGTACAGTTGGCTGCCACAATCACAGAAGCCGTTATCAGAAGAATCGTGTAAACATTCATTGTGGATTATCGTCAAATCTCACTTTGTTAAATATAAATAGATATAGGTTCGATTGAGTTGTGTTTTGTGCGTTTTAAAAAGCTTCTAATTGATGGTTTGTGGCAAAAATGTCACTCTAGCTTATTCCTTCCCTATTCAACTACTGATAACAATCACAGGTGGTGTTATTCACACACGCACACTGGATCCAGAGTTGATATTGGGTATTTACTTTTACTCTAAAATACGAGTAAAATAGCGTACTGAGTAAATACCCATAGGTACAATACTTCAATTGTACCAAGTATTTTTTCACTAGTACTGGATACTTTGAGTGTTTCAGAAATTTCAATTTTAGCATGCAAAATGCAAAAACGTGACTATATCTATGCTTGCATTCATATTTATGTAGTTCGTATGTACTTCTTTCTTATAATGTGAGCCAAATATGTGAGCCATGTAGCCAAAAAAAATGATTTTATACTCCCATGACGAAAAATACTCAATTTACTCGAAAATACTCAAAAATACCTGAGAAAATACTTTTACACAGTTTTACCCAAGTACTGGATAAAAACAAAGTATTTTACACCGGGTATTTTTTGAGCATCAGTAAAAATGAAAGTATTTACTGGTACGGGTACTTCTGAAAAAGTTCGGTACTTATAACAACTCTGACTGGATCTGATGACAATGTGTTTTCTTTGTTTAGTCTGTACAGTTGTACCACGGTATAAAAAAGAGCTTGCGTGGAAGATCTATTTCATTTATGTATGAAAATATTTCGTTATCTGTGAATATCGTGTTAAAACTAAGTATAATATAATCGATTTCCCTCAAATACAATACGTAATTACATAATGGCGGCCCACACACTAGTTCACACATGTGTGTCAACAGGGGCCAGTTCCGCAAGTAGACAAGTTAAGAGTTAAAAGTTAAGAGTTGAGTTAAAGGTTAAAAGTTGAGTCAAAAGTTGAGTTAAAAGTTAAGAGTTGAGTTAAAGGTTAAAAGTTGAGTTAAAAGTTAAGAGTTGAGTTAAAGGTTAAAAGTTGAGTCAAAAGTTGAGTTAAAAGTTAAGAGTTGAGTTAAAGGTTAAAAGTTGAGTCAAAAGTTGAGTTAAAAGTTAAGAGTTGAGTTAAAGGTTAAAAAATGAGTTAAAAGTTGATTTAATTAGATAAATGGGTCATTCGTTGCAGAAGCGCAATACGCTGATCTTCAATCATATTTTGTCCCCGCACAGCCATTGCGAAACAATGTTCGGCGATTTTTTCTTTTTTAGCGATAATTTTTTTGGATACGTTATTTTCAAATGACGTGCATACAACATTGGCACCATGCCAGCGAACAGCCGTATCGATACCAATTTCATATTTTTATTTTATTAAATTTTTTACCATCATTTTCCACTTGTCTCTTAACTCTTAACTCAACTCTTAACTCAACTTTTAACTCTTAACTCAACTTTTAACGTTTAACTCAACTCTTAACCTTTAACTCAACTTTTAACTTTTCTCTTAAATTTTAACTTTTCTCTTAAACTTGTTCTTTTCTCTTAAACTTTAACTTACTCTTAACTCGCCATTTGTCTTTTTACTCAACTCTTAACTTTTAACTCTTAACTTGTCCACTTGCGGAACCGGCACCTGGTGCCGGTTCCGCTCAGATTTCAGCTTTACGTGTCGCAGAGCGATCTCAAATTGCACATGCAGCTAAGTTGGAAAATGAAGATAACGACAAGTAAGTTGGGAGATCGCTGTGCGACACCTGTGGCCGAACTTTTAGTTGACACATCCCAGTTGACACACACGTGTCAACTAGGTAGTGTGTGAGCCGCCAATACATCAATTTATATTCACCTTAATAGCACCATTATTGCCGATATGAAAAGAACCACTAAATAAAACTGAAAACACGGTAACTTTACAGAAGCAGCACCAAAAACTGCGGGAGGTATATAGTCGCAACATATTCTCAGTTCATTTAGCCGCTCCAAAATTACCATCACTCCAGCGGTGAATTCCCTGCAAAGATTTTGGAAATGACGTTACAAAAACTGTGATAGTTACCGATGTACCTATTTAACTTTTTATATGTGGAAATAAAAAACACTAAACATGGCCAAATTTTTTGAAATTTCATACTGAATACGCTGCAGTGAATTTTCTACAGCAGAAAAGTTGCACGCGTTCTTTAATAAAGCCCCCCCCCCCCCCCAACTGCGACCAACAAATCATACAGGGGTGGGCATCTTCACTTACCGCTGGAAAAACGCGATAGTTTGAGCTACAGTTGAGCTATCACAATGAAATTTTAACACAATAGAGTAGACTCCATAGGACACCTATTCTGAAGTTTGCAACCCAAATGGCCACATTTTTGGTGAGTAGTGGAACACACAGTTTTTAGTGTAATTTTGTGACTTGACCCCCCTTATCTCGGGACTGGGGGACTATTTGAGAAAACAAGAAGAATTTGGTCACAACCCTGACCCCAAACCCCAACATACTCAAAGAGCATCAAAATCGGCAAATGTACGACATAATGGGATGACACCAAAGACCCATGACCCCCCCCCCCCCCCCTAAAATTCCACCCTCGATTTATCCTATGCATGATGCCAAGTCACAAAATTACTCTAAAAACTGTGTGTTCCATAACTCACCCAAAATGTGGCCGTTTGGGTTGCAAACTTCAGAATAGGTGTCCTATGGAGTCTACTCTATTGTGTTAAAATTTCATTGTGATAGCTCAACCGTAGCTCAAGCTATTGCGTTTTTCCAGCGGTAACTGAAGATGCCCACCCCTGTATTTACCCAACCTCGATTAGACATTAATTGATATTATTAGAGACCAAAACACG
This sequence comes from Sphaerolaimus hirsutus, assembly GCA_964036195.1. NCBI lineage: Eukaryota > Metazoa > Nematoda > Chromadorea > Monhysterida > Sphaerolaimidae > Sphaerolaimus > Sphaerolaimus hirsutus. Next base: position 18,695,869 of record OZ038458.1, read on the forward strand.
TATCCCTACAGGTATGTGCCTTCAAAATTCAGAGATCCCTAGTTTCTGAAACCCGAACCAAACGCACTGACCCAACTTCATCACTTCGTTCTAAACCTATCAAAACCCTTCAAAAACGCCGCTTCCAAAGCCCCGCCCACCAACTTCGCAGTGGGCACGATCTCCTCCTGCGGCAAGCAAAACAGCGCCAGCGCGAATTGTCTCTTCTCATCGGCCCCAGCTGGGGGCACTCCCGCACCCTGTAAAAAGCCCGGTAAAATGTCAAATGTCATGCAAAGTGTCAAAAGTCACGGAAGATGCCCTGCAAAATGGCAATAGGGTTGCCAATGGAAATGGCAAGCATGTCATATTCCATGACTTTTGACATTTTGCATGACATTTGACATTTTACAAGGCTTTTTACAGGGTCTGGGAGTGGCACCTGGGCGCAGTTCCACCGTGTACGCGAACGGCACGGCGGTGTTGTTTTGCGCCCAATCTGTTGATGTGCCCGACGCTTCGTCTGGGGGGTGGAATGGGGTTGGGTGTATCGATGTATAAAAGCGCTACGACTTTGACGTGAAGCGAACAAAATAGCACCAAGCGCCAGCGCCAGACATTTTGTTCCTGGCGCCGGGCAAAAACAGCGCCAAAAGCGCCATCGCGCATTTCCGACCACCACCGTCAGTGGCACCACAGCGTCAAAAACGCCATGACGCGTTTTGCTTTGGCGCTAGCGCGAGGATGGCGCTTTTACATCATCGTTAGGTGGCTGTCATCGCCAAGAAACCAAATATGTGTGATCGGTTTAAATGCGCTATTATGTGTTTGCAAATTCTTCTTTGTGCACTTACTGGGGGCAGTCCTGCACATTGTCAAATGTGATGTAAAATGTCAACTGCAAAATCCGTAAAAAAATAACCCTGCAAAACCTGAAGGAAAATTTCCTGGCCACTACATTCTACATCTTTTTTGCCGAATTTATATCGCATTTTATCTGACATCTGGTTTTACAGGGTTCGTGCCCGGCCCCTAAAATACACCAGTCTGTCAACCCACAATCTGTCAACTCACACATAAGTCTATTCGACTGTCCATAAGTGTAGACGGACCCATTGACAGCGGCTATAGCCTTGGCCACCTCGCTCAGTGTCGTATCATGCCATTGCATGTGCGCAGCCGGGAATGATAAACACATAATGCAATGGTTTTTGGGCTTTGTAATGGTTGTGATGTAATTTAAAAATTTATGCAGTGAATATGGGGTCAGTCCCGCAAGTTGACAAGTGCTTTACTCTTTACTCTTCACCCTTGACTTGACTCTTGACTTTGCTCTTGACTTTTAACTTGACGCTTGACTTTTAACTTGACTCTTGACTCAGTTACTTGCCGGTTCCGCAAGTGACAAAGTCAAGAATCAAGTTAAAAGTCAAAAGAGAAAGCACTTGTCAACTTGCGGGACTGGCCCTGTACATTTTTTGTGAATGAATCAAGTAACTGGATCCAAGAATTGAGGAATGTGGCCATTTAAAGATATTTATATGTATTCTGTGACGCTTTCTGGTGGCCGTTTTTGAAAATTTGATATTTTCATTGGAAAATGTGCGACCCTGACGATTGCACTGCATGCACCCCATTTTCAATCAAAAGCAACTTTCTGTTCAAAATTGTCAACAGAAAATTCCAAAACAATTACAGCCAAGAAGCATAGCATTATGCGATCACCACACTGGCAAATCTCCGCTGTTGTGATAGGAATATGGATAAACCCAAATTTGGCTGTATGAATGTACAGCAATATAAAGTAGAAGTTTTTCCTCATTGGCTAGGACGTAACTTTTCACCGCTTGACTTTCCGGCTCGGAAAATGGAAGCGCGCCGGCGTAATCTGTGCAGCAACTGCAGCTCGATTCCACATCTGTGATAAAAGTTGGGGTGGTTGACCTAGCGACAAAATGTTGTACTCGAAAAAAGATCTAGGGCGAGGTGCTAGTCAGTTAAAATTCGTCCAAAAATCCATCTTAGAAGACTATGGCGATAAAAGCTCGCAATCATCACAATTTAGACATTAAAAATACCTTATTCACAACTTTCATGAAGAAATAAGTTCGTGAAAGTCACAGAAAATTAGTCACTTTTTCACAACATTTTCGCGCTAAAAACACGCATATTCAGACAATACGACAATGTGCTGCGGGCAGAACAAATTAGGATTGACAACTTTCGCACAACCTAATTCAAGTGCGACTTATAAAAATGGAAAACATTCTCGACCCTGAAAATTGACGCCGAAATTCCTGTTCAAATCGGCGCCGAGGCAGCAATTATCGCACGCGGCCGCGGGGGCGTCCCCCTGGGGGCACTCCCAGACCCTGTAAAAAGCCGTGTAAAATGTAAAATGTCATACAAAGTGTCAAAAGTCATGGAAAATGCCCTGCAAAATGGCAACCGTTGCCATTTTGCAGGGCATTTTCCATGACTTTTGACACTTTGCATGACATTTGACATTTTACAGGGCTTTTTACAGGGTCTGGGATTGGCACCTGTTTCACTGCGGACATTGTGGCTGGGTCGCAGTGCGCATCCAGGCACCGTTGCGGCACCGAGCGATTTTTGCGCCAGAATCGATCCTGCGTTTTTACATTTGGGATCAAAGGTGAAGGTAAATACATATAATGGGGGCACTCCCATACACTGTGAAATACCCTGCAAGTGCAACATATCAAATGTCATGTATAGTGTGGAACGTCATGTAAAATGGTCTTTAAAAGCAAAAGAAGTTGCATGTTACAGGACATTTTACCTAATTTTTGACACTTTGCACGACATTTTACAGGGTCTGTGGTTGGTAACCTGGGGTTTTTTAGGCGAGTAGACAAGTGAAAGACAAGTACTAAGTGATTAGCAAAGTTATAAGTGATAAGTCACGCGACAAGTTTACCTCTAATGCTGCGGTTACAGCTCGGACGAAAAATTCCAGCGTAAAATTCTATCGCAAAATTGATTACATGAAAGTGGATGATGATACAGGTCTGCAATTTTTCATGGACAATATGTTTATCAATACCTTCATTGTGACCGAGGGTCATCGTCCACGGTCACTTCTAGTTGATTCTGAAAATTCAAGAATTTAGATTTTACGCTGCAATTTTACGCCAGCTGAAGAAAAATCAATCGATAAATCAGCTACGCCAGGTGATTGCATGCAATGACATAGCGTAGAATTGATTTTTCTTCAGCTGGCGTAAAATTGCAGCGTAAAATCGAAATTTTTGAATTTCCAGAATCAAATAGAAGTGACCGTGGACGATGACCCTCGGTCACAATGAAGGTATTGATAAACATATTGTCCATGCAAAATTGCAGACCTGTATCATCATCCACTTTCATGTAATCAATTTTACGCTGGAATTTTACGTCCGAGCTGTAATCGCAGCATAACCGATAAGTAAGTTCCTACATGATTTTTTCCCACTTGTATACCTAAGTTTACTTGTGTTTACTCGACTTACCATTTATAACTTTACTCCCACTTATTATACCACAATTCTAGTCATTGGTACAATTGCAGAATTGGCACCCCAACAAAACAATTGCCATTTTAAAACCCACCGTGGTCCACGTGAACAAGTAGCCATCTGGGTTCATGACCAGCAAAAAGTGCACGTCCACATGCATCAAATATTCCCGCAACTGTTCATTTCTCTGGGGGCAGTCCCAGACCCTGTAAAATACCCTGTAAAATGTAGAATGTCATGCAAAGTGTCAAAAGTCGGTTGCCATTAAGCAGGGCATTTTACATGACTTTTGACACTTTGCGTGACATTTGGCATTTGACAGGGCATTTTACAGGGTCTGGGATCGGCACCTGCTTGGCGTCACTATCAAAACCGGGATCATTTTCATTCGCGTTTTCAGCGTGCAAAGCCTTTGCAATTTGATGCGCGAAATACATGCACGTCGCTGGGGAAATCCACTCTCTAGCGTGGATGCCGCATTCGAAGAAAACTATTCTTCTATCTTTTTTTGGTGTCGTGACGTCGTTGGATGAGAACTGAGTGTGAAGATTTTGGATTTGCTGTCATATGGGAATCTGGTGCCAATCCCAGACCCTGAAAAGTACCCTATAACATGTCAAATGTCATGCAAAGTGTCAAAAGTAACGTAAAATGCCCGGTAAACTGGCTCACTACGTTTGCCATTTTACCGGGAGAGAATTTTACGTGATTTTTGACACATTGCATGGCATTTGACATTTTACAGGGCATTTTACAGGGTCTGGGACTACCCGTACTGCCCAGTCATGAACCCGGAACCGGAAACTCGAAACCCAGTCCCGTTCCAATTGTAAACTATAGATCTTGTTATACTCGGGCGACATTACAGCCTACATTTTTCTGGAGGTAGCACTCCATCATGACATCATCATCATGACATCATCATCATGTCTGCCGAGTATACCCACTAAACACCGGACTAAAAATGTTGGCTCTGTACGCATGTAAACCCATCACGCATGTAGACCCAGGATGCATTTAATTATACCGGGAATGCTGAAAATAAACAATAAAACACATGACCTAGTGATTTTGTAGGCGAAAATCTATTTAGGTAATACAACGTATGAAAATAAGTGATTTTGGAAAAGTTATGGCAAAATTGTTCAAAAGCGCTCCAGCTAGCTAGGCAATTTGCAGAGGGGGGGTGTTCAGGGGAAAGTGGTCGAAAAAATTTGCCTATGGGATAGATAGATAGCTGGGAAGTTTGGGGTGCGGCTACCCGCGCGGTTTCTTCCCCCCGCGGGTATAATGTGTCTATATATAATGGCTCTACCTACATGTGTGATGGATCTACATACGTTAGACTTGACCCAAAAATGTTGTCTACCGAACTCCATAATAATAATATATTTATGTATGTATTTTCGATGCTCATCCCTACCTTCAGAATTTGTAATGAGCGTCCTTCAAATGAGTGTCCAATGTCCATGAGTTCCACCAAATCTGGATAGGTTTTCTTCATTTGTTTCGTGAATGCATTGATCTGGAATTTTTGCCATTATTAGATTTTGTCAGTCACATTTTTCACACTAATTTGTTTTCTGGCGAACCTCAGCCAACGAGTGATAATCATCGTGCGCGAATTCATCCAGTGATTGACCTTCTTGAAACACGATTTTATGATGTTTGTGCTCGTCTGTGACCAAGTTGCTTCTGAAAAGAGTTAGGTAAATGAATGTGGTTGAAAATCTATTGTGCTAAGAAGAAGTTAACACAGAAATTTAAATTTAACAACATGAGAGGTGTTGTGGCCAACGATGGGTAAGTTCTCCAAAAAAAAACACTTTCTGTGTTTTGAGTTTTTCAAAAATGAATACCTGTGTTTTGAGTTTTTTTCTCAAAAAAAACTTGAGTAACTCTGTTTTTATTTCTGTGTTTTTTGTAAAAACTTGAGGTTTTTGTGTTTTTTTCTAAAAAACTTGAGTTTTTTCCAAAAAATTCGAGTTTTCCCCCAAAAATTTCGATTTACAGCATTTCAATCTGGAAACAGTGGTTTTCTTATAAAATATTGGTTTTACACATGTTTTAACCCACATAACATTTGTGTATTCATTCATGTGTCAAAAAAGTCCATAAAAATGTCCACAACGAGGACATCAACACCACAACACCAGCAACAAAATGCCCAGAAACAACAATTTACGCAGTACTCCAAAATTCTTCAATGGATGTGCACTGTATGGAAGACTACGGAATTGATTTGAACTACAACTACCATTTACCTCGAAATACCCCCTTGGGGGTTTATTATTTCATCAGAAAGTTTTGTAAGGATCATAGAAAATAGTAGGCATTTACGTACCAAAAACAGGTTATAAATGCGTACAAACAGGATATATTTGAAATAAACATGTAGATAGCTACACAACCTAGTACAGTCTATGTGTAGCTGTGATGCAAATTAGCAGTAATAAATACATCATGTAGATTGGTTACATGATGTACATCATCCCGGAGGGGGCTATTTTGTGGGGGGGGGGGGCTTATTATTTCACCAGTCCATTTTGAGGGGGGTTAATTTGAGGTAATAAGGAATACTTAAATGTCAAAACTTAAATTGTCAAATCCACCATGAGATGTGCATGCCATCTTGAATTTTTTTTGTACCAATATAAAATATGAATAAATACATTATGTACATATTTACATACTATACATGCTTATCTTATCTTGTTTAGTTTAACTGAATTAATGTGCATTCAACCGCTTCGCTGAAAAAAAACACAAAAACTCAAAAAAACTTTTCTGTGTTTCTGTGTTTCTGTGTTCTCCAAAAAAAAACTCATTTGAGTTTTGAGTTTTTCAAAATTTATGAGTTTCCGTGTTTCTGTGTAAAACAAAAACACAGAAACTCAATGAGTTTCTGTGTTCAATTTCTGTGTTTTTTCCATCGTTGGTTGTGGCCAATGGCCGTGTTTCTACCAGAGTTGCGAAAGCGTATTTACGCTTACCTGAAATACCCGGGTAAATGGGTATTTATACTTACGCTTACGCTTACGCTTTCATAAAATACCCGTACGCTTTATTACGCTTTCCCGGCCGAATTACCCGGGTACTAAAAGCGTAAAAAAGCTTTTCACACAGTACAGTTTTACGCGTTTGAAAAAGTACCAAAAATGCTGCGTAAACCAAAAAAAGTGACTGCGTGTGTGCAATAATGCACTGGAAAAAGCGGAAATGCCTCCGCCTTGGTGAACTCTGCCTGCGGCAATGACTAAGTGTTTCTGCCGATGAATTGCCAATGAATTGCCAATGAATTGAATGAATCTAAGGGCAGACTACCAAATGAGCGTCAAAAAAATTTCGCTGGTAGCTTGATTTTGTAAGAATCCTCTGAACAAAGACTCTGTTAAGAATTTTTTACGCTTACGCTTTTTTTACGCTTTCCCAGGTATTTTTAAAATACCTACGCTTTTGAGTATCCATACTCAAAATTTGGAAAGTGTATTTACGCTTACGCTTACGCTTTCCAAAAATACCGGTATTTTGACAACTCTGGTTTCTACAAGGTCGAATTCGGAATCATAAAAAGTAAACGAAAATAACTGATCAAAGTTTGAGACAGTAAGTTCAAAATTCCCTGGCATGCCTGCCTGTAGTAAAGTTTCAAATTGCCTTTGCTTGACAAGTAGAATTCTGCCTGAAACTTGTGACTTAACACAGCCTTAATACACTTCAATCATCCAACCACCCATCAACTTCAAATAGGTAAAAAAAGTCACCCCCACTGACGACTTCAAGTTCTCCAACAACACCCTGCTGGGTATTCTCATTTTGGCCACCTTGACGCGCACAGTGTTCACGATGTCGGCTTGCGCCAGGAGGATGACTGGCACGCCCGGCATTGATGGCGGAATGAAGATTATGTGCTGTGAGGTGGGGGGGGGGGGGGGTTGAATTCGGGGGGCAGTCCCAGACCCTGTAAAATGCCTTGTAAAGTGTCAAAAGTCATGCAAAGTGTCAAAAGTCATGAAAATGCCCTGCAAAATGGAAACTCGTGACAACGAAATGAACTAAACACTCACATTGGCGAATTCCCACTGCTCAAAAATTGCTCTGCGCACCCGTTCCACCTGCGATCTCGTCATCGGCTTGATCTCTAGCAGCGCGTATCTGTCGTCGGTGAACAGCGTGCACATTGACAGAGTTTGATCCAAATTGGGGAAAAATGAGTACGGATGGAATCCTATTTGCATAAGTAAAATGATATCTGCACGATCAAAACCGAGCGAGAAAAGCGTTTCGATCCATTTAGCACGCCAAGCAAAGAAAAGGGTGACGTTTGGTGTAAAGCCGGAATTAGAGCTCAGCGTCGATTCGACGTGAAATGACGACGTAAAATGACGTCGTAAAATTAATTAGTCGTAATTCTTAGAAAATTGTAGACCCGTAGCATGATCCACACTCGTGTAATTAATTTCACGACGTCATTTTACGTCGTCATTTCACGCTGAATCGACGCTGAGCTCTAATTCCGGCTTAAAGGTTAGGTATGTAAATATTTATATATGAAATGCGCGAACCGGATACTTATGCACGCACTTTCACAAACAGAAAAAGGCGGAGTCATGACAAGCAACGAATGTTTTTCCTGAAACGTTTTTTCTTGGAACCGTTTTGATTTCAAACATGATGACGTCATGATGGAGTTTTTCCTTTAGCAGAATGCATAGGTAGAATTTCTCTATATCCCATCTAGTGATGTAAAAACGCCATGGCGTTGGCGCCTGGTGCTAGCTTCAAATCAAAAAGCGTAATGGCGCTTTTGGCGCTTGGCGCTATTTTACTCTGGCGCCATTGCCGCTTGGCGCGGGGGTTTGAAAAGCGCCATGGCGCCTTTTACATCACTAATCCCATCACTTCTCTACGTGCATCACAAAACTTACCCATTTAAATTGCACATCGGATCCGTGGCCGCATTCTCTACGGACGACTGTATTTCCCGAATTTTTCTTTCCCATTTCGGACTCGATTTGACGGTTGAAACGATTAAAATTACAAGAAATGACGTAAAAAATTTCGCTTGGTTCATTGCGGAGAAGTAAAAAGTTGCGTATAGATTAATGAACTTTTTTATCTTTTGACGATGACACAGTTCTGCCGACTTCCAGCCATCGGGTAAAAATGGCAATTAGAGAATATTTAACGGATGCAGAACATAAATCGTTAAGCACCTCAGAGAAACGTTTTTATTAAGTTTCGCCTGTAAATGTAAAAGCAACTTGTTAGCTCGATACACACCAAATTCCGTCGAATAAATCTCCCTTAAAAAGGATTTCACGTTGGATAACTTCACGTTTCAAATATCATTTAAGCCATCGGAAAAACCGAGGGTACTTTGACATAAATTGTTTGAATTTCGTTTGAAAATTTTGAAAAAAAATTTTAAATTTTTTTTTGAAATGTTTGTATTGGTGAACATGCAGTTGTGCTTGTTCGAGCTGCTAGCGCAACAGGGATGAAACTAGCAGAATAAAAATTATATGAGGTAAAAACTGCTTCAAATGACACTCTGTCATAAAATTAACTTCTCATACTGTTTCTGAAACTGGATATTGTTCGATAGGAAACTGTATGCAGGTAGTTGCAGACAGAAATGCGTCAAGACACCATAATAAATATGTATGGTAAGTTTCTTCCATAGTTGTTAAAACATATTTACTTTTAATTGGAAGAAATGTATACTTGTAAATACCGTATTTCCTCGAATTACCCCCCGGGGTTTTTTTCCAGAGTGAAAATTTTGAGAGAAAAACGTGAAAATTGAAACAATAACCACCATTGATAAGTTTGTACAGCCTTGTATAAGGATGCTGATGGTATAAACGATGTTCTAACGTAACACAGTAAGTGTTTTGAACGTCTGTTATGCATTTCCCGGACCACAAATTCATAGTGCCCATTTTGAGGGGGGGTATTTCGAGGGAGGGGGTATTTCGAGGAAATACGGTAGGTATATTAAGTAAATACCTTTACCTACACTCCAAAAAAGCAACAGTACTGTACTGTACTCAGCTATGCATACTTTTCGAAAATATCTGAGTACACAAAACCTATTTCAGAAATAGCAATTTGGCACAAAAAAGTGACTACGCCATTATGTATTTGGGGCCGTCATGTCATAAGTCAAAAAAATAATTTTGAGGTTTTGCTTCCAATTCAAGGTTCAAGGTGATGTAAACAGAAAGTGTTTTCACATTCTTTTGCATTTAAACAAGTAAAAGAATTTTTTTCCATGTAATGTACTTGGGTTGAGTAAAAATACGTTAAGTTTACATAAATTTTGAAGAAGAAAAAATATTTCTTTTAACAACTTTGGTTACTTTTATGAAAAGGTGATGTCGAAACTTAAAAGCCAAACTAGCAGCTGCATTTGTCACTAAAATCTGCTCTTGCCAAAATACACACATTTACGTCACGTATGTATGCAAAGTATTAAGCTAAATACATATAAACAAGACATTAGAAATAATAATTCCTACATGTAAAAAATGTACAATACCTAACGCATATTTGTAGCGGCCTAACGCGAAGCCTATTTGTCAAAAACGAATTTCTAATGATATTTATTAAGCGGAACATTAAAAACAGTCTAGACCTGGTGAAAGAACATAATCTTAGCACTCACAGTTGCACTTTAAACTAATCATTTTGGATAGCTTGTCCACAACATTTATGGATTGAAACCAGATAAAAATGGGGTGTTGAAAAACACACTGTAAGAACTCGCTGAATTTTTATATTTACCGTATTTCCTCGAAATACCCCCCCCCTCGAAATACCCCCCTCAAAATGGACACTATGAACTTATAAACCCCCCCCCCCTCGAAATACCCCCCCAAATTGAGTGTATAGAGAACGTAAATGACAAAGGCTGCGGTTTGTCATCCCGGCAATGCAGAACACACGTTAAAAACGATGACTCTGTTATGTGAGAACAGTGTTTGTACGTCTACACACTTATTAATGTCTTTATAGTCTTATAAATGGCGATTTTTGTTGCATTTTTCGACGTCTGCGTACATTTCAGACGACATTTTAGTACTGGGATTTCAAAAAATTTCTGGCGAAATACTAAACCCCCCCTCGAAATACCCCCCCCCTCGTTTAACCCCCCCTCAAAATTCTCACTCTGAAAAAATAAACCCCCCGGGGGTATTTCGAGGAAATACGGTATGTGTTTTTTTGAGAATTCAACGATTTACACATTGATCAAAATACAATATGTGCGTGCTATGCGGGTTTTATGATG
>OZ038458.1:18706859-18768813 GCA_964036195.1 Sphaerolaimus hirsutus
CTGCGACCAACAAATAATACTTACTCAACTTCGATTAGACATTAATTGATATGATTAGAAACCAAAACACGTATCCATATAGGTATACTCCAGCGACATTACACCTTACAATTAAATCTACCATATCCCGTCTGAATAAAAGGACAAACATAAAAAGTTTTTCATTCTATTTATAAAAGCAATTTGATAAATCTGATGAAATTTTTGTTCTTTTATTCAGATGGGATATGGTAGATTTCGTTGTAAGGTGTAATGTCGCTGTGCCTTCAAAATTCAGAGATCCCTAGTTTCTGAAACCCGAACCAAACTCACTGACCCAACTTATCATTTCGATCTAAACCTATCAAAACCCTTCAAAAACGCCGCTTCCAAACCCCCGCCCACCAACTTCGCAGTGGGCACGATCTCCTCCTGCGGCAAGCAAAACAGCGCCAGCGCGAATTGTCTCTTCTCATCGGCCCCAGCTGGGGGCACTCCCGCACCCTGTAAAAAGCCCTGTAAAATATCAAATGTCGTGCAAAGTGTCAAAAGTCACGGAAAATGCCCTACAAAATGGCAACCGGGTTGCCAATGGAAATGGCAACCATGTCATATTCCATGACTTTTGACATTTTGCATGACATTTGACATTTTACAAGGCTTTTTACTGGGTCCGGGAGTGGCACCTGGGCGCAGTTCCACCGTGTACGCGAACGGCACGGCGGTGTTGTTTTGCGCCCAATCTGTTGATGTGCCCGAGGCTTCGTCTGGGGGGAGGAATGGGTTTGGGTGTATTGATGTATAAAAGCGCTAGGACTTTGGCGTTAAGCGCCAAAAGCGCCGGAAGAAAGTAGCACCGAGCTTCAGCGCCAGACATTTTGTTCCTGGCGCCGGGCAAAAACAGCGCCAAAAGCGCCATCGCGCATTTCCGACCACCACCGCCAGTGGCACCACAGCGTCAAAAACGCCATGACGCGTTTTGCTTTGGCGCTAGCGCGAGGATGGCGCTTTTACATCTTCGTTAGGTGGCTGTCAACGGCGAAAAACAAAATATGTGTGATCGGTTTAAATGCGCTATTATGTGTTTGCAAATTCTTCTTTGTGCACTTACTGGGGGCAGTCCTGCACATTGTCAAATGTGATGTAAAATGTCAACTGCAAAATCCGTAAAAAAATAACCCTGCAAAACCTGAAGGAAAATTTCCTGGCCACTACATTCTACATCTTTTTTGCCGAATTTATCACGCATTTTACCTAACATTCCGTTTCACAGGGTTCGGCCCCGGCCCCTGAAATAGACCAATCACCCACAATCTGTCAACTCACACATAAGTCTATTCGACTGTCCGTAAGTGTAGACGGACCCATTGACAGCGGCTATAGCCTTGGCCACCTCGCTCAGTGTGGTATCATGCCATTGCATGTGTGCAGCCGGGAATGATAAACACATAATGCAATGGTTTTTGGGCTTTGTAATTGTTTTGATTGAAAAATTTATGCTGTGAATATTGGGCCATTTTTTGAAGGAATCATGTGCAAGAATGCGGGATAAAGAATTGGAGAAATTTGAAAATTTCACATTTTTATTGGAAAATCGCTGATGATTTTTCGGCAACTCATTTTCAATCAGCAGCAATCTTCTGTTCAAAATTGTCAACAGAAAAACTCCAAAACAATTACAGCCAAAAACATGAGCATTATGCGATCACCACACTGGCAAATCTCCGCTGTTGTGATAGGAATATGGATAAACCCAAATTTGGCTGTATGAATGTACAGCAATATAAAGTAGAAGTTTTTCCTCATTGGCTAGGACGTAACTTTTCACCGCTTGACTTTCCGGCTCGGAAAATGGAAGCGCGCCGGCGTAATCTGTGCAGCAACTGCAGCTGGATTCCACGTCTGTGATAGAAGTTGGGTGGTTGACCTAGAGACAAAATGTTGTACTCGAAAAAGATCTAGGGCGAGGTGCTAGTCAGTCAAAAAAACGCCCAAAAATCCATCTTAGACGACTATGGCGATAAAAGCTCGCAATCGTCACAATTTAGACATTAAAAATACCTTTTTCAAAACTTTCATGAAGAAATAAGTTCGTGAAAGTCACAGAAAATAATTCACTTTTTCACAACTTTTTCACTAAAAACACGCATATTCAGACAATACGACAATGTGCTGCGGGCAGAACAAATTAGGATTGACAACTTTCGCACGAACTAATTCAAGTGCGACTTATAAAAATGGAAAACATTCTCGCACCCTGAAAATTGACGCCGAAATTCCTGTTCAAATCGGCGCCGAGGCAGCAATTGTCGCACGCGGCCGCGGGGGCGTCCCCCTGGGGGCACTCCCAGACCCTGTAAAAAGCCGTGTAAAATGTAAAATGTCATGCAAAGTGTCAAAAGTCATGGAAAATGCCCTGCAAAATGGCAACCGAGTTGCCATTTTTCAGGGCATTTTCCATGACTTTTGACACTTTGCATGACATTTGACATTTTACAGGGCTTTTTACAGGGTCTGGGATTGGCACCTGTTTCACTGCGGACATTGTGGCTGGGTCGCAGTGCGCATCCAGGCACCGTTGCGGCACCGAGCGATTTTTGCGCCAAAATCGATCCTGTGTTTTTACATTTGGGATCAAGGGTGAACGTAAATATAATGGGGGCACTCCCATACACTGTAAAATACCCTGCAAGTGCAACATATCAAATGTCATGTATACTGTGGAACGTATGTGAAATGGCCTCTAAAAGCAAACGAAGTTGCATTTTACAACACATTTTACCTAATTTTTGACACTTTGCACGACATTTTACAGGGTCTGTGGTTGGTAACCTGGGGTTTTTTAGGCGAGTAGACAAGTGAAAGACAAGTACTAAGTGGTTAGCAAAGTTATAAGTGATAAGTCATGCGACAAGTTTACCTCTAACTGATAAGTAAGTTCCTACATGATTTTTTTCCACTTGTATACCTAAGTTTACTTGTGTTTACTAGACTTACCATTTATAACTTTACTCCCACTTATACCACAATTCTAGTTATTGGTACACTTGCAGAATTGGCACCCCAACAAAATGATTGCCATTTTAAAACTCACCGTGGTCCATGTGAACAAGTAGCCATCTGGGTTCATGACCAGCAAAAAGTGCACGTCCACGTGCTTCAAATATTCCCGCAACTGTTCATTTCTCTGGGGGCAGTCCCAGACCCTGTAAAATACCCTGTAAAATGTAAAATGTCATGCAAAGTGTCAAAAGTCGGTTGCCATTAAGCAGGGCATTTTACATGACTTTTGACACTTTGCGTGACATTTGACATTTGACAGGGCATTTTACAGGGTCTGGGATTGGCACCTGCTTGGCGTCACTATCAAAACCGGGATCATTTTCATTCGCGTTTTCAGCGTGCAAAGCCTTTGCAATTTGATGCGCGAAATACATGCACGTCGCTGGGGAAATCCACTCTCTAGCGTGGATGCCGCATTCGAAGAAAATTATTCTTCTATTTTTTTTTGGTGTCGCGACGTCGTTGGATGAGAACTGAGTGTGAAGATTTTGGATTTGCTGTCATATGGGAATCTGGTGCCAATCCCAGACCCTGTAAAATGTCAAATGTCATGCAAAGTAACAAATTTCACGTAAAAGGCCCGGTAAACTGGCAAACTACGTTTGCTATCTTACCGGGAGGGAATTTTACGTGATTTTTGACACATTGCATGGAATTTGACATTTTACAGGGTCTGGGACTACCCGGACTGCCCAGTCATGAACCCGGAACCGGAAACTCGAAACCCAGTCCCGTTCCAATTGTAAACTATACATCTTGTTACCCACTAAACACCGGACTAAAAATGTTCGCTCTGTACCATTACGCATGTAAACCCATCACGCATGTAGACCCGGGATGCATATAATTATACCGGGAATGCTGAAAATAAACAATAAAACACATGACCTACCTAGTGATTTTGTAGGCGAAAATCTATTTACCGTATTTCCTCGAAATACCCCCCGGGGGGTGATTGTTTCATAGTGGTCCCGAGAGGGGGGGGGGGGTTAAACGAGGGGGGTATTTCGAGGGGGGGGGGGTTATTATTTCGCCAGAAATTTTTTGAAATCCTAGTACAAAATCGTTGTTTGTGACGTGTGCTGGGGTAGAAAAATGCATCAGTAACTGACATGTATAGACTCCTGCAGACTAATATTAGTACGTACCGTATTTCCTCGAAATACCCCCGGGGGGTGATTGTTTCATAGTGGTCCCGAGAGGGGGGGGGGGTTAAACGAGGGGGGGGGGTATTTCGAGGGGGGGGGGTTATTATTTCACAAGAAAATTTTTGAAAACCAAGTACGAAATTGTCGTCTGAAACGTACGCAGACGTCGAAAAATGCAACAAAAACCGCCATTTATAAGGTTCTGTAGACTAATATTAGTACGTAGATGGTAAAAACACTGTTCTAACGTGATTCCGACATTGTTTTAACGTGTGTTCTGCACTACGCAGAACACAAACTGCAGTATTTGTGATGTACGTTCTCTTTACACCAAGGACGTATCCAGGGGGGGGGGGCGGGGGGGGCTGCAGCCCCCCCCCTTCCCGGGGTGAGACCAAAAAAGTCGCGGAAAATGCGACTTTTCCCATATAATTTTTGATGTTTCTTAAAAATTTTGCGCGCAAGCGCGCAATTTAGTCCCCGTGCATTGTATTTTAAGCGGATCGGTCCCTTAAAACCAATATCCTTGGAAATCAACACATTTTTGCGACTTTTTGCTGTATATGTATGCATAATTACATACATATAAAGTGGTTCTCGGCGCTGGCGGCAACGCCAACAGCGCCATGGCGTGGCGCCTATGTATGGCGCTAGCGCCAAAACGCCTTTTTGTACCTATATAGTGAAAAAATTTAGGGGGGGGGGCTGAGCCCCCCCCGTTCGCCGGCCCCCGTAAACAAGCAGCCCCCCCCGCTCAAAAATCCTGGATACGTCCCTGCTTTACACTCAATCTGGGGGGGGGGGGTTATTTCGAGGGGGGGTGATTGTTTCATAGTGGTCTCGAGAGGGGGGGTCAAACGAGGGGAGGGGGGTATTTCGAGGGGGGGGGGTATTTTGAGGAAATACGGTAGGTATTACAAAGTATGAAAATATATGATTTTGGAAACGTTATGGCAAAATTGCTCAAAAGCGCTCCAGATAGCTAGGTAATTTGCAGGAGGGGGGGTGTTCAGCAGAGTTGCAAAAACGTATTTACGTTTACCCGAAATACCCGGTTATTTATACTTACGTTTACGTTTTCAAAAAATACCGTTGTGTTTTGTTACGTTTTCCTGACCGAAATACCCGGGTACCAGAGAAAACGTAAAAAAAACGTTGCGAGACAAAAAAATTTTCCAGCAAAATGCAACTTATGCCATAGATGTCCGACAAAATAAAAATTTTTGCGTGCCAGCGCACACTTTTCCTCCACAGAAGCCGTATTTTCAAAATAGGTAGGTAAATATATTCAATATTCAAATTATTATATTGTTCGACCCCACCTGCAGTGCAGAGTATTATCTATTACTTCCCAAACTCGAATTGTGCCAAATGCTTATAAAAAAGTCAGTGTACGCTGTTATTTAGTGGCTTTCGTCGATTGATTTTGTGCTATTTCAAGATCAAATGTTGAAAGAACTCTATGAATCGTCATAATACCAATTTTTTGTTACACTTGGGAAAACGTTGACAGAACGGGAAAAATTGACTGGAAAACTGGCGAAAAAATAGAAGGGCAGCTTCCAACAGACGGCGTCTCCATAATAGAAAGTTGGTGAAAAAAAGAAGGGCACCCTTCTATTAGATGAAATATGGTAATAATTTTTTTACGTTTACGTTTTATTTTACGTTTTCCCAGGTACTTTAAAAATACCTTACGTTTTAGTATTTATACTTTCATTTTGGAAAAGGTATTTACGTTTACGTTTACGTTTTCCAAAAATACCAGTATTTGACCAGCTCTGGTGTTCAGGGGAAAGTGGTCGAAAAAATTTGCCTATGGGATAGATGGATAGCTGGGAAGTTTGGGGTGCGTCTACCCGCGCGGTTTCTTCCCCCCGCGGGTATAATGTGTCTAAATATAATGGCTCTACCTATATGTGTGATGGGTCTACATATTTATGTTAGACTTGACCCAAAAATGTTGTCTACCTACCGAACTCCATAATAATATAATATACCTATTTATGTATGTATTTTCGATGCTCATCCCTACCTTCAAAATTTGTAATGAGCGTCCTTCAAATGAGTGTCCAATGTCCATGAGTTCCACCAAATCTGGATAGGTTTTCTTCATTTGTTTCGTGAATGCGTTGATCTGGAATTTTTGCCATTATTAAATTTTGTCAGTCACATTTTTCACACTAATTTTTTTCTGGCAAACCTCAGCCAACGAGTGGTAATCATCGTGTGCGAATTCATCCAGTGATTGACCATCTTGAAACACGATTTTATGATGTTTGTGCTCGTCTGTGACCAAGTTGCTTCTGAAAAGAGTTAGGTAAATAGATGTGGTTGAAAATCTATTGTGCTAAGAAGTTAACACAGAAATTTAAATTGAACAACATGAGAGGTGTTGTGGCCAATGGCCGTGTTTCTACAAGGTTGAATTCGGAATTTTTCAAAAGTAAACAAAAATATCTGATCTAAGTTTGAGACAGTAAGTTCAAAATTCTCTGGCATGCCTGCCTGTAGTAAAGTTTCAAATTGACTTTGCTTGACAAGTAGAATTCTGCCTGAAACTTGTGACTTAACACAGCGTTCACTTCAATCATCAAAACCACCAATCAACTTCAAATAGGTCCAAAAAGTCACCCCCACCGACGACTTCAAGTTCTCCAACAACACCCTGCTGGGTATTCTCATTTTGGCCACCTTGATGCGCACAGTGTTCACGATGTCCGCTTGCGCCAGGAGGATGACTGGCACGCCCGGCATTGATGGCGGAATGAAGATTATGTGCTGGGAGGCGGGGGGGGGGGGGCTGAATTCGGGGGGCAGTCCCAGACCCTGTAAAATGCCTTGTAAAATGTCATGCACATGTACTAATGTAATGCAATGCAAAGTGTCAAAAGTCATGGAAAATGCCCTGCGAAATGGCAACTCGTTTGCCATTTTGCAGGGCATTTCACATGACTTTTGACACTTTGCATGACATTTGACCAGACATACCCCCAGGGGGTTTATTATTTCGCCAGCAAAATTTGAGGGGGGGATAATTCGAGGGGGGGGGGGTTATTCGAGGGGGGGGCTATTATTTCGCCAGAAATTTTCGGAAATTCCCCATACGCAGACGTAGAAAAATCGAACAAATACGTAGATGTATATGTGTTTATAGGCATATATAACTGTATATACACATAAGCCCTTCCCTAACGTCACTTGATCATCACTTTTAACGTATGTTATGCAGTGTACAGATCACAAACTGCGGTATTTGTCATGTACGTTCTCTTTACACTCAATTTTAGGGGGGGTATTTCGAGGGGGTGGTTTATTATTTCCTCAGCCGAATTTTAGGGGGGGTATTTCGAGGGGGGGGGGGTTAATTCAAGGGGGGGGGGATAATTCGAGGTAATACGGTAGGTATGTGTGATATACAGGGTGCGGCAATTTAGACCTACGCACTAGATTTCGAATAACTTGTCACTGGGTGGTCGGATGAAAGTCAAATTTTAGGCCAACATTGACAACTAAATAGGAACGGATCCCTGAAAATATGACTGCGATTGCTCCACTCGTTCTCAAGTTATTAATGCAAACACAAAATTTTTCGCTGTACTGCCACCTTGCTATACAACCAATTATTTACGCAAGCGTCTGCAGATTTCCTTATCGGTAATGCGGATTAGTGGTGCGCGAGCACGCATTTTGGCATGCCATTGCGAATTAAAAAAAAAGAGGAAAAAACAGGAAAAAAACAATCCCAATTCCGATCCGGGTCCCGAAAAGTGGATCCCGTTTGAAACCTATCACGGGGTGGTGGTGAAGTGACAATTACGCGTTTGCATGAATAACTCGAGAACGAGTGGAGCTATCGCAGCCATATTTTCAGGGATCCTTTCATATTTAGCTGTTAATGTTGACCTAAAATTTTATGTGCATCCGGCCACACAGTGACAAGTTATTCGAAATCTAGGGAGTAGGTCTAGATGGTTTTTTCGTCGGATTACCTCTACCTAGTTATCTCTGAATTCTTTAAGGGGAAGTCATGCACCAAACCCGAAATAACTTCGGCGGAATAACCCCCTACAATTCCCCTTAAAGAACTCGTTTAAAAAATTGACAACGAGATAAACTAAACAAACTCACATTGGCGAATTCCCACTGCTCAAAAATTGCTCTGCGCACCCGTTCCACCTGCGATCTCGTCATCGGCTTGATCTCTAGCAGCGCGTACCTGTCGTCGGTGAACAGCGTGGACATTGACAGAGTTTGATCCAAATTGGGGAAAAATGAGTACGGATGGAATCCTATTTGCATAAGTAAAATGAGATCTGCACGATTAAAACCGAGCGAGAAAAGCGTTTCAATCCATTTAGCACGCCAAGCAAAGAAAAGCATGACGTTTGGTGTAAATGTTAGGTATGTAAATAAATATATATGAAATGCGCGAACTGGATACTTATGCACGCACTTTCACATACAGAAAAAGGCGGAGTCATGATAAGCAACGAATGTTTTTCCTGAAACGTTTTTTCTTGGAACCATTTTGATTTCAAACATGATGACGTCATGATGGAGTTTTTCCTTTAGCAGAATGCATAGGTAGAATTTCTCTATATCCGCCTAGTGATGTAAAAACGCCATGGCGTTGGCGCTTGGCGCTATTTTACTCTGGCGCCATTGCCGCTTGGCGCGGGGTTTTGAAAAGCGACATGGCGCTTTTTACATCAACAATCCCATCACTTCTTCCGGTACATCACAAAACTTACCCATTTAAATTGCACATCGGATCCGTGGCCGCATTCTCTACGGACGACTGTATTTCCCGAATTTTTCGTTCCCATTTCGGGCTCGATTTGACGGTTGAAACAAAAAAAAATACAAGAAATGACGTAAAAAATTTCGCTTGGTTCATTGCGGAGGATTAAAAAGTTGCGCATAGATTGATGAACTTTTTTATCTTTTGACGATGACACAGTTCTGCCGACTTCCAGCCATCGGGTAAAAACGGCAATTAGAGAATATTTAACGGATGCAGAACATAAATCGTTAAGCACCTTAGAGAAACGTTTTTATTAAGTTTCGCCTGTAAATGTAAGAGCAACTTGTTAGCTCGATACACACCAAATTCCGTCAAATAAATCTCCCTTAAAAAGGATTTCACGTTGGATAACTTCACGTTTAAAATATCATTTAAGCCATCGGAAAAACCGAGGGTACTTTGACATAAATTGTTTGAATTTCGTTTGAAAATTTTGACAAAAAATTTCAATTTTTTTTTTTTGAAATGTTTGTATTGGTGAACATGCAGTTGTGCTTGTTCGAGCTGCTAGCGCAACAGGGATGAAACTATAGCAGAATAAAAATTATATGAGGTAAAAACTGCTTCGAATGGCACTCTGTCATAAAATTAACTTCTCATACTGTTTCTGAAACTGGATATTGTTCGATAGGAAACTGTATGCAGGTAATTGCAGACAGAAATGCGTCAAGACACCATAATAAATATGTATGGTAAGTTTCTTCCATAGTTGTTAAAACTTATTTACTTTTACTCGAAAAATATGTATACTTGTATATTGAGTGAATACCTTTACCATATTTCTCCGTTTATAGCACCCCCCCCCCGTGCATAACACCCGGGGTGTTACACAGTTTTATAGCACCCCGGGGGTGCTATGCTAGGTTTCAAAAACGTAGGCTCGCATTCAACAGTTAAAATATTGTGTGTGACGCCACTGCCACTCATTGTAATTCCGTGGCGCGCACATTTTTCAATTGAATTAGCTGTGCACTGGGAACCTTGCACGCTGGCATTTGGCGCCATTTTTTCTTGCGCTTTTCCATTGCTTATCACAAAAATCCGTAGATACAATGTAAATAAAGTGTAAAACCATGTGTACCGTGTATAACACCCCCTTGACCTGACACCTGGGTGTTATACAAGTTTTGAAAATGATCGCTGAAAATCGCTCCAATTTTGTATAACACCCGGGTGTTATAAATGGCTAAATACGGTACATTTCAAAAAGGTACCAGTACTGCAGTGTACTCACCTATGCACACTTTTAAATAATATCTGATTACACAAAACGTATTTCAGAAATAGCAATTTGGAATATAAAAAAGTGACTACGCCATTATGTATGATATTTGGGGCATGCGTCATTTCTATTTTCTACTTCTAAACGTTCTTAAGTTTAAAAATTTACCTAATCTTGAGGTTTTGTTACCAATTCAAGGTTCAAGGTGATGTAAACAAAAAAGTGTTTTCACATTCTTTTACATTTAAACAAGTAAAACGATTTATTTTACATTTTATGTACTAATGCTTCGGGGTGAGTAAAAATACATATGTTTACATAAACTTTGAAGAAGAAAAATTGTTCTCTTAACAACTTTGGTTTCTTTTATGAAAAGGTGATGTCGAAACTTAAAAGCCAAACTAGCAGCTGCATTTGTCACTAAAATCTGCTCTTGCCAAAATACACACATTTACATCACGTATGAATACAAGTATTAAGCTACATATAAACAATACATTAGAAATAATAATATTTTACATACAAAAAATGTACAATACCTAACGCCTATTTGTAGCGGCCTAACGCGAAGCCTATTTGTCAAAAAATAATTTCTAATGATATTTATTTAGCGGAACATTAAAAACAGTCTAGACCTGGTGAAAGAACATAATCTTAGCACTCACAGTTGCACTTGACCTTAATCATTTTGGATAGCTTGTCCGCAACATTTATGGATTGAAACCAGATAAAAATGGGGTGTTGAATAACTCACTGTTCAGAACTCACTGAAATTTTATATTTATGAACATGTGTTTTTTTCAGAATTCAACGATTTACACATTGATCAAAATACAATATGTGCGTGCTATGCGGGTTTTATGATGAAGTGGTCCAGCTGCCAAACAGCATCGACAGCGTAAATTTCATGTAAATACCTATTTTCGATTTAAACAGCGGGCCGAAAAACGTTTCTCAACAATAAAATTCCGTCCCAGATGTCATTATCTCGCCCATTTCCACGCCATTTACCGCAATTATGACGCCAGCACAAGCTTTGCTGTAAGTAATTTACATTTATAAATTCAATGTAATTTAATTTGAATTTCTTCAACGTCATGGGATGGCACAACATCAGAGATGTCACCTTCTATTTAGGTATAATATTTTCGTTATTTCAGAATTTGACCTAGTGTGTCATTACGTGATAAATATAGTGTAGCTGATAGTCCAGGCACGGTTACATGTTAAAATACTAATTAGTCTGATATGTTGACTCTTCGTCAACTGAAGTGCATTACCTGTAGAAGCTGCTGTTGAATATCTCTTGCTTGCACTCTACCAGGATTAGTGATGGAAAAGCGCCAGAGACAAACGGAAGTGGACTCCCTACCAGAGTTGTTAAAAGTACTGAACTTTTTTGAAAGTATACATAATTTATTTATTTTTTACTCACCAAGCCATGAGTATACATGAATAAATTACTTCTGTCCCCGGAAATCATAAAAGTGGGTATATTTGAGAAATTTTGCTCCAATATTCACTCAAAATCGCTAATTTTGGAACATTTTCACCCTCAAATTCACTAGGGAGTGTTTTTTGCCGATTATTTAAAACTATTTTGCATATTATGTTCCTATTTTTAGCTTTTTCCACTTTTTCTTTCTTTTTGCTTTTTTACTTTGAAAAGGCCTATGCCAATCTGAAATACGTTTTCTCTATTCTCGGCGGACAGCACACCTAGTATGAAAACCTACCATAATTTTATGAATAAAATCTCGTGATAAATTTCGTAATTTATTTTTCCATAGTAAAAACGGAACATTGTGATGAAAAACTGTATAATTTCTGGTTCATTATTCAGATGGGTTATGGTAGTTTTCATACTATGTGTGATGTCCGCCGAGTATACCCGTATACTCCAGTTACTTTACACCCTGCACGCGTGGTTCCCGCTGGAAGCGTGCCAACGATTTTTTACACATGCGATTTTGACAGAAAGTTGAAAAAAGTCATTTCTGTTATAACGCTATCCGTTAACTTATTTACAACAATGATTATTTTCATATTTTATACAAAAATCGCATGCTTTATCATGATTGGCACGCTTCCAACGTGAGACATAAATCAGTGCGAGGGCAGAGTATCATGTCCGCCGAGTATACATACTTTCAAAAACTACACAAGTAAGTGAGTGCTACTATTTTAGTAAACGTAAACGTAAACGTAAACGTAAGAAAACGGAGGAAACGTAAACGTATTTACGCAGTACTCGAGTAAACGTAATACGTTTTCACAACTATGCACCCTACATGGTTGGCGCTTCGTGGCGCCATTCAATCATTGGCCGGAATGCACGCAATAAAGTGTTCCTAAATTTCGATGAGTAAAAAAGAGTGACGTGAAAAATCGTGCATGAAGTCATATATAGCGAGGGCATGTAAAGAAAAAATCTTTTGTTCTTTATTCAGACGGGACAGGTTAGATTGATTTTAAAGTAAAGTGTGCGGTCAATGGGCTTTTTTGGACTCTACCTAACTTTTTTCTTCTTGTTTTCTTTGGCTCACTGCGACAAAAATTTACCTACAGGTTTCTATAACCTGGGGCACAGATGAACAGAAATTTTATTGCTGCAGAAAAAGTGAATGGAGATTTTCACCTTATTTCTTCAACGCTCACGCGCCGAACACGCAATGCATTCGTAAGGTTAACGTATTTACGTATACTCAGTGTTGTGAAAATAAAATCTACCTAAATACTTTAGGTACAGAAATAAAATCATGTTGTTATAATATTTTTTTGGCTGTATTTACTCGAACAGTGTTTCAAATCAAGCTGATTTTTTGACACCTTTACCTATCTTTTAGTCTACCTACCGACAATACTATCTATATGTGGGTGACAAATAAATATATGGATGTGTTTTTCATTTGTCGGTCTTGTCTTGTTTGTTTGTTCTGTTTGTACTGTCTTCCTTTGGTCTTGAATTGAAGTACAAAGCACATTAGAAATTATCTTGAATATAGATGATACCGTATTTCCTCGAAATACCCCCTCTAAATACCCCCCTCGTTTGACCCTCCCCCCCTCTCGAGACCACTATGAAACAATCACCCCCCCCCTCGAAATACCCCCCAGATTGAGTGTAATGAGAACGTACATGACAAATACTGCAGTTTGTGTTCTGCGTAGTGCAGAACACACGTTAAAACAATGTCGTGATCACGTTAGAACAGTGTTTATACCATCTACGTACTAATATTAGTCTACAGGAATCTATACATGTCAGTTATTGATGCATTTTTATACCCCAGTGTACATCACGAACGACGATTTTGTACTAGGATTTGAAAAAATTCCTGGCGAAATAATAACCCCCCTCGAAATACCCCCCTCGTTTAACCCCCTCCCCCCTCTCGGGACCACTATGAAACAATCACCCCCAGGGGGTATTTCGAGGAAATACGGTAGATATTTACCCAAGGTGTAGATATTTACCCAAGGTATAGATATTTACTCATAGGTATATATCTTAAAATTACCAGTAAAAATAAGTTTTTCAACTCTGATTTGCACTCTAAGCCCTTTGGGATTTCATGGATACAAATATGTCTTCTGGGACTCATTTACATTTGGACTACACACTATACTATCTTTTGTATATCCATAGCTTTCACAAGTATGGAGGAGCAAAATATGGTGCACGCTTTGCGGTATGCACTTTAAAATATTATTTTTACTTTGCTTGACGCACTTCATTGCACGCACCTGTATTGGAAACACTGGTGCTAACGCACTTAAATTTCATCGCTGTGCAGTGTGCACCGCAATTATTTCAAGTAATTACATATACTCAGCGAACATCACACTTAGTATGGAAACCTACCATAACCCATCTGAATAATGAACCAAACTGAAAAATGATTATACATGATGTCTTTTCATCATAACATTTCCTTTTTACCACGGTATAATTACCTAATTACAGCATTTTTCATAAGATTTTAACCATTTAATTATGGTAGGATACTGCACCTACATACCTACTTTGCGATCCGCCGAGTATAGTAAAGGTGTGATGTTGTGCAATGTACTTTAAGTAAATATTTAGGCCGGAATTAGAGCTCAGCCTCGATTCGACGTGAAATGATGACGTGAAATGTTTTCGTGAAATTAATTACACGAGTGTGGATCATGCTACGGGTCTACAATTTTCTAAGGATAATATATGAATCAATACCTTAATCGTGTCCAATACTGAGTGTTATCAGCCACAACTAGAGCGAATTGAAAAATTCAATTTTTATCATTCCACGTCATCATTTTACGTCAGGGAACAACTTGACATTTCACGTCAGACTATTGCAAGCAAAAGTCTGACGTGAAATGTCAAGTTGTTCCCTGACACTGTGACGTGAAATGATGATGACGTGAAATGATAAAAATTGAATTTTTCAATTCGCTCTAGTTGTGGCTGATAACACTCAGTATTGGACACGATTAAGGTATTGATTCATATATTATCCTTAGAAAATTGTAGACCCGTAGCATGATCCACACTCGTGTAATTAATTTCACGAAAACATTTCACGTCATCATTTCACGTCGAATCGACGCTGAGCTTTAATTCCCGCTTGATAACAGACAAAGGGGCTGCAAGTTTTATACCCAATGAACTCTTAGGTGTCCTGTCACTTCGTAATGTAAATAAATCATGTGTGCTATTATCGTGCCTGCGTCAGTTTTCAACCGAAAATTCGAAAATTCATAAATCAGCTTTGAACGCATTTTAGTTTCCTATAATGAAGTGTCATTCAACTGCAGTTGACGGGGATGAAAAGTGACTACCTAGTCTAGAAAACGCAAATAGCTTCAAAGTTCATAGCTGATTTATGAGTTTTCGAAATTTTTGTTGAAAAGTAGCGTGCGCAAGGCCCGCACACTAGTTAACACTTGTGTGCCAACAGGTGCCAATCCCAGACACTGTAAACTGTGAAGTAAAGTGTAAAATGCCATGTAAAATGTCATGCAATGTGTCAATTGTCATGACAAATGTAAAGTAAAATGTCAATAGTCTTGCTAAGTCCAGTAATATAATATTTTTTGTATTAATTTTACATGACATTTGACACTTTACTTTGGTCTTCACAATCACAGGGTCTGGGACTGGCACCTGGTCTGTGAGTATGAATCTTTCCCATCAGTTTATACAGTTTTCATTGGGAGATATGTGGTGAATTACATCGAGAAGACTAGTAACTTCTTAGTACCATTAGACAAGGTACCACCCGACAATATTATCGAAACATCAACCGCAAATTTCTACTTTTCATTCGCGTTTTGCACCCTATTTAGGTACCCTCGTCACTGAAACGGCGACCTGTGATTTCCAGTTCTGTCCATGGCTTTTCCGGCACTGTGACACGTCCAGGTTGTTTTGGTGCCTTCAAATGGAGATAGGTATGTTTATTTTGAGGTCACAAAGATAAATATGGATAAATATGCCACGACATTTGTCGAATAGAACGTATTTATTGTTTTCAAGAGTGAGGTGTTGATTGTTTCGTCACATACCATAATCTATCAAAGTATTTAAGTACCGTTGCTTGTTATTGTCGCAAACATAACATTGGAAAATGGAGGAAATTATGAAGTAAATGGACTGAACCCGACAAACATATTCATACCAAACAGACAGAAAAAACCCGTAAATGCTTGTGTTTGTGTTTGCAGGGTTAGGAATTCCGAGGTGTCGAACAGTACATTGAAATCGACAGCGTGAATTTTCCATCACTTCTTAAATTCATAAGCTACTTAAAATAAACAAGCACAGTCGCGTCCATAATTTCACAGTTGGGGCTAAGAAAACAAACGCTCAAAATTTCATGAACCCAAAGAAATCCATTGGCCCTACACACACTAGTTTTCACCGTGACTGATGTGAAAACTGAAATGGCCACATGGCGACATCCAGCCTACTCTTGCTGTATGCTATAGGTGTTTTAGTTTTCAAATTTTCAAAGCTTAACTTTCATTAATTTAAATTCTAATTTAAATTATATCAAATCATTCAACCATGTTCGTTAATTTGCATTTGAAAAAATTTCAGTTTTCACACGAAGTCACGGTGAAAACTAGTGTGTGTAGGCACAATCTGCAGAGTATTTGACTGATAAAAAAACTCAAATTTCTGCTGTGCACTGCACCCACCTGCACACCAATCTCTCGCTCACTAAAAGGGTGGTGCGATGGCAATTCATATGAAGTCTTGCCACCAGAACTTGATTTTGGCGCATGCTCATTGTTTGACGAGTGAATGATGCCCGCCTGAAATAAAACGTCATATTTACAAACGTATTCTGAAATCACCTTCACCATTAGCCATTGGGTATGGATAATTTGAAATTAGATATTGGCAAGAGCGAAACTATGCAATTTCACACGTTAACGATTTTTTTATATTTGATTTCGTGCCATTTTTCCTGGCGCTTTTCCATCACTAGTCTCATGATAACATCCCATTAGAAATTTTTAAACACTGTAGAATGGCATTTTAAGGAGACGTCCCCGCACCACATCAATGACAACTAGTGATAGAAAAGCGCCAGAAAAAAATGGCGCCACGCGCCAATGGCACCATGACGCCATTCAGAAACAGGGCGAAAGGCGCCACGGGCGGCACAAAAATGTGGACCGTGGACTACACCTGGCTAGGCTTCCTCTCAACCACCTTCCCCTCGTTCACGATGGCATGCCCGATTTTGGTCTCGTTCAACTTCTGCACTTTTTCCAATCTTTTCTGCCGGTGCACTTCGTTCTCGAATCGCAAAGTTTCCTTTTCGGCGGTGCGTTTTCGATTGCGGAATTTGCGCACGATTAGGACAGCTAATACGACCGGCGGCTACTCCCAGACCCTGTAAAAGACCCTGTAAAATGTCAAATGTCATGTAAAAGACCCTGTATAGTGCCATCTGTATCCAAATCTTACTTTTTCACATAAGATTTGGATACGATAAAATAATATTTGGATGCACTTGACACTTTACAGGGTCTTTTACAGGGTCTGGGAGTGGCACCAGCGCGATCAGGAAAATCGTTGGACAGGATACTGGAAATTGTGGGTGGGAAGGGTCTGGCATTCTGTCAATTTCAAATTGTGTTCGAAAATGTACATTTTAGACCCAAAAATAAATCTCACCTGCTATCACAATGATTAAGCCTTTGTCATTCTTGTCGTCAGCTTTATGGGCCTGCGAAAGTATTTCTATACGCTGAAACGTTCGCTGCAAAAGTTTCCCAAAATTACCTAGACAAATACTCCCTCATTAGCATGGTTGGTTTTATAAAAATTATTTGTATATTTTTTCAAATTGTATAAATGTATAAAAATTGTATAAAAATGTATTTTATGTTAATTTTATGCTTGTTTCATTTTATTTTATTCCTAAAAGTGGTTAATAAAATAAAATGACACCGATTTACAAAAAAATACAAAAAATCTTAATCTGGCATGCAAGGCTAGCAAATTGTTATCGTTAGACCTAAACATGAAACACAGATGAAGTGACAAACTTTTCCATTACTTAAAAACATTGCATGCCGTATTGTTAGCTAAATAGTTGCAAGTGTAAAGTTACAATTATTGATAACAATAATTTGCTTTTTCAGTAGAATGACTACTGGAGTGTGCTGGGTGCATTTGTAAAATGTTATGCCAAGTGTCAATTGTCATGAGAAATGTAAAGTAATGTGTCAATTGTCATGCAAAATGCCAAGTGTCATGTCAAATGTAAAGCGAAGTGTCAATCGTCATGACAAATGACATGCATAATACAAACTGTGTATCCAAATCTTATGTGTTTGTTTGTATCCAAAGCTTGTTTTGTATCCAAATCTTATGTTTTTGTTATTCTTAAATTTTCCACTTTATTTTAGTTTTTTTTCCCTGAGCTTTTGCCAACCCTGCTCAGTGGCGCTTGTGTGAACAGTGGAGGAGCTTACCTAAATGGATTTGGAAATACACTATTGAATTATCATATATTCGATTTTTTAATCAATTTTCAGGCGTTTCCTAGTGCTGTAAAAATTTTTTTTGAAAACTCACAAAAGTTTCGGAACTTTTCGTTTCCAACGTTACCCGAGGTGATTATTTCACCAACAAAATTTTAAGGAGGGAATTATTCTAGATGGAAGGAGTCATAATATTCAAAAATGTACATTTACCTCGACACTTTCTCTGCCATACTCACCTTAGTAGTGGTGGATCTGTATTTATCAGTTCCTGTGGTAGTTTGAATCACCGGCGGTGGCAAAGTGAACGGTTTTGACGATGTCGTGCTGGTCGTTGAGCTCGCCGAGGTTGAACTGCTTGGTGGTCTTGTAGTCGCGTTTGTGCCGCTTGATGAGGTTGCTGTTGTTCGGGTGGTCGTTAATGCCGGATCGATGGATGGACTTAAAATAAATACTTATCGTAAGTCCTCGAATAAGACCCCCCTGCCTTGAATAACTCCTCCAGTTCGCCAGGTGAGGAAAAATACGTCCATTTAAATCACTGCCCTGCTAAAAAAATCTGATGTAAAAATAATTCCCCTGGGGTTTTATTCGAGGATTTCGGGTTGCTGACAAGGTGCGCGGAACATCATTATCCTAAACGGGTGCCATGTCAAATGCGCAGGGAAAAGTTGGCACGGATCCAACGGAATGTGAAACTTTCAAAAATATTTGGCCAAGTTAGTGGTCCAAGTTGCACCGCAATTCCCAACAAGTGACTTTTCAGAGAGGTGAAAGGGTTTTCGGAACAAATTCAGTTTGGTTGACATTGAAATTGAAGCTGCACAAAAACTAACAAAAAAAAATTGTATAACTTGATGACTCTGTTGCAAAAGTGGTAGATCCTGTCACAGATGTGACATTTATTTCTGTTGTTGAAGACACTGATCCTGTTGTGAGTGTCGTTTTAGTCTTTCCAGTTGTCACTGCAGCTGATGTATGAATTGTGGTTTGAGGACTGTGTTGGGTAGTGTTTAACATAGCATTTGAATGTGTTGTCGTCCTTTTTTGGCTTGAAGAACCAGTGCTCGCTTCAGTTGCTGAAGTTGTACTCCCTTCAGTTGCTGAAGTTGAGCTCTTTTCAATTCCTGAAGTTGTGCTCTTATCAGTTGCTGAAGTTGTGCTCTTTTCAGTTCCTGAAGTTGTGCCCTCTTCAATTCCTGAAGTTGTGCTCTTTTCAGTTGCTGAAGTTGTACTCCCTTCAGTTGCTGAAGTTGTGCTCTTTTCAGTTGCTGACGTTGTGCTCTTTTCAGTTCCTGAAGTTGTGCTCTTTTCAATTCCTGAAGTTGTGCTCTTTTCAATTCCTGAAGTTGGGCTCTTTTCAGTTGCTGAAGTTGTGCTCTCTTCAGTTGCTGAAGTTGTGCTCCCTTCAGTTGCTGAAGTTGAGCTCTTTTCAATTCCTGAAGTTGTGCTCTTTTCAGTTGCTGAAGTTGTGCTCTTTTCAATTCCTGAAGTTGTGCTCTTTTCAGTTGCTGAAGTTGTGCTCTTTTCAATCCCTGAAGTTGAGCCCTTTTCAGTTGCTGAAGTTGTGCTCTTTTCAGTTCCCAAAGTTGTGCTCTTTTCAGTTGCTGAAGTTGAGCTCTTTTCAATTCCTGAAGTTGTGCTTTTTTCAGTCACTGCAGATGTGCTCTTTTTAGTCACTGCAGATGTGCTCTTTTCAGTTCCTGAAGTTGTCTTTTTTTTAATCCCTGAAGTTGTGCTCTTTTCAGTTGCTGAAGTTGTGCTCTTTTCAGTTGCTGAAGTTGAGCTTGTTTCATTTCCTGAAGTTGTGCTTTTTTCAGTCACTGCAGATGTGCTCTTTTTAGTCACTGCAGATGTGCTCTTTTCAGTTCCTGAAGTTGTCCTTTTTTTAATCCCTGAAGTTGTGCTTTTTTCAGTTGCTGAAGTTGTGCTCTTTTCAGTCACTGAAGGTGTGCGCTTTTCAGTTCCTGGAGTTGTGCTCTTTTCAGTCACTGAAGTTGTGTGCTTTTCAGTTCCTGAAGTTGTGCTCTTTCCTCGAACTCGTGTGATTGCATCGATAAAGAAGATGCCGTCATTGCAGATCAGTAGAAGTGTGCCTGAATTTATCAGGGGTGAAATTCAATTGCCACGTTTTATGGGCGGGCTGCCTATCCAGACAACATTGTATGGGAGGGAGTGTAAAATTCCAGGTTTTTAAAATAAATACCTAGGTATGTGTGTAAACGTAAAAAATCTTACATTTCATTAGAGGAATAAATACACACCGAGTGTCAATAATGTCCGCATAAACATGTTGGTATTGATTTTATTTTGTGCAGCTATCAATGGTCGAAGCTCTTTGAAGTTTTTTGTACAATTTTTGGAAAGGTTTTTGGGAGGAATCGTGCATCTCGCGAATATTTTACAATCACTCAAAGGAAATGGATAACTAGGTCGCATTATAAGCTGATGTCTTATTTCTGGGTGGAAATTTTTATTGGTTGACATTCAAAGCTATCAATTAAAATCCACAAACACTGGTTAGTATATGTAAAATATAACTAAAATATATCCCCCCTAATCACCACATAACATGACAGCTAGCAAATGTGTTAGGAAACAAAATTATCCTTGACATAAATGAATGGGAAATGGGACCAGCAGATTTTCTCCGCCATCAGCGATTAACCTAAGAAAAAATGTCGAGGTGCTAGTTACGGAGATGGGTGTTTTCTGTAAGCTAAAATTCGTCAACTCAACACTATGGCTAAGCAAATAGCCGGCCATCAAGCGATGAATAAAATAATAATAACCATCTTAACTAGGTACCGTATATCCTCGAATAAGTCCCCAGGGGAGTTATTTTTTCGTCAGCGTTTTTGAGGGGGGAGTTATTCAAGGGGGAGGAGTTAGTCAAGGGGGGTGGGGTTATTTTTGCCTCAGAAAACTTGGACTTGGTTCATTGTATGAATGCATCCTGTCAACTCATGTAATCCAGGTATTTAACAGTTCTACGACAACTAAAAGGTGTGTATACACTGCGAACACATTATGTTAACATTCTTTTGTATTTTCATCGATCAATTTTGTAGCATATTTTTCACCCAGAGGGGGGAGTTATTCAAGAGGGGGGGGTTATTCAAGGGGGAGTTAATATTTCGTCGGAGGTTTTGAGGGGGGAGTTATTCAAGGGGGAGGAGTTATTCGAGGGGGTCTTATCCGAGGATATACGGTAATTGCTGTATACACGACCATCACATAGTCCCTGGACTTCTCTCCCTGGCGCCATCACTCTGCCCTCCCATCTCCCCGGCACCATCACTATCCTGCCGCGCCTGTTTCGTCGCGTCGACCTGCCGTTGTTCAGCTCGAACACCACGCCGCTCCTGTTCAGGCTGTTGGCCGTGTCCGCCAGCGGGCAGTCTCTGCCGCGAGATTGAGTCTGGTCGAATTGTGTTGCGTACTGATGCCAGACGCCAGCAGTAGTGTCTGGGTTGGGATTGTGATTTGTGCCAACTTTTTAAGCTTCATTTTGAGTGGGTGCGTCGCCAGCAAAATTGCAGCGGAAGACAGAGGAAATTAGCGCCACGCCAGGCGCGCCAAACACCAGGCGCTAAAACGCCTTCCAGAAAAAAGCAGGCATAGGCCACGGGAAAAAGGCGTCGAGCGCCACAGCAAAAAATGGGTGTGTGGATGCGCAGTGAAGCGTCGGGAAGTGTCTTCACGCCAGACACATCCCGACGCTTCACTAAACACGCCGGCGCTTCCACACAAATCACGAAAGTCTGCGTGAAGGCACTTCACGCTTCTAAATATGGCGGTCCTACCCAAATGTATGCATAGGGCGAGGGGGTGGAAGCGCCAGCGCCGTGAAGTGTCTTCCACATTTTGGATGCGCGTGAAGCGCGCGGTGAAGCTAGGTGAAGCGTGTGGAAGACACTTCACCGAGATTTTCGTGATGTCGGTGGAAGCGTGTGGAAGCACGCCGCTTCACGCGCATCCAGGCCGCTTCCACACGCTTCACGGATCCATTTTTTGCTGTGCGCTAGGTGTTAAGTGAGCCACAGGAAAAAGCTTATACCGTTCTAGTGCCATGGCGAGGCGCCTTCAAATGGCACCAGCGCCATTCCATCACTACCACTGACCTGTGATAATGGCTGGTGGTCCTGGGAAAGTTATTGTGATAGGTAGCCACAAAGGCCCTGGTGCCGCCGCTGCCGCTCTGCCACGACTGGCCGTCTTTATTGGCCGCAGCCAGACACACGTGCGAAGTCAAACTGTCCCGTTGGAAACGTTGCCAGGCGATTATGGCCGCGTACAGACTGTGCAGGCCGTCCGACATTTTTATTTAGATTTTTTACGGGAAGTTTTGATCTGTTGATCGATTGTGTTGCGAAATTGGCTGATTTTTGGCAGCGCGCTGGAAATGAACTACTACCTAGTAGTTTTTAAAGCGTACTCAAACAAATTTGTGTACTGTGTATTATTTTTGAATAAATGCCCGTCACAGTTGAGGTCAAATGAACAATAGTGATGGAAAATACATACTTAAATAAATACATAAATGTGCACCAAAAGCAGATGGTGTTACAAAAAGCTCCTGGCGAAAAATTGACCATGATCAATGTCGTGTATGTGCTCTATATTTATGTTTATGCTGTTTATTTACGTTTTATCCATTGTTATTTTGCTGCACTCCGGTACTTTCCATTTACACGTGCAAATCGAATTGCACACAAGGTTGTAGACCTACCGAGGTGATGTTCCATACCTAAATCGTAAATACCGTATTTCCTCGAAATACCCCCAGGGGGTTTATTGTTTTCAGAGTGGAAATTTTCAGGGGGGTATTTCGAGGGGGTCTTATTCGAGGGGGGGTTCTTGTTTCGCCAGAAATTTTCGCGAAGGATCGTAGTAAAGAACAGGCTATTTCATACCCCAAACCGATAATAAATGCAGCGAAAGAGGTTATATTTACTTGGACGTTTCAACGTGTATCCCTATAACTAGTCTATACGTAGCAGCGATACAGATTAGCCCGAAATGGTACATCATGTACATCGTATACATGATGTACCTTATTCCAGACGGGGGTATTTCGAAGGGGGGTTATTTCGAGGAAATACGGTATGTGTAGGTGGATCACCTGGGGGTATTTCGAGGGAGGGTTAATTCAAGGGAAGGAGGTATTTCGAGGAAATACGGTATGTGTAGGTGGATATGCAAGCGACCACACTAAAAACGTGCACACTGTACACGAACGACACACGTATTTACCTGTGTATTTTTTCACGATTCAATGGATATTCGACACCCCCTACCCTATACAGTGGATTAAATTGCCATTTGGGAATTTTTTACTTTTCATTGATTTTGTTTTGATTTTCATATTTCAGATACATGTGCTTTTGCTGATGCACTGATGTTTACTCATAGTATTACGCATAGCATTACACCTGTGCAAACGATGTCACTTTTTACAAAACCAGTCATTTTCGAAGACACACTGATCACAATAGATGGGGCAAAAAAACGTCTGGAATGTGCAATACGGTAACTACAGAATTTTATGGAATCCATTTATTAGATGTATGGGTAAATGCAATCAGTAAATTCACGGATGTCTTCATGCCACGAAAATAAATGCAAAGTTTTCATTTGTATCTTCAAAGACATACACGTGTGAGAAATAATTAGCTGCAGGGTGCACATGTTTGTTGGCTATAGCCATTTTTTGGAATTTCACATTCAGTTTTTTTTGGAAAATAAATTCGATCTAAAGAACGCAAAAAAGGCGAAAATATTGTAAGTTACAAGTTCGTCCTGATTGAAAAAACAACATCATTATCGGCCACCCATCACTACCCCAGTGAGCAACAGAAAGTCAAATAATAGCAAGTGTTCGAACCTTTAGAACCACGCGATGTGAATTGTGTAATGTTCTGATAGAAATGGATGAATGATAATGATAGAAGGGCATCGGGGTTTTTTTCCTAAATAATGGTCAATAGCGATGAAAAAGCTAAGAATATGGTTGCACTAGTGACGGAATGTCACCGGCGCTGGCGCCATTTGCTGGCACCGTTTGTTATGGCGGTCTTGGCGCTTTGAACACTTGCTGGCGCTTTGGCAGCGGGGCACTCGACGCGCATATAATCCACCAACCAACGCATATAATCCACCAACATATTGATCATATTCGGAGATTTCTGGCGCACTGCCAGATAGAAAATATTGACACGATCATTGCACCAGCGTCGAGAAATCAGATGTCAGATTATTTGTCAGAAATCAGATTTTTAACAACACTTATCACCAATTGACTGCATATTTCTAGTTTACACACAGTTGCAGTCAGGGACTTGACCAATATTTTTGAGCGGGGGTAGTTCGTATACTAGAGCATGCAAACGGGGGGGGGGGGCGCCGCCCCCCGCCATTGGCGCCAAAGACTTAAAATATTCTATTTTACATACTGATTGGACAGCTTGAGTAATGAGTTGAGTGCAATCGCACAGGATTTGAGGCCATACAGACCAATGACCTGAAAATATTTACCCTGGTGCCTGTCCCAGACCCTGTAAAGTGTAAAATACCCTGTAAAATGGTAAAATACCCTGCAAAATGTCATGTGTCATGTAAAAAACAGTGAAAAATGTCTGGCGTCATGTAAAAGACCCTGTAAAGTGTTGTGTGTATCCTATCTAGGTCTCATGACTCACTCTAATTGTCTCATGACTTATTGTATCGTATCCAAATCTTATGTTAAAGAGCGAGATTTGGATACAAAAGCATAAGATTTGGATAGATACAATAAGATGCGGATACACATGACACATTACAGGGTCTTTTACATGACACATGACATTTTACAGGGTCTTTTACATGACACGTGACATTTTACAGAGTCTTTGACATGACACATGACATTTTACAGGGTATTTTGCACTTTACAGGGTCTTTTACAGGGCTTGGGACTGCCCCCTGGTAGCAGCGGAGTCGAAGCTTGATTGAAGCATGTATATTACATAAATATACCTATACACGCATGCAAACATCCCGATTTTACAACGGGTTAGCTACCTAGATTGAATGTAATGTTAAAAACGAATACATATTATTCTATTTATCTGCGCAATATTCAGATGGATTGAATCATTTCGAATTCAATATTTAGACTGTCACATATTCAAACAAAATGGCTTTGAGCTATTGTTTTGTCGTTCTTGGTTGTATTTTACTATTTTCCGTGGATTCAGGGAATGCTGACAAAGGCAATGGACAAATTGAAGAATCATTGGTAATTGATTGGTGATTAAATTGATCAAAACCACAAACATTGAAACTTCTTAAATTAAGAATTAAGGTTTAAACATTTAACTTCTCCAACCACAGGCATCCAGTTTAGAAACATTCAGCTGGCGAATTTTCCTCCAATCAAGAAGGGACTCTGACACTGGCAATGTCATTTTGTCACCAATGTCAATTGGCATGGGTTTGGCAATGCTCCAAGCTGGTGCTGATGGGGATACAAAAGAAGAAATTAGAAACGTGCTCATGCCAGGATGTGCTGGTGAATCAAAAGTTGGCCATATGGTGTTGCTTTCTGTGAAATTTTTGGAAAAAAATTAAGTCTTGTCAATTGAAGCTTGGGAATCCTTTTCCAGATGCTCAGTGCATTCCAAAATATAATGTCAAGTGTGACACATCCATCACCCGGTTATCAATTGAATATAGCAAATGCATTGTTCATTGGGAAAAATGCAATGATCAAGAAGGATTTTTTGAGCACTGTCCAAAACCAGTTGGAAGCTGATGCCAAAAGTGTGGACTTCTCCAAAAATGCAAATAAGGTAGTAGAAGATGTCAACAAGTGGGTGGAGTCAAAAACCAAAAAGAAAATTCAAGACCTATTCTCTGAGGGAGCATTTGATGAAT
Organism: Sphaerolaimus hirsutus; assembly: GCA_964036195.1. Classification (NCBI taxonomy): domain Eukaryota; kingdom Metazoa; phylum Nematoda; class Chromadorea; order Monhysterida; family Sphaerolaimidae; genus Sphaerolaimus; species Sphaerolaimus hirsutus. The sequence goes on from OZ038458.1 coordinate 18,732,985, forward strand.
TGACTAGAATGGTATTAGTCAATGCTATCTATTTCAAAGCTGATTGGAAAGATCAATTCACTACCAAAAATGGTGGCGATAGCTATGAAGTAAGTTATTTCAGTTTACAACAGTTCACTCAAGAAAATCCGCATCTTATGAACTGAGTATCTTCAGAGTAAATTCACAATGCGCAATCAAGATGAAGTCAAAGTGAATTTCATGTCGAGAACAGGAGATTATCCCTACTATGAAGACGAAAACCTACAGCTTATTGGTTTGCCTTACAAAGATGACACAGCCACAATGTATGTTATATTGTCAAAGATGGAAAATGGACAGTCAAAAGCAAAAGGCCTGAAAGTCTCCAAGGCTTTGTTGGGTTCGCATTTTTAAAAGTTTGGCTAAAGACAAAGACAAAATATTAAATTCATAATCACACCTAGACTGCCAAAGACACGGCAGCTCACTGGCAAATTACGGTAGTGCCTTCAATAAGCCTATGCTTGTGTGCTTACAGAAAGGTTGTTTTCCACATACTGATGCCATATGAATACCTTCAGAATGGTACAGATGATCCCGACAGAAAGAATTTTCAACAAATCAGATTTTATGTAGGCATCTTGATTAGCTAATATCCATTGAAAACCACATAAATACATATTTACCTAGGTATACTCGGCGGACAGCACACCTAGTATGAAAACCTACCATACTTTGACAAAAAAAACATTGTAATAAATTTAGCAATTAAATATTCCATAGTAAAAACGAAATATTATCATGAAAAAAACTGTATAATTTTTGGTTCATTATTCAGATGGGTTATGGTAGGTTTTCATACTAAGTGTGATGTCCGCCGCGTATACCTATTTACCGTATTTCCTCGAAATACCCCCCCTCGTTTGACCCCCCCCCCTCTCGAGACCACTATGAAACAATCACCCCCCCTCGAAATACCCCCCCCCCAAAATTGAGTGTAAAGAGAACGTACATGACAAATACTGCAGTTTGTGTTCTGCGTAGTGCAGAACACACGTTAAAACAATGTCGTAATCACGTTAGAACAGTGTTTATACCATCTACGTACTACTACATATACTCGGCGTACGTGATACTCTGCCCTCGCACTGATTTATGTCTCGTGTTGGAAGCGTGCCAATGATTATTAAATCATGCGATTTCCGTAAAAATATGAAAAAAATTCATCGATGTGAATGTGTTAATGAATAACATTATAACAACAATCAATTTTTTCATCTTTTTATGAATCTCGGACGCGTTAACCATCGTTGGCACACTTCCAGCGGGAACCACGCGTGCAGGGTGTAAAGTAACCGGAGTATATTAGTCTACAGGAGTCTTTACATGTCAGTTATTGATGCATTTTTCTACCCCACCGCACATCACAAACAACGATTTTGTACTAGGATTTCAAAAAAGTTCTTGCGAAAAAATAACCCCCCCCCCCTCGAAATACCCCCCTCGTTTAACCCCCCCCCCCCTCTCGGGAGCACTATGAAACAATCACCCCCCGGGGGGTATTTCGAAGAAATACGGTAGATATAATGCAAAAAGGTACTGTTGGGGTTGAAAAGTTTGTGTTTCAAAGCTTTTCTAGCGGTTTCCAGAGTTGCGAAAGTGTATTTACACTTACCCGAAATACCCGGGTAAATGGGTATTTATATTTACACTTACACTTACACTTTCATAAAATACCCATACACTTTTTTTACACTTTCCTGAGGAAAATATCCGGGTACAGAAAGTGTATTTTTTTTCTTCGGATGGCCCTGTTTTATGCTTTTGAGAAAGCATAAAATAGGGTCATGTACAAAAAATGACTGCACAGTGCACACATGCAGTTATGCAGAAAATATGGCAAATGTCGAACTAGTCTTTGATCTCTAACCTTTGATCAGTACTCATGGTATTCTACAGTTTCATCATACTTTTGTAAAAAGGACAAGATCAATGGAAATTCACCAGCTGGACACAAAGTCAACTGGCTTTTGCATTGACATTTGCTGCATGTCCATTCTTGCATTTTAACAGCGTGTATCGCATTGCTTAATCAGTAAAATATCATAACTGAAAAAGTTAGGTTCCATTATTAGTTCCATTATTAGGGAACTTCATACCACTACAACATTTGTTACAGTCTGAAATGTTTCATAAAAGGCAGTAAAATGTGAAATAATGCATGAAAATGACAAATAAATTGATCTAAAGGTGAAAACGGTGGTGTTTTCTAATGCTCAATAGTGAGAGCTCTTTCTAAAAAAAATTTTTACACTTACACTTTTTTTACACTTTCCTAGGTATTTTTAAAATACCTTACACTTTTGGTATCCATACTCAAAACTTGGAAAGTGTATTTACACTTACACTTACACTTTCCAAAAATACCGGTATTTTAACAACTCTGGCGGTTTCTGCACAAATTCTCGTACTTATAACTACGAAGCTATGATTTTTTTGATTGATTAACTCATAGATAGCAGTGGAGCCAACAAAAACTCCACCAACAAATTTCCCTCACATCAAATAAACAACATAAAAAGACGATATTCAATCTTCCAAAAATCACTGCTCACCCACATCCGACCACCATAAATCAGTGGATCGATTCCGCTGAGAAAAACGTCGTCAAAGTGAACGTGCACATGCCGAAATTCAAACTTACGGAAGAAGTTGATCTGAAAGATGTGTTGCAAAAAATGGGCGCCACGAAAATGTTTCGATATTTATGGGCAGATTTCACACGAATGACTGATGAGGAACGAGTTGAAGTCTCTGATGCCAAGCACAAAGCATACATCGAGGTATGTGTTTTGATGTTTTTGTTTAAATATTTGACTTTCCTGAATTTTGGCTGAGTGAATATAACATTTTGTGCGTCAGTCAACGGGGGAAGAAATCACCGCGGTTTAGGGTTTTTTTACAAATCGACTTTGAGCTGGAATTACAACTCGGCGTAAATTGCAGTTTCACAAAAATGTTAAGTTTGGGGTAAAATTTCACCGCAAAAAAATCAAAAAGTGGATGATGATACATAGGTATGTCTTCAATTTGTCATCAAGTACTACACCTTAATCGTGCCCAAAACTCAGCTTTAACTTGTCCACCTTTTCTGGAAATATCAATTTTCAGTACTTTAAATTTTATCTCGAAATTTATGACGTAAGTTTACAGTTTTGGACACGATTGAGGTATTTACCTATGAACCTTATCATCATCCACGCTTTTGGCGCTTGGCGCTATTTCTGTGCGGCGCCACAAAATTCCTAGCGCTAGCGCCAAAGCAACCAGGGCCATAGCACTCTTGGTGCGTGGCGCTATTTTGCTCTGGCGCTTGTTGGCGCCAAAGCCCTGACGCTTTTCGCGTCACTAATAACCACAGTCGCCTCGCCACAGTGTTGTCTCACCATCGGCACCCTAAATGTCACTAAAACCCAACACTTTCAAAAAAACCCGACAAAAACCATACAGGTATCCGAAAAGGGCACTGAAGCTGCGGCGGCGACAGCCTTCGTAGTGTCGGGCAGATCGGGCGGCATGCGCAGGAACAAAGTTTTCAGGGCCAATCATCCTTTCATATTTTTCATCAAACACAAAGAATTCCAACAACCGATTTTGTTCATGGGCGCGCTGAGTGATCCGACTAATGCGAAGGTTGAATGATTTTTAGTGGAGTTTGAATGTTTTTGGAATGTTGCCAATTTGCTGGCAGTCCGACCCTTTTCAGTGAAGTATATTTATTGGGAAAGTTTGAAAGTGAAAGGAGTATTTATGCAGATTGTGGTATAATGTTATGTTTGCAACTGAAGAAAAACACAAAGGTAGCAGCAATGCTAACAGCTGGCAACTGCTCACTGTAAACATTCCATTCGAATAGTGCATCGAAAATTATTTTCCTCATTATCTTTTCACCGCTTTTACGAGCGGATTACGTAATTTAGCGACATAATTTACCGCAAAACTTTCTTCGTCGGTCGGTCGCCCGGTTTTATACGACAAATACCTACTCAACTTTTTCACTTTTTACGGCTCGAAAACATTTAACAGACATGTAAAACGTTTCCGGTAAACATATAGATTTTACCAAAATCGTGTGCAATTTTAGGTATTAGAACCCCAGTCCAAACAGTTTACCGCTTTAACCATTACCGGAGAATTTTACTGCTTCGGTCAAAGTTGACATCAAACAGGAGTGAGTTTCATGGCGAAATGAAAATATAAACCTAGGTAAAATATCAAAAGTTCAAATCTTCATTCATCACTATAAAAAAAATGTCAGAGGGCACATTAACGCATGTAAGTGACATCGTTTTTGCGACTAAAATTATAGACTAATTCGATGAAATAATGGCCGATGCATGCCATTTACGACATTTCAAACATTTCATTTTACGCGCACCGCGAAAGGGACACTATAACAAAACATTTCAAAACTACTGAACTCCCTAATCCGCATTGTAGTACATAAAATACATAAATAGGTAATAGTGATGGAAAAAACGTCACAGTACGAACAGTGCCATCTTGGGACAGCTCCACTACAATCCAAAAATTCACTTAACGAAAAGCACAAGAGAAAAACGAGGCATCCAATTGCCAAGCGCCAAAGACGCCATTTATACGCCAAAGACACGTTTTTGGCGCCATTAACTGACCCAAGGCGCCATTCCATCACAAATCACCAGTAATCTGAATTCCGGAATACGTCAGCCAAATTACACATGTCGTGTTTACGCGAGTGACAATTTTCACTCGCCACGGCCGCGCAAAGAAAACCTTGTTCTTAGTCCGTCGGGCGAATTAAGGACATCCATAAAATGGAAAAATGTACCAGACGAGTTTAAGAGCGGCCGCGGCGACAACAAAAACGTAATGGAATCCCAGTATAAAAGCGCGCGCGGTGACTTCTTCATGTCATTCAAAAGTCAAACTCACACCAACCACAACAGAAAACACTCCCCAGAAACCCAACCCACAACCGTCAACTAAAACCCCACAACCGTCAACTAAAACCCCACAACCGTCAACTAAAACCCCACAACCGTCAACTAAAACCCCATAACCGTTAACTCAAAGTCATCGAACAGCTCGAACATGACGTCGAACGTGGCCACGGTGCACATAGTGAGTGCGCTGGCAGCAGTGGCCGGCTGCATCACGATTTTGACATGCGCGATTTACGTGCCAACGTTGATCGGCGAGATCAATGATATTCGCATGGAAATGGATCAGCATATGGATGAGTTTAAGGTGAGAGATGGGGGTGTTCCTGTTTGTGGGTGAATATCGCTGGAAGGGTGCCAACGATACCTGACGGGTGCGATTGCATAGAACTTGCTACTGTTGTAACGCATCCGCAACAAATAAATTTTTCACTTTTTCACAAGAATCTTATGCGTTAATTATCATTGGCACGCTTCCAAAGTGAGACATAAATAACTGCGCGTGCTGAGTGACATGCCACTGAAGTATAATACTACAGCCCGTCAACTAAATATTTACCAAAATCCACCCACCCACCGCAGAGTATGGAATCGACTCTGTGGCGCGACATGATCGTGTTAAACGCGTCGCCGCGCGCCCGCCGCCAGGCGTACAACGGCTACAACGCCAACGTGAACAGCAACGGCAACAGAAATGGATACGGCAATGGCAATGGAAATGGGCGCCAGCCGCCGATTATACCGCCCATTAATCCAACGATTCAAACCGGCTCAAATAACCCCGGGGTGCCTGGCATCTTGCCACCCCCCGGCTTCGAAGGCTGCAGTAGGTTGCATTAAAACATTTCAGAAATAGGCAGAACGTCTTTCAAAATAATTTGTGACTCACAAATACCCCCCAGCCCCACTCACCCTCAATTCGCAACCAAACAACCAAATACAGGTTGCAACCCCGAAAACGAGTGTCCCCCGGGACCAGAGGGTCCCAAGGGGGAGCCGGGGGTATCGGGGCCGGACGGACCCCCCGGGCAGGATGGGAAAGATGGAGCTGACGCTGATGATTTTGAAGCGGAGAGAAAAATGCAGGGATGTTTCACTTGCATGCCTGGGCCTATGGGACCACCTGGTGAGGCAAGGGGCATTTTAACATTTTGGGTGCGATATAAAATTGTGTTGAAGATTCAAAAGTTGTTTGAAACGCAGCTTTTTTAATGATTAGTTTCCCGCGCAGAAAGTAAACAACTAAAATATAAAATGGTTTTAGCGTTATAATTTAAAGCATACACAAGACCCAGGAAACGAAATTTTGGCCACAAGACCATCTCAAAAATGCACGTAGGCCCAGCAGCACCACCATCCCAGCACAATATTTTGGTTCACGCACCCCCCCCCCCGCCAAAGCCAGAAACGCTGCCCCAAATCCCACCACCTATAAGTACCTATGAACATAAAGACACCCCCCCCCCACCCACAGGTTCCCCAGGCCGCCCAGGACCCAGGGGCATGCGCGGCAGCAAGGGCATGAACGGCATGGACGGCATGAACGGACAGCCGGGCGGCACCGGCGAAATGGGACCCCCCGGCCAGGAGGGACGCATGGGCCAGCAGGGGGCCATTGGCGAAAGGGGTAATGATGCGCTCGCTGAAGTTGGGGAGAAGGGGGAAAAGGGAGATTCGGGAGAGGCTGGTGAGTGGGGGGGAAGGGGGTTTTGGAAATTGGGATGGCCCACTAGAGGTATTTGGAGAATGGGATGATTTTTGGGGACATTAAAGCACATCACTGATTTTTTTTCTGCAAAATTGGCTTACTTAATTCTTTGCAACGGGCAAATGCATGACCTTCTGTTCCGGACTGGATGAATTCCTTAATGTTGAGCACGGTATCTGCAAAAACAACGCCGCGCCAGATACGCTCCACTCAGCACATCACCTTCAACAGACACGCGCACATTCCAGGCACCAAAAAACCCTCAAAACTCGATCACACACCCCCAATCCAAAAGCACCCTCAATCCCCCCGACAGGCCCAGCCGGCGACCAAGGCGAACCCGGCGACGATTCCCCAGTGGCACCCGAAGGCCCCGCCGGCCCCGAAGGGCTGCCTGGTCTGCAGGGCCCAGCAGGGAGCGAGGGCGACGCGGGGCCCCAGGGCGAGATAGGAAAGCCGGGCAAGGACGCCCAGTATTGTCCTTGTCCTCCGAGGGCCCTTTTGAGGCAGAGGGCTTGATCGAGTAGGGTTGGGTTTGGGTGGTTGAGTGATGGGATGATGGGTAGTGTGATTGGTGATTTTTTTCCGTGTTTTTTTTGTGGCCGTTTGAACTACAGTGAATCTGGCATGATGGCCCCAGACAAGCTAGTTGACATAGACACCAAATTTCAACTGGCTCCGATCCTAATTCAAAAATTACGTTTGAACGTCGTTCGTCCACTCTTCAGCAAGCTTTGAATCCGGATCGGCACCAGTTGACATTTGGTGTCGATGTCAACTAGCGTGTGTGCGTCCAATGTAACGATGTGCGCGCCGCAGACATGTTTTTCAATGTATTTATAAAATGAAATTGTTAACAGTCCGAACAGACAAGAATGAATATGCTTTCAGCAACTTCACACTAGCAAAAAGTCAATAAACAAATACATGTAAAAAACGTTCAAGTTTGGAGTATGGAATTAGTTCATTTTGCTGATAGACCGCAACACCGGGATGAGTAAAAATCTGAAGTGATGAGCATGCAGTAAATATAGCAATAAAAAAAATCGAAATACAATAACTATTTGCAAAATACAAATGGCGTCCTAAACAAATATGTTGACGATCAACTGATATAAAAAATATGAAAGGCTACATGTGAAAGGTAGGTGACATATTGGACACAATTTTTTGGATGAAAAAAACGATTATTCCCAACCAGAAATACCACCTACGTACAAAAGATTGATGTAAAAAACCTAAAGAGCATGCACAAATGCACCCGTTTCCTTGCGAATGAAATTTGTTTACCGCAATACATCGAAATATAAAACAACATAAATTGGCATATACCTCAGTTTTATTTGCTAAATAAAAATTATAGCAAGCTCTATAGATAAAATAAAAATAAAATTAATTAATGTCCATGCAAAACTTCTTTCCAATTTATCACAATGAATCGGTCAATCACACTGTCACTTAGGCCCCACACACATACTAGTTGACATCGCAAATAAATGTCAATTGAATGCCAACTAAATAATACAAAAAAATTCTAAGCATGACATTTGACAGAAACAATGAAAAACAAGTATACTCGACGTACACGATACTCTGCCCACGCAGTCATTAATGTCTCACGTTGGAAGTGTGTCAATGATGATAAAGCATGCGAGTTTTGTATAAAAGATGAATAATATCATTGTCGTGAATGAGTTAACGTTAAGCGTTATAACAGAGATGACGTTTTCAACTTTTTATGAAAATCGTATGTGTGACAAAATCGTTGGCACGCTTCCAACGGTAACCACGCGTGCAGGGTGTAAAGTGACTGGAGTATATCACGATATAAAATCAACTATGCTCCATCACATAGGAAAGTTGAAGTCACATAATCAACCAAAATTTATTTGACAATAATTTTGATATCAACTAGTGTGTGTGAGCCTTTCCACAACACCAATACTTTCCTCAAAACTCCACAATGCGTTAAGTTTCCCTCGCAAAATTTCATCAATGAGAAGCACCCCATAAATCTCAAAACACCTTTACCTTCACACCTTTCTATTCACCACTGTGATCACAAACGGATCGCAATTCACGATGCGCATTTGAGCCGGCTGCGGCTCAGTTATACTGTCCAACGTGGTGCGCAACTGCAGACCCGACGCGCTGTAGATACCCGGCAATGACGCGGTCGCTGCTAGGGGGATGTCCAGCGACGTGCTGCGAGGGTTTGGGTGGAAATTTGGGATACGGGATAGGATTGAAATGCACGAACTAACGCCATGAGCGTTGGCATTTACACGGTGACTCAAATTGAGAAAAGTTGAACAAGTAACACAAACGTCGAAATAGCTCGTTTCATGTAAATATTTATACTGATATCGCCGAACGATATACCCTGGAAATAAAGGGGGCTCATTAAATTCGCCAGCAAAGTTGGAGGGGGGTATATTCAAGGGTGTTCATTCGAGGGTATACGGTAGTATGTTGACATAGGAAAGTCACGTCATTTACTACACCCGAACCAACCAAAGATACTCCGGCGCAATGGGAGGTCTACCCAACCGTACGCGTTTCACGGCCAGCTGTCGCCAGTGCAGCGAGCCGGGCGCCGTCTCACTTTTGCCGGCGGCGGGCGCGACGCACAGCACGACGGACTCGAGCAGGGCGCTCAGCGGGTCCAGCTGCTCCTCCGTGTCGTCGCCGACGGGACGTTTGACTGGCGGCGCCACCCATTCCACGCGGAGGGTCACTTTTATCGTGCACAGACTGTGGAAGGTTGGAATGTTTAATGGGAAGTATTGCGGGAGCTAGGGGTGCGGCATGATTTGAGACTGCTGACAAATTTCACAGACGTGAGTCTTCTGATACAAACTCAACCACAAAGTCCTTCGTTCTCATGCAAAGATTTAGACCTATTTAAACATCTCTGTTCATTGTGCCGCAAAAGCAGACAAACATCCAGCCTACCAAACACTCAAAAATAAATTTAAAAAATCCCCACATCGAACCGATTAGTGCCAAAATCGTGCACGACTTTCGGCGGCGCGACAATGCAACATCTGATTAGGGCGGTGGCTGCAGCCAGTAAATCAACATCTGCTGCCATTGTTGCCATTACCGAACGGGCGTCAGTGCCGCCGTAATACGGCAGCAGGGCCACCTGTGAGGTGTTGTAGTTGTTTAAGCATTTTTTGATAGTGTTTTTGTATTGGATGAGGATAATTGGTATGTATTACCGTATTTCTACTAATAGAAGAGCGCCGTTCTATTTTTTAAACCAATTTTATACATTTTATATTTCTAAAATATTGTTTTGAATTTGAGTGCTTTGAACGTTCTCGCCATCCATTTTCATATTTTGTTTGTTTTGACACTCTTCCAACTTCTACTTCCCGTTCTATTGGAGGTGCCGTTCTATATAAGACTACCGTCCTATTGTTTTCGAGAGCGCAACAACGTGCCAAAACCTGCCGTTCTATTGGAGGTATGCAGTCTATTGATAGAAACAACGTTCAGTCTCTCTATGATACAAAAACTCAGGTATAGGATTTCAATCAAATTTAGACGGCCACCGTTATCGTGTCAGGCATGTATGACCAGTTTCTCATTGCAAAAAAGCCACGGATCAAGAAAAAGCAGTGCCAAAAATTGTGAATACCTGTTCCAGAACTAGCTGCCAGTATTATTCCCAATGGTTCACTTCCCACCCCATCCAAAGAACCCCCATTTTTACATCTCCCAAAAATCCCACTAAAACCGACAGTAGCAGGTTCGGCCCCAGTCACTTTCACATTGGCATCTAGCTGCCCCATGGGCGCCCAAGTTTCCCCGGGGCACCAGGTTCCATCTTCAAACTGGGCCGACCAAAACAGTGCGCAAAATATCTGATCGGACGCGGCTAAAAGCGCGCTGGGCCGCCACGGCAGCAAAGTTAGCAATTGAAAGTGCTGCCGCTGCAGATTTTCCCGCTGCGCGGCCGTCGGGCAGATGTCGGCGCTGCTGACGCCCGGCTCGGCGGAGTTGCTCAGGTGCACGCACACGTTCTGCACCTCGCCGTAGCCGAGTTTCAGTTCTGGGCGTTTGGGCGTTAGCTCTTTGGCAGGTTAGATTCACCGGGAAGGATGTATTTAGTTATTTATGAACGCAAGTGTGAATATAAATGTTTTAATAATTTTTATGTAAATAAATATGTATACCAAATTCCGCTGAAGTGATGAGTGGGACACGCACAAGTCCCCTTTCCAGAAAGAAATAACTTTTTGAACAAAATTAGGTGAAAACAACATGCTTTTGTCACCAGTGACCACTTAAAACTTAATCCCCCAGAAAGATCAAACCCCAAAACCTGCGCCCCCTCACCCGTGCCCAACATGGCCACCTGCTCGACCCTCCACCTGCACCTGGCGGGCACCTTGGCCGGCACGATCAAAGACACCCGATCCAATCTAAACTCGGCCAATCTGCGCTGCGCTTCACTTTCATCAGCGGCGCAGCTATTTGCCGCGCTGACGCACAGAACGCCGGCCGACTGCGACTGGGGCAGCCGCGGCAGCAGGCGGGCGGACAGCCGCAGCGCGCCGCTCGTGTACAGCACCAGGCCGCGCACGCCGCACCGGCGGCAGGTAGAGCCGTCGGGACTGAGTGGGTATGTTTGAAACTTTTTTTTGCCACGATTTTTTTTCTTGGGTAGAAAAAATACCGTTTTTCTTTGGAATACCCCCGGGGCGTTTATTTTTTCATAGTGCAAATTGTGGGGGGGGATTAATCGACGGGTATTATTATTTCGCCAGGATTTTTTTGAACTCTCAGTACCTATTTGTTGTTTTTATCGAGTCTATAGGCATTTCATCTATACTCATTTTGGGTGGGGGTATTTCGAGGGGGTTTATTTTTCTGATTTTGAAGGTGGTATTTCGAGGGTGGGGGTATTTCGAGGGTGAGGGTATTTCGAGGGTGGGGGTATTTCGAGGGTGGGGGTATTTCGAGGGGGGTATTTCGGGGAAATATGATATATTCGCCAAGAAACGAGTGTCAAATTCTATAGCAAATGCTCACCGTGTAATCTCATAATAGACTAGAATTCGAATCACATGACGACCGGGCACGCTGGGCGCTTTCAGGTGCACCGTCCGTTCGATGGAACACGACGGCTCCACTGGTCCACTGCCAGCTCCCAAAATACGCCATGACTGCAAGTAAAGATTTCTAGAAAGCTTTATTTCTTAGTGAAGGAAAGATGGGTCCTATTGTAGGTTATGGGTATTGGCGCTACAGACAAGTTGACATCGTGAGTCAACTGGTTTTGACGTCAATTCAGATTGTAGTTGACGGGCTGCTGATCATATAGCATTTGTGACCCGCCAATATAGAAACTGCCAATATAAAAAAGGTATGAAAAAAAGCGATTTTGAGCGAAAATTGTGGTATAGTTTCGCAAAAATCGCTCCAGAAAGGTAGATAGCTGGGCGATTTGGGGGGGCGGGTTAAGGGGGTAGTAGCCCAAAATTTTGCCTCCGGGATAGATATAGTGCTGGGCGGTTTGGGGGGGGTAACCCCCCCCATTCGAGACCCCTGCCACTCACCATCTCATTATCACCCGTCACAACGTGCTGCGCATCAGCAACTGCACATGCGGCGGCAGGTAGAGCAGCCAGCGCGACAGCACAAATCTGCGTCGTTTGAGCGACATTCTGCAGTCGCATCTGGCACGGCACCAACTCGCCGCAGAGGCAGTCGCGCTCTGTGGACGGCCAGTCGGAAGCCAGAGTTACTTCTGCTTGTGGAAGCGCGCCTGATGAGACTGTGGGGTGCAATCTGAGTGTTCGGGGGGGGGCTTATGTTAGCTAGATAAATATAAACATGGTCCTTCACACACCCAGGGAAATCCAAGGATTTTCCACCAAATTTTTGATATTCCATTTGAATAAAAACGAATTTTTCTATTTTTCTCATGGCAACATTTCTCAAACTGTAGAAGGCTTTGGTGCACGATTTTCAACGCGGCATAATGCATCAGAATACGCTAACAATCATTGTCTAGCCTTAAGCCCAGTACAAAAACTGTCTCGTTAGTAGAGTAGCCAAAATATCTATCTCGATCCGAACCCACAAAACATCCGTCTCGTTTACCCCCCCCCCCCCTCAAACAACCAGACCTCAAATCCTTCGCATACATCGCGGTTAACATGTGCTGCTTAGTGGCATTCAAGCGGCGGCCACGAGTGCGCAGCGTGCACTGCCCGCGAACGCTGCACCGCGGCTCGGATCTCAGGCTGTCTTGTTCCAATGATAAGGTGTACTCTATCGCGCAGACTGTCAACGATTGGCCGGCGAATGACTGGTCTGGTAAAACCTAAAATGTGTTATGTATTTTAGATCCATATTGAGTGGACGGTGCACATAGTAGGTGCTGGGAAAGCTCAAAAGGGGAATATTACCATAAACCTCTGAATACAGTTTCTCAGTATAAATCGAGCAACAGAATAGGTATCTATAAAAGAAATAAAATCAAAATCATTGACCAAGATTACTCGGCCGGCCAGCTTCACCACCAATCTTAAACAACTCAATCCAAAACATAACCTTCCCGTAACAAAATAAAAACAAAAAAAACTCACGGCACAATAAATCTCGGCCGCATCCATAGGGCGCAGCAGCAAATCATCAGAGGGCACCCTAGGCGCCCCGATGACGGGTACCCGGCGGCCGTCCGCTGAGACAACGCGCAGCGCCACGTCGCTAAGCGACACGGCGGCGCTGAGGCGATTGCGCACTGCCACGCGCACGCACAGGGGCTCGCCTGGTTGATGGTCAATGTTTGCAATTTCAGGGATTTTTGGTTATGGGGACCGATCTGCAGATAATACCATTGCGCGCAAAATTTTTACAAACAGCCTTGAAAATTCGCGCCAAAAACTGCATTTTCCTAGAGTTTTTCAGGTCTCACCCGGGAAGGGGGGGGGCTGCAGCCCCCCCCCCACCCCGCACCTGGATACTGCCCTGAGGACACGGTACCCGAAATTGATTTCCGCAACTTTGATTTCGGGTTTTTTTTCGATGTGACGCAGTGACATTTGATTTTTGAAAACCCGATCAATTCCAAATATTTACAAGTTTGAAGACAAACGTAAAGACGGTGCAATTGCGTGCGGTAATCAAATACCCTATCACATCAAACATTTTATTATGTCGAGTATAACCAAAATGTCCAGATGGCATCGAATCACGGTTATCTGTCACACTGACGTGAAAATTGTGAAAAAAAGATCATCGACATTCAAAAATCACGTGTAAAAAGCAGGCCTATCTTCGTTTATGCCAAACAATTCCAAAGTGTCACTAATTCCACACCCCCAAAACCACCAACCAATAGGCGCAAACGCGGGCTTCGAATTGTCCGAGTTCTGATTGCACACGGCCACGGTGGGTCTGAACGGGAGCTTGCCGTCGGCGCTGCCGGACGCGCGCGCGCAGCACAGTTCGGCGCGGCTCAGCGACTCGCGCAGTTGATGCGACCCGCTGTCAGACTCCTCGTCGAGCGCGCGGAGGGCGTCCCAGTCTTTGTGGGAGGAGGGGAGATTTGTGGATTGTGCATGCATGGGGTCGGGCGACATCACGTTTTGACTTTCTTCTTTCAAAATTGTAGATATTAGAGACTATAAAATGTATATAGTCCGGGTCGTATATGCACGCACTGACATTAAAATAGGAAAATGCTGGTTTAGACCCATATTGCTAGACTAGCAAACTGAGTTGAGTTATCAACAGTACCAACCCAGTAAAATTCTTAAAATGCAAAAATATTCCACAAAAACAGACAAAACTTAAAATTCACTAACCACGCATAGATCCACCAAGAAAAACGTTCACACTATTCATATCAAAATAAGGCACTTTGAGCTCTGGCAACGCGCCAGATTCCATCGCCAATTTCTGCAAAAAAAAGTTCAAAATCAATACAAAAACCATCAAACTTAAAAAAACCCTCACATTACACGCCGCGACATAATCAGCCACAAATAGCGCGTGCTGCGCGGCCGACTGCGCAGCGACGCTGGAAGTGGGCCCGTCAAACAGCTGCGCCAGGGCGCCCACTGCAGCGGTCGCGTCGGGCAGCAGGGCGAGCGCGTGCCGCCCGATCGTGTAGTTGACGTGGTCCACGGCGAACCGCAGCCGGGTGTCCGAGTACTGCGCACGGGCGGCCGCGTAGCACCGCAGCGCCAGGGGACCGTGACCCGCTTTGGAGTATCTGAACGGGGTTTTTTCGGATTTTTTTTTGAGAAACTGGTGGGAATAGAAAAACGAAGGGGCGGGAAAAAAATATAAAGCAGTCAATTTCAAGTAAAATTTTAGGCTCCACGATGTAAGCCTACTAGTCATGTAAACCGTCATTCATGTAACTCGCCAGTCATGTATTTTAGGGGATTAGCACTGTACAGGAGCACCCATGCCCCATGGCTACGCCACTGGGTGTATCAGAGCTTTTCTACATATCTATATACTCTGTCACTTCACACTGGATCACTCCCACAATTCTAACCACCCACCCAAGTCCCCACTAACCGATGTCCAGCGAGCACCAAGTGCAGAGCGGCCTTCCTCTTGCCATTGGCCCTGTGCAGGCACCTGGCCGCCTGCTCGAGCATCACGCCGGCGCACAGGTCGCTGTCGTGGCCCGACAGCCGGATCAGGCTCTGCGCGCAGTCAGAGTGCATCCGCAGCGACTGCAGGATTGAGAAGCCCAGGAGGGTGGCGCGCAGGGCAAGGGTTTGACGGCTGGGATTGAGGGGTTGGATTTTGGGAGGATTGGTTTCGGTTTGGACACAATGGAGTTTGGAAGAAGCGGTCATGGCTTCTTGGTCAAGCACCACAGGAGCCCATCTTCCAAACTTAGATGACTTGGCGAACTGCCAATCCCAAACACTTTGTTCCTGTGCGGGCATAAATGTTGCCCAATCCGATCCGACTTTCCAAATATTCAATTTTTATGTGAATTTTTCAAAAGTATTTTTGGTGAGTATTTACTTTTTATTTGGGGGGATCAATACTGCCCTGCGTTTACCAATTTTACTTGCAAAAAGCCGTGTGGCAAAAAAATGGAACGACAAATCAAAGAGCGCCATTAGAAAGTACCAGCGCCAACTAGGGTTAATCGAGATCGGAATAATAATCAAACACTATCGCTAATCCATTTCACAAGCAAAACCCAACAACCCAATCCAACCCACTTGCAAGTATTCAAATAGGTCGCAATAGCAGTGTCCATGTTCGAGTGCGAGTAGGGCTTACTGCCCGCCTGCAGCTGGCTGATCAGGTAGGCGCACAGGGCGGACATCTCCAGCGCGCCCGCGTAGTACAGCCACGCCTGGTCGGCGTGAAAGTCGCGCCGCAGAGTTTGGTAGGTCTGAGAGAAAGAAAGACTGGGGTGGGCGGGGCCAAGCACGTAGCGAAGGCCTACAAATGGCGCCAGCGCCATGGCGCATTCCAGCTTAATGGGGGCTAAATTTTTTGGGGGAGTTCGCCAGGCTATCTATACAACCCCCCCCCCGGTTCAAAAATCATGCCTAGATCCCTGTATTCATATATAAAGAAGTATGCGCATAGTAGACGTTGGCGCCAACGCCAACCAGGCCATGGCGCGGCGCCTAAAAATGGGGGCAGCGGCATAACTCCATTCCATTTATAAATCGTGGCTACGTTCCGCGGGGGCGGGCTTTATAATGTAACTAAAAGCAACAATAATTAATGCAAACCTGGTAAGCGAGGTAATACTGCCGACAAACAAAAGCCAAGTCTGCAAATCGGCGTATCTGCAATTCGCCGCTGTCGCGGCCGTAGCTGCGCGCAGAAATTTGATGTCAGTGATTGGGGAAATAAAACTGAGAAATCTGCCGAAACAGTGCAAATTTACACAGCTAGTTGCCAGCTGGCAAGAAGCGTGATAAATATTTCAGGCTTTTTCAGACATGATCACCAGACGATAAAAAAATAAAAAATACCACATTCCACAGCCACAAAAACCCACACAAAACCACCCCCCCCCCCCCACCACCTCAAAGCAGTCGCATTAGACGCAGCGGCAGGGGCGGGTGCAGCCGGCGGCGCTGGCGAATGGGACCGGTCATCATAACCTCCAGCCAACCCGGCCAGACTGACATTGGAGGCGCTCGTGTTGCCGCCGGCGCCCGACGACCCGCCGCCGCTGCCCGACATGGGCGGCAGGGCGGACGATGACCCGGCGAGCCATTTGCGCGCGCCCGATATGAACGATTTGTGTAGACCTTTACGGGAGATTACCTGGCGGGGGGGGGGGGTCATGGATGGTTTGAGTTGATTGAGTGAAATTATGTGAAAAATTATTGTCGAATGAAAAAGAATTTAAAAAATGTCGCCTCATAATAATTCTCAATAAGAATCAGATTTACGTTGACTCGAATTTCCATCGAATACACTTCATTTCCAAAAAGAAATAAAGTTAAGCATATCAGATAAATTGGGCTGTCCGGGAGAAATGTCAATGAAGAAATTTCAACCCACTCCCACTTTAACAAAGCGCAAAACCGTCAAACAGACCTGTTCATTCAATAATTTCATCTGTTTCTCAATGAAAGGCACCAGCGCTTTCACCAAAAAATCGGCAACACACGCGCCCAGACGATCTCTGTCTTCAGCCAATAAACAAGCACCTTTAGTTTCTGTTTTCACAGGGGCCGAATGTTCATTATTTACCGATGCCGATAGAAATACTGGAGCGTCCAATGAGTTCTGAAGGAGGCGGAGTTTTAGACAGATTTTTAGTGTCACTTTAGATTGAACAAACTACCGTATATGCCTGAATAAGACCAGGGAGTCATTTTTTGATAGAAGTTTTCGAGGGGGGTATACAAGGGGGTCATTTTTACTCCCGACCGGAGAAGGGTATTCAGGGATCGGTTTTTCGAAGATACACGCTACTTGGCGAGAAATGATGAAAAAAGCACTGACCATGCCATTGGTGCCAACCGATGAGGCTAAATCATCACTGGATAGAGCGTGTGGGATGGATTCTTGTCGAAAGCGACGCTGCGCAGGTTCAATTTCTGGTTGAACTGTTCCATTTGGCGCCTGAAAAAAGGAGCACTGTTATTGGAACGATTTCGTGTATTGAAAAAAGTAGTGACAAAAAAATCGACGCGGCACCTGAGCTCCAACTGCACCATCGGCGTGGTCCCCCTGCACATTGGCAATAAGCCCATTGACCAGTGCCTCATCACGAGCAGCTGCATGACAGGGTGAATAAAACGAGTTAATTAGACTGCGATTTAATTACAAACATCTCCGGACATTTTTTATTTTTAAAGAAAATATAAAGAAAAAATAAAGATAAAATATAAAAATATAAAGATATTTATTCATATTTTCGTCACGTTTTTTCCGAGAAAATTTAATTATATTAATTTTTATACATAAAATATCGTTTTTATTTAATTATGTTTTTGAGATTTTTTGTCAGAGTCATTTGTCACCGCTAAATACCGCACGCATCGCATTTGTTTCCTCTCTACAAACGTGCAAATATTTCTTCAACACAACCCCCCCCCCCAGAAAAACCCCCTTCCAAACCCAACCAGTAGTCTCTCTATCCCTCTCGTCGCCAATCTGAAAGTAAGCGCTTGCAGACTCTGCGGAAGTGGTGAGCATTTTGGCAGTTTCCGACTCGCTGTGGCCGGCGGCGGCGGCGCGCGACAAGCCCAGCTCGAGGCCAGAGTAGCGCTGCAGCAACAAGGGCGACCACAAGTCGGGCAGCGGCTAAGGAGATGGGGTGTTGGATGATTTTAGGTTGATTTTTATATGGGAATTACTGGAGGCTAGGGTTCAAACGATATATCGTATCGAATATCGGATATCGACCATTTTTTTATATCGAATATCGATATCGAAAATTTTGAAAAAATATCGAATATCGATATCGAATATCGACCATTTTTTCGATATATCGAACATATATTGTGTCCCTAAAAAAAGTTATCATTTTCATTTTGAGATATTTATGATTGATCTGATGTGCTTGATCTGATCTGAGAATTGTATTAGATGAGTAAAAGTACAGTACTTATAATGTCATTTTTGTTGGAGTGCTAAATTTGAAGCCAGAAAATGCTGATATTCTATTTTTTGCAACATGCCCTTAGCAATCAGGTTATCAGTTGTAATATCTACCAATTGTTATTTGTCTGATACACATTGATTCATCATGTTTGTTTCTACATGTTCTACTTTTGAGAGATGTAAACCTTGTTAAAATCACTTGTACCATTCACATTTAACTAAAGAGATGATTAACCATGCGTGCAACCACATGAAAATACAATATGTCACTTGAAATATGCCTTGCTATACCAAAAGCAAATCGCAATATTGAATATCGAAAATATCGAAATATCGAATATCGACCATTTTTTAATATCGAATATCGATATCGAGGTTCCATATCGTATCGATATCGAATATCGAGTTTCAGAAAAAAATATCGAATATCGATATCGAAAAGTCATATCGTTTGAACCCTACTGGAGGCACTACCTTTTGAGGTTGCCTGACATAAACTGACAAAAAAAAACATAAAAATGTGGTTGCTTCAGCAAATACAAGAGATGCAAGTTTACAGGTCAGAAGTAGGGTTGGCCGATGTTTTTTTAAACGTTTTATTAAAAAAACGTTGTTTTTCTAAAAAAAACACGAGGTCCGAAACGTTGTATTTTTTAAACATCGGCCGAAAATTGTAGTACTAAGCACTAGGTATTTTGCAAAAATTTTGCGCGCAAGCGCGCAATTTCACACACAAATTGATATTGGTGGTTGTTTTCATTGGTTTTGTGGCATTTTAGTATCAAAGCATCCATTTCTATGTGCTACCATGGGTTAATAGTAGTGTTCAAACGGGACCGCGGTCCCGGTACATGGTTCGGCAAAAAGTCGGGACTGGGGCGGTCCCGGTCCCGGTCCCGACACCCCAGTCCCGGTCCCGGTCCCGGTCCCGACAATTGAAAAATGCCAGTCACGGTCCCGGTCCCGGTCCCGACCACCCAGTCCCGGTCCCGGTCCCGGACCCGGAATTTTTCAGCGGTCCCGATAAGAAAAATTGACTGGACTGGATCCAAATTTTGCCTTTTAAATACTTGTAAAATTCGAAAAAATTCGCGCCAGTCGCGCATTCTCATTCCGTCAACGAATTTTTGACTTTTTTTTGGTGAGTTCCAAACATTCTCATTCATGTTTGACATCAGAGAAGGCTGAAAAATTTATTTTCCTTCAGAAAGCACTGCGCCAGCTTATGTATCAATACTCACTGTCATAATTTTCCTGCATTATGTCCTTTTTTGTGACTCAATTGAATTTTGTGACTTTTATTATATTTTTGATGACAATTTTGATTGAATGAAGTGTGAAAATCGTATGAAACTTCTGAAAACATGCATTCAAATGGTTATCGGTCCCGATAGGGCTCAAAAGGGGGCTGTGGTCCTGGTACCTGGTTCGGCAAAACCTGGTCCTGGTCCGGATGCTCCAGTCCCGGTCCCGGACCCGGTCCCGACAATTGAAAAATGCCAGTCCCGGTCCCGGTCCCGGTCCCGACCACCTAGTCCCGGTCCCGGTCCCGATAAGAAAAATTTCTGGTCCCGGTCCCGGTCCGAAAAACTGGTCCCGTTTGAACCCTAGTTAATAGGCCGTCATATGTTGCTGTAGTATATAATATTCAGGTAATGTGCTTCCATGTACCTCCACAGTGTGTAACATCACTCCCAAAGTAACAACATCCTTTTATGACCTTGTTTGATCACTATTCCGTGCCAAACTTCACTTGAAGTCACAAAGGTTCGACTATAAGGCGATATATGAACATGTCAACAAAAAATGGACATTTTTGACACAAATCAGCACTTATAATGCTATCCCAAGGCTCCACAGCCATTATATGGTCATATATCACATCACAGAGTATTGCCGCTTGTCTGATATCCTATATATGTTGACACAAGGCCATATCTGGGAGCTTTAAAAAAACGTTTGTTTTAATAAAAAACGTTTTTAATTTAAAAAAAAGTTTTTTTTATTAAAAAAACATGGAGTGAAAAAACGTTTTTTCCCAACCCTAGTCAGAAGACAACTGATATTTGGGAAAGGGGGATATTCTAGCACACCATGAAACAATGAAAAACACCTGCGTATGCGGGCCATCATCATGGGCAGAGTTGATGCATAACAAACAGCAATTCGACTCGCCATACTTGTTTTGCACCGATTCATACAGAGACTTCGCCCTGAAAGACGAGGAATTTTTTAAAAAATTAGTCACAATGCGACAAAAAAAAATAAACAAACTTTGCAGCATCCCCACTGACAACGTCGTGCACCAGGACGTAATATTTGAGCGTGTTGGCAAGCATCCATTTCGAATCGCTGCGATACGGCCCCGCAGCGAAATGGGAAGTTTCGTTTGGTGAACCGTGCTGGGAGAACAGGTGATAAGATAGATAGAATAGTATTTTATTTCAACTTAAAACTTTTTGTCACCGTTTGTAGTGTATAACTTAACTTATATTTGCCAGAAATATATAGACTTTATTAAATCTTTGTTTATGCAAAAATCGTGATCACCATCACTGAAATAATGGATAGATTTTCATGACACAAAGTCAGCCAGAACCAAGTCCTGCACCCCATAAAATCTTAAAAGTCAGCCACATTTCTTCAGCGTCACGTAAAAATTTTCTCTAAAATGTGCTATCTATCCAACCCCCGAGATTGACAAAATTTTGGAGACCCCCCAAAAGACCCCCAGTACCCCCCCACCTGCAGTTCATTCTGCGCGTGGCTCAGCCGCTCCAACTGCTCCAAGGGCTCGGGCCCCTCGGTGGACACGGCCAGCAGGGCGGCCACGAAGTGCCGCACGAATTCGTGCTCTGCTGGCTCCGCCCACCGCAGCACGGCGCTGCGAAACACCTCGTACCAATCCGGTTCTGAGGGCGCTGTGTGGGGGTGATTGGGGGTGGTCTGAATGGTTGTTGGTTGGAGTGTGTGGAGCGTGGTTTGGATGGCCGGTTTTTTTCAAAGTTTTTTTAAATAAAACTGGGTCGTTGAAAAAACCGTTTTTCCAAACTGGAAAGGGGGTTAGGGGTTTTGGACGAACCCACGAAGGTAGTTAAAGGCAAATTATATCGCGTTTATTGACTCAAATTAAATCATTTTACAAAGTATGACAAAGTAAATCATTTTGACTTTTGGCCGAAATCTTCAAACTCGGCTTTGCGGAGCTATCAGCAAAATCAGCGATAGGTTACCATGATAATGTAAATATTTACCAATTTATTCACTCCATATTAATTAATGATAGTAAATATATTGTCACGCAGAGTGTTTTTAATTAATTATCAATTATTACGAGTATTATAGTGAAAATATTTTATATTGGATCACTTTTTCTGATAATTTATTGCCTCTTGTGCCTTATATCTAGGAAATCACTATCGAAAATCTCAGAAAATCAACAAAAACCCACACACATCAGCCCACACAAAACAACCCCCCCCCCCAAACCTGGCGTCACTGGCACATGCTGCCCACTCTGCTGTAGCGCCGCCAAATTCACTTGAACACATCTGACCGCCTCTGCGCACACGCTGTCCAAGGGCGCGCCGGCGGGCACGAAGGCGTGCGCGCGGATGTCGCGCAGCTCGACGCCGAAGTTGTCCAACGTGTGCGAGATCGACTGGTTCGTGGGGTCGCGAAGGGTTACTGAAAGGGGGTAATGGGGTTTGGAGGTTTTTGTGGGTTTTTGGAGGAAATTGGAGAATCCGGAATCGCCCAATAACACCGGAGAAGTGGTGTTTGTGAACTGGTTTCTTGGTGTGATATAGCGAAACGGTCGTGGTAGAACAAGATTAGAAAAGATACAATTCCATCAGTCGACTGGTTCGAGTTCACATGGAAATTTGTAAATTATCTCAATGTTTGAATCCAATCACTTTGTAATCTCAATCCAGTCACTAGAATAAGAGCGAAATTAGACGCAATTTTTGTAATCTCAAGCAAATCATACCTTCAATTGACTGACAAGCGGCGATATTTGCCATCACAACCATTCTCCAATTTCATCAAAAACCCTTGGAACATTGCCAAAAACGACAGCATCATACCTTGCACCCCAAGCGCGCTGAAGGGCAGCAACAAATCCGCCAAATTGTCCACATTGTTCTTGCGGCACAAGCGGGACACTTCTTCCGTTTGAAAAACTGCCACTTGCGGTCGGAAAGCGGAAATAATCGCGTCCGCGCCGGCGGAATTGGCCATCGAGCCCGATTTAGGTTAACGTCTCATTGGTTGCCGAATTCCGGATTATGGTTGGAGAGCATCTTGTTCAGCGGGTTAAGAGGAAAATAAATGAAAAGCTGGACTCATTTTTGAGTCGGTGAAAATGCGCGCTCGGCTTTCAGATTTCTGTGAATGTCTTGGTTACGTGGAAACTTGAAAACGTTATACGGTTGGCACTATGCCGAGAAATTTGCTAACAAATTTGTTACCAAATGTTTCTAAGTTAGATTTCAGTCTTTTATCGAAAGATATCCATGTTGCGGCGCAAGGGTCGTTTCTGCTTAGACTTTGTTCCGAAATAAGTGATTTAGACATAAACATATTTTCTAACATTTTTACCTGTCTCACCACAGGTTTCATTTGTTCCTCAACTTGACACGCACATTTATATCACATCCCATATTCACAAATCACCAACGATATCATAACTGACATCTCAAACATATAATGCAATATATCTTTTTGTACATATTATAAAAATTCTTGGTAACAACAAATTACCTAAGAAGAACTTCAACTGAGCATTCTTTGAACTGAGCGTTTCAATTTCTGAGAAAGTGTAAATACAAAAATAAATGCAATACAATGTCCATAAAATATCTCATCAAAAGCTAGCAACAAAAACTTTGGTAGCCTGCATCATAAGTTAATACTTTACCTATAAAATTCCTGAAATGATTATGTTGCAAGTAACCATATATACCAGTGGTGTGTGGATAAACATTTGCATTGCAAGCTAAGTGAAAAAGCATGAAAAACAATCTGGAATTCATTGGAGAGAAATGTAGAAATAGCAGTGGCATTTTGTTACTGGAATGCAGTAATATCATAAATACTTTACACCTTGAGTTTGATCAGATGATAATTGAGGCGTCTAATTCTAAAAGTCGACAAGTCCACAAAATGTGATTTCGAGTAAATCGCATTTTAAGTTTCCGAGCCAATTCCAGGCCCGTGGTGCATGTCCAATTTGGCTCTCTCATGCTTTTCATAAAGTTCCATATGTTGACAATAAAGTGTCAAATTTTCAGCCCCTAATCTCAACGTATATGTGAAAAATGGGGTGTCCATAAAATTCCATTCGGTCAGAGCAAAACTGTTTTGGGAGGGAAATGGACTTGTCGCCCTCTTGCACGCGAGAACAGTTTTGTTCATGGGAAAATATGGGCTGCCTTATGGGAAAATTATGCACTTGTCGCCTTTTAGAAATCGGTGCCCATAGTGGACTTATCACATTTCTTGCGTTTTTTTCCGTCAAAAAAAGAATCGGAGGATGGACTTGTCGCCTTTTAGCCCAAAACTAAGTGGACTTGACGACTTCTTGCCCAAAATTTTTGCATTTTTCGTCAAAAATGTCGAATTTGGCACTTTGCCATATGGGCATGTGAGGTCAAAAAATTTATGGAAAATGATGAAAAATGTGCATAAGTAGCCCCAGATGACGTTTCCGGGCCTAACTCGAAATTTTCATATTTTGGACTTGTCGACTTTTAGAATTGGACGCCTCAATTATAAATTACATTGAAAACTTACTCAAAATAAAACAAAAAAGTTTGACCAGATATACTCCAGTTACTTTACGCCCTGCCCGCGTGGTTCCGCTGGAAACGTGCTAACGAGATTATTTCGCATGCTATTTTCTTTCAAAGTTGAGAAAAGTCATCGCTGTTATAACGCTATACGTTCACTTACTCACAACAATGACTTTTTTCATCTTTTATACAAAAATCGCATGCTTGATCATCATTGGCACGCTTCTAACGTGAGACATAAATGAGTGCGAGGGCAGAGTATCATGTCCGCCGAGTATACAGAAAATAATGTTACCATCTGATAATGTACTAAAGCAGCTATGTACCCTGGAAAATGCAGAAAGCTTTCATAAATCAAGCTCCACCACATCTGTCTTCCCAATTGCATACCAGAACTGATCAGGTAAATTTGCATCTGCATGTTGCCCCTTCTGGTGGACTGAACCTTTAGAGCCCATATTTTTATTGTCTACATTTGCTTTCTGTTTGCTATCTAGACAGTTGCCTGTATAAAATATTTAAACAAAATTTAGCAACAGCATTGTGTTTTACACTAAATCCTCAAATAACACTCCCGTTTTTGAGGGGGGAGTTATTCAAGGGGGGCTTATTTTTTCCTCAGAAAAATTGACTAATTTCATTGTATGGATGCAGTCTGTAACTCACGTAATTCAGGTATTTAACTGTTAAACAATGAAAAGATGTGTATACACTGCAATGTATCTGCTGTCGCACGGTATGGCGTTTTTCCAGTGCCATGTGGGTATACATTGCACATGTATCTGCTGTCGCTGTGGTAGGCTAATTTTTTTTTTTATTGTATCCTTTTCATCCAGAGGGAGAGGTTATTCAAGAGAGGCGAGTTATTCGAGGGGGGTTATTTTTTCCTCACCTTGTAAACAGGGGAGAGTTATTCAAGGGAAGGAGTTATTCGAGGGGGGTCTTATTCAAGTATTTGCAGTATATTCAAAATGCAACTGTCAGCACAATGAAATGTTTCGATAAAAAAGCAGCAGAAATAACAATTACAGGCTCTGCAATGCAAAATTGTCGTTGTGTAAACTAAGCACACCTTTATCATCCATTTTCTCTTTATTTTTGTTTTGTCCTTGAAGATTACCATCTGCACTGGTATAATTTCCAGCCATTGTCGCTTTTAGTAAATGGATGTTGCTTTTAGTCAATGCAGCTGAAGAGAATAAATTTGTATTTACCGAGTGTAGATTCAGCATGACACATTAACTTGACTGAACTTATCGTATAAATATACTAAGAGTCTTTATTATAAATATTTATCTAAATTAACACAATGGTGTGAGAAAGAAAAATTAGCGAAAAATCAATATAGTTGAACCACAAATTTAGATTATGACATTTTTTAGATATTATGCAACCAAATTGTTCACATAAAGTGTGAAGTGACTTTCAGTTGGTCAAGTTACACAAAAGCATTTTGTAGGTGTAAATGGCAGGCTACAGTGCGTGCAGATATTTTGGTTTGCATTTTCTTTTTTGTTCGCTTGTGTCGCTAGTGTAGTGATTCGCTCGCACACAAGCGACACAAGCGCGAAAATTCAGATTTGACTCGCGCCCGTGTTTTTTTACGAAAAAAAAAATTGTATGGGAAAAATGTCGATGATAGGGCGGGCAAATTCTTTGCGGTTTAGAAATCTTGAGACGGCGCGAGTGGGAAGAGTCGAGATGTCTCGTTAGGGCTTGAACTCGACTGACTCGACTCGACTCGACTCGACTCGTGGGTAAAATTGGGAACCGACTCGACTCGCCCGACTCGACCGGAAAATTATGGCCCTGACTCGAGACTCGAGGTTCTTGCCTGACTCTACTCAAAATTTTGGCAAATTTCGAGTCAGGGTTCCCATTGAATAATGTCCAAAAAATTAAATTTTGATGTGAATTTTTTGACATATTTTCAAAAATTTTGCACACAAGTGCGCATTTCCACACCACATGCATGATATCTCATGGATTGGCTTGGCATATTTATGTATTGAATGATGTTACAATTTAGGTTTCTTATTGCCAATGGTGCCATGATGTGGTTGGTGCCTATGAATGGACATTTGTGTCTGTGGTAAGCAAGCCCCCACCAGACATTCACCATTACAGAGGGTACACGCACTCACATTCAAAAATACTGGATAAATCCCCGGTTGTCGCTGATCATCTTCATATGATAAGTCTTTTGTATATAAAAATACTTGTTTCTGACAAGGAAACTTGCTCTCCAATCATTGCCTGACATTGGCTTTACATGTAATTTACCAGCTTGTTTATGGATGGCATTTTTTTCAATGGTTTTTCTAAAAAAATAATTGTCATTTTTTTATATAATAAAAACCAGATCATTTAAAGATGTTGTATTTCCATCGCTAGGCTGGTTTTTGCAACTTTATTTGTGGCAGTATAGAGAAAGTGAAAATGTAAGTCAAATTTTTGCTTTGTTTTGATATTAAAATGAACTGTTGGCATTTAGACTTCATTAAGTGTGTCTGAAAACATTGGTAGATAAACCAGTATCATAAATTTCTGCAAGCATCATGCCAAAAAGTAACGCATCCGACTCGACTCGAGACTCGAGATTTTTGCCTGACTCGACTCGACTTTTAACTGACTCGCCCGACTCGACTTGTTCACTCGATCGGAAAATTTTTGTGGTTGCGACTCGAACTCAAGTTAGAAAATAATCGAGTTTCGAGCCCTATGTCTCGTTCTTTACGCGGCCGAAAAAAATAAATAAAAAATTGAAATTTCTGTGTGCACTGTAAGTAAAAAACTCTCGAAAATAAGTCCAGCCACCGGGATCGAAAACATAATGCTGTACCTATCACAATGTGCCGCTGGTGCGATAAAGCTCGCACCGTAGGGGGCGGAGCTAAAAATTTGGCTAGCCAGTCGGTGCATTTTTGAAGTTTTGCCATGTAGTTAGGCTGAAAATCGATACTTATTCTGAAATTTTATCTAACTGTGAGAGGGGGACTTTATCTTGGCTACATGTAAATGTTTTATGTATCTGGGGGCGGGGTAGATTCTCGATGAACATCTCGGCAATGAACATCTTTACCGATGAACATCCAATTGAGATGATCATTCATACATAGTGTATGATCATCGGTCAATAATTCTGAACACCTGATGATCATACAAAAGCTAATGTACCGATGAACATCTCACGTCACTTGTGCATCTGTTGTAACCTAAATATGTCGGCAATGGTCAAAGTTCAAAGCTTAATTGATCCTCCATCTGTGGCGTTTTTTGTGATACACGGCACATCAGAGTTGTTCAAATTAATGAACTTTTTCAAAAGTATATGTAAATGTAAGTATTTTTTTACTCACCACAAAGTAAAAAAAATGTAAAATACTTTTGTTACTTGTACTCATGTGTAAATGTGAGTAAATTACTTTTTTCCCAGAAAAATGTAAAAGTGAGTACTTTTCCCCTGGAAAAAGAAAAAGCTGCCAATTTTTACATGAGAAAGTGAGTTTTACACTGGAAGACATAGTAGATGTCATTTTATAGTGATTATCTAGTATTTTTTACAAAAATGATCTGATTTCTTCAAAATTGTCTTATTTAAGCAACAGAAAATTGTAATTTTAGAAACAAAAATACATTTGATGACCTTTCTAATGCACACTTATTTATTTTCATCACTTATACACCAAATTGTTTATTCTGAATGGAAAATTAGTGCCCTTTTGAACTACAAATAATCGTATTTATGTCATATCAAATGCACACATTTATGTTCATTACCTTAAAAGTCCAAATCATTTTAGGATTGACGGTAAAATAGGGCTTACACTCACTTATCTATTTGCACTACATAATCCCCATTGTCTGCTTAGATCTAACCGCATGCATTGAATACACATGGGGAGTGGGATGTTCATCAGTGCATTGAAGGTGTTCATCAATACACGAGAGGTAATGAACATCTCGCACTGTAGGATGATCATTCATACGTGGGTGGGGATGTTCATTGCGGAGATGTTCATCAGTACCCTCCCGGGGGCGGTCCCAAGCCCTGTAAAGTGTAATGTAAAGTGTCATATTAAAAGTCAAATGCAAAGTCAAATATCTATTGTCATGCAAAGTGTCAAATGTAACGTAAAGTGTCAATTGTGTATCCAAATCTTATTTTTCATATCCAAATCTTATGTTTTTGTATCCAAATTTTATGTCGCAAAAAAGATTTGGTTACAAAAACATAAGATATGGACACAACAAAATAAGATTTCGATACACAATTGACACTTTACTTTACATTTGACTTTACATTTCACACTTTGCATTACAATTGACATTTGACTTCGCATTTGACTTTACATTTGACACTTTACTTAACACTTTACATGGCTTGGGATTGCCACCTGCCCCCTAAGTTATTTTGCAGAACTCAAAACCGGAATCTCCGCAACCGGGGAGATTGTAAATAGGTAATGTAACTGCACATGTATGAATCATAAATGATAAGAAACATAAATATATTATCTAGCCTGCCCAAAGTCGCTAATACAATTTATTATTATCTGCAGTGCTCTCTGTGCTATAAATACATAAATACCTACCTAATTAGGTATTTTAGGTACTTTGTAACAGTTTCAAATCAAATGAATTGGTGTGCTGTTCCGCCGCATCATGTATTTAATCTTTTTGCGCTCGCAGAAAGGAGTTTTTGACGCTTCGTGGGACTTTCCTTCACGTGTATTACATTGTCAACCAAATATTGTCCAGCGTATTTGCGCCAGCTCACTGGTTGACCGTCGGTCAACTGTATCCTTAGGAGTTAGCCCGAAAATCTTATCCAAATGATTGTTTTGACAATGTGCCCACGCACACTATTTAGTTGACAACCGAAACTTACAATACGAACACATTTGAGTTGACCATAATGAATAGATTTCGATCTGCATCTGCAACAGTAGTTGACAGACCCCTCATTCTGGCAAACAAAGTGAAATGTGTTTCGAAACGAATTTTTTGCCACATGTATTAGTTATCCGGTACGCAACAATGCGGCGGGCATATTCGCATCGGAACGCACGTTGTTATCAGTATTGTAAATCTTTTTATGTGTGTTTTTGTGTTGTAAATGTGTGTGCTTATTACTCACTTCTTACTTTCATTCACTGTAAATTCAATAAAAATTATGTTCGTTCATTGATCAATCAAATCAAATAGGTTTACTTGACTCAGACCACAAAAGCCAAATGCAAGTAAAATACACACTGCATACCCAACGACTACTCCTAGTTGCGGTCCTAATAGGTGAGTTTTGTCGCGCCTTTAAACACAGGTGGTGATGGGAAATAAACAGAAAAACACCTAAACTACTTACAACCCTACAGCAAAGCAAGCAGCAGACAACATTGCCAGTAACACCGAAGAATAAAACACTCTAGTACCCCACAACCCGGGTTTGACTGCTCCGAAAAGAAATGAAAACATATTTGAGCAAAATAACGTAAATAGACAGACGAACAGCGAAATATAACTTGTTGTTAGGTGAAAGTCAAAATTGTCATCAGAAGTCACTTTTGTCACAGGAAAAATGTCCAATTCCATTGCAGAATTTTCATCTTGTTATTCCAAATTATTTCCAAATATTTAAGATCTGGTTTGACAACGATTGTTTCCGAGTTTTGATTTGTTTTTGATTGTAAAACATTGGTTCTTCCAAATCTTGAACGTCTCCTATTTCATTTTACATCGCCTTTGAAATTCCCTAGAGTCATTGTTATCACCCTTTTTCACCTTTTCACTTGCCATCACCGACATCATTACCAAAAAGCATCATTTACACCGCGCGTTGTTGTGTCACTCCCGGATAACATTGAGTTTTCCGAATTTCAAAAAGCCATGGAGATTGATACACTTTTGCACAATGTAGCTATATACAATTCTTCTAGTTTCCCGCAGTCAGAGCCCTGGGTGACCAGGGATCCCGCTTGCGAACGATAAACCGTCGCCGCGTTCCCCCCAGTTTGCCAGCACTCTGACCAGAATGCCCAGGTGTTGCGACGCATCAATATGCATTTTATGGCAAACCGCGGCATCAAAGACCGAACAGGGAATCTGTCTCTCAATGCTATGGCTAATTTGTCGCGATATTAATGCTGCCATCGCCTTGGGCGCGGCATTGTCTTTGCCGCACCGTCGGCTACAGCAGTCTTCACTAATCGACCTAGCCCATGCTGTGTGCCAGAGTGTCACCGTTGGATGCTGACACTGTCCCAGGTATTGAGAATGGACGTCACTACAGAGTTGCGAAAGTGTATTTACAGTTACCCGAAATACCCGGGTAAATGAGTATTTATATTTACACTTACACTTACACTTTCATAAAATACCCATACACTTTTTTTTACACTTTCCTGGGCAAAATACCCGGGTACAGAAAGTGTATTTTTTTCTTTCAGATGGCTCTGTTTTATGCTTTTGAGAAAGCATAAAATAAGGTCATGTACAAAAAATGCATTGAATGTAGAAAATATGGCAAATGTACAAACTAGCATTTGATCTACAACCTTTGATCAGTACTCATGGTATTCTACAGTTTCATCATACTTTTGTAAAAAGGACAAGATCAATGGAAATTTAACCGCTGGACACAAAGTCAACTTTTGCATTGACATTTGCTGCATGTCCATTCTTGCATTTAAACAGTGTGTATCGCATTGCTTAATCAGTAAAATATCAACACTGAAAAAGTGCCATTATAAGGGAACTTCATACCACTATAGTATTTGTTACAGTCTGAAATGTTTCATAAAAGGCTGTAAAATGTGAAATATTGCATGAAAATGATAAATAAATTCTAAATAAATAAATAGATCTAAAGGTGAGAACAGCGGTGTTTTCTAATGCTCAACAGTGAGAGCTCTTTCTAAAAATTTTTTTTACACTTACACTTTTTTTACACTTTCCTACGTATTTTTAAAATACCTTACACTTTTGGTATCCATACTCAAAATTTGGAAAGTGTATTTACACTTACACTTACACTTTCCAAAAATACCGGTAGTTTAACAGCTCTGCGTCACTATAGCGTCACACAGACTGGATTGCAACTGAATTCGTGTCAACTAAATTTTTGTGATCTAGGTATGTGATTTCAACTTTTCTTTCCGATAGAGCATAGTAAATTTTACATCATGACACTTAGTTTTCTTTTTTTTGTTAATTGTGATGCTTTAATTTTTTTAGTTAGTTGACATTGTTAGTTAGTTGACATTGAGTTTACACGAATTTGCAATGTCAACTAGCGTGTGTGGACCCTATACTGTTGAATTGTGAATGGGTGAAAAATAAGATCGCATGAATCTTGTTATAATATAAAAAACATTTCCCAGTTTTGTGTATCTGATGTGTTTACAAACTGTTTATTAACTAGAAGCGATATCATGGCATCATCCCTAATTTTGATTTAAACTACGAAAGCAAATCCCAGCCGCCCGCAGTGCCGCGGGACATCTTCAGTTGCATTTTTCCACCATTTTCGGAAACATTTTGTAAAAAATGCCATCTGTTCTGATGATGATGATTCATCTACTTTTTGCAGATAAACAGAACAAACAGTGTTCACGTTTTACAAGTTGTAATCAGTTTTGTGTGTATAAAAAATATGGGATGGATTGCAACCGGAAAAAACTTTGGCCGTGAAATTTTGAGACGGGACCATCGGAGCGGCAGTCGACGTTTTACAGTGAATGAAAGCAAAAACATTTGCTAGAGGTAATGAACAGTCTAAATAGAATTTGGAACGGGGCGTATTTTCTGCCCATGTACCAAATATTTTACTCCAAATGATTGGCACTGCAACAGTATAAAAAGGGTGGAAATAATCAAGTGATTAAGTGGGGCCGATAAACCTTTCACGGATGGCAATGTCTGCTTTCATTACATGACATGCAAACATTTCACACGTGAAGCTACGTTGTATTTATAATTTTCAGGCATAAGCTATCCAATGATGATGGTTAGGCTCAAACGTGGGAATTATTTACACTATTGTGCAAAATGGTACAAATTAGATGCCCATATGAAATTCAATTGGACACAATATTCAGAAAAACACATTGATGTGAATTATTTTGACTGCTTTTCTACATTCACTTTAAACGGAGACAAAAAAAGCGACCTAGATCGTGGCGTGGGAAATGCCAAATGTTTTAAAATAACAAGCTAGTTAAAGGTCGTAATTTGAGACACACGTTGCAATGTTTATGATCACTTTAGATAAGCTAAAAATTGGCTTGTTGCAAAAATTGTTGCCCTAGGTCATCCATCTTCCATTGGATCGTCCTCGATTGTGAGGTTTCAGCAGGGGTATAAAAGCTGGAATTACAGCTCCATGTATAATTAAAGAAAAAAATTTCACCGCGACATTTATTAAATAACAATGGACGATTATAAATATCCCTGACTTTATGTTTACAACTGATTTTACATAGAAATTTCATCGAAAAATCGAAAGTAAAAAGTTGTAAAATGCTTTACTTGAAAAAGTAAAATGCCGTTTTATTAGAAGAAACACGGTTTCTCAATTCAGGGGTTGCGAAATGACTGTCGAACTTTCCAAGCGTGATTAGCATTGAAAAAATCTCTGGGAAATGTATTTTTATAAAATCTCAGAAAATATAAGATTTTCTGAGATTTATATTGTTTTCGCGATTTTCTAGAGATATTTAATTATATTTTCGATTTGAGAGATTTTCTGAGATTTTTAAAAATATCAGAAAATTTCTCAAATTCTGATATTTATATTTATTTATATTTTCCAGGTTTTGTTAAGAGAGATTTGATTATATTTTTTTCTTGCGAGATTTTCGTAGAATATATTTAATTATATTTTCTAAAAATTGACAATTTTTTCAATGCTAAGCGTGATTCACTTTCTGACACAACTGCACCAAAACCTAGACACCCAGTCGCCTTGCAGGCTGCCAATTTTTTGGCGATTACCTTTTTACTTGCACGTGTGTTTGTTTTGGTTTATGTAGTAGCTTTGACAAGACGAAAAACAGGGAGCGTGTAAAAAGTTCAACGCGATATACGGGGGGGGGGGGGTCTTTTAGAACCTGAATTACCTCATGACATGTACAGGTAAACTACCTAACATATTTTTTGAAAAAAAGGTTTGCGGCACAATTTGGTCAACTGTTTTCTTCAGGAAAATTTATTTGTGTAGATCTGCTATTAAACGTAGCTATTTATGTTATAGCTGGCTGAGCTGACAAAAACTTCAATATTTTCCTGTATAAACTACTTGAATGAGCCACACTGATTAAATATTTTGGGTGTGCCTTGGTGCAGATGCTTTAGGTAAGTAAGCATTGTAACAACCACTTTCTACAACCAAACACTGAATGTCTGTCATCTGAATGTCTGTACGGCTGTCTATAAAACTACCATAATTCACTTGCAGATTGTCCAAAGGTGTCTAGTTTGATAGACTGTGTGTATAAACACAACACATTCGATCTGAAAATCTGCGATGTTTTGTGACATCTCAGCGGCGCTGATATTTATAACATCAAAGACGATTCAGCGCCCACGCAAAGTCTGTAGTTTGAGAATATTGAGAAGTATTTATGTTGACAGGTAAAATTCAATTGGGGATCATGTCATTCGTGTTTTGTGCATTCGTTAGAGTTCGTAAACTTTGACTTTTTTTGAACCCACGTGGGTTGGTTCATGGTCTAAGTAAATACAAAGGAATCTGTCATATCACAACACTATGAAGTAGGTTTAGGTCAATTTATGTAAACACAACGCAACTGCACTGTACAATAGATTGTAAATTTTTTTAGAACGACGTTTCGAATTTAAAATTCGCTGGGATAATGTACTAGCACATATTAATGCTAGTTGTAAACTGTTTCTATTCATATTGAAAACGTCATCTACTCAAAGGCTGCTACATTCCATTCCAATGACATCTTTTTCCTTTCAACAATAAGCAGTGTGTAACATTTTCACTTAACCCAGGAAATGCAATACAATTTACGCGACAAGAAAATGCCCAAAATCTGACACATTATATATCCCTAAAATCCTAATAAAAATGAGCACCCAGCGGCGACAGACACCAACCAAAAAGAACACAAAGAACACAAATTAATGTAAAGGATAAAATATAAGTAATGTCATCCAGGCATGGGTTGAAAACAGCTGATGGTGATAATCCTACTAGTACTGCAATACCGAAACTGACCACAAGCACCGCAAAGACACCAAAACACAAAGGTCGGGTCTATCGTGCCAACTAAAGCTAAAGCCAACTGGAAATATAGGACCGCACCGGTACATTTTTTTTTAGCAATAGGACCTGGCATCGGATCGAATATCGGCCACCTCTGAATATCCCAGAGTCTATACCGACACCGACACCGCACCGGCAGTGCCGCTGGTGCCATCCGGTTTCGGTGCACCGGTGCTTTCCCATCACTATCCTCCAAATCACACCTCAAATCACCTAAAAGAAACCCCTACCCAGCAATCCCCCACCAAACCAAATCAAACACAGAGCGGCCGGCTTTCGAGCAGGACGAGTTAGACGACTTCCTGTCGCCCGAGTGCCGCGTCACCGAGTTCACGTCGCACAAGGAGCGCACCATTCTAGCTGTCAACTGCGTGCGTGTCAACTGATTTGGAGTTGGGGGTTGAGTTGACGGGTGATGTGTTGGAGGGAGATAATTGATTGAGGCTTGATCGAGGTAGTTGACAGCACAGCTACTGTAAGATATTTAGGTTGGGCTTCACAGCAAAAAAATGACGTGTGATGTGAACGTGATACTTCACAGCACTTCACGAAACATGCGATAGATACCTCATCTGAGATTTCGTGAATCGTGTGCAAGCAAAAACAAGATATTATTCTACCTCCTCAATATCGTGTCAAAAAATCACCCTTTCATTGATTAAGTGACGCCAGCTCAGAAAAGTGAGCCCCCTCCCAATTGACAATTTCGGTCAATGACAAATTATACAAATCCGGCCGCTTTGTCATAATGGGCATCATCGGCGACGGCGGATTTGGCCAGATTTACATGGCCCGAGATTGTTGGAACAATGACAATTTGGTCGCTGTGAAGGTGGGGTCGAAAAGGAGAGATAAGGATACGCAGCGCATGTGGCTCGAAGTGGATGTGAGTTTGAGTTGACAGGGGCATGTGTTGGTTTTATGGGGTTTAGTTGACAGAGAAAAATCTAATGTGAACTAACATTTTCTAGTCGGTCAGGAAAATAATTTTGCTATGCGGACATTCCACCGATATAA
>OZ038458.1:18769013-18918794 GCA_964036195.1 Sphaerolaimus hirsutus
AGATAAATATAAACATGGTCCTTTACACACCCAGGGAAATCCAAGGATTTACCACCAAATTTTTGATATTTATTCCATTTGAATAAAAATGAAATTTTCTCATGGCAACATTTCTCAAACTGTAGAAGGCTTTGGTGCACGATTCTCCACGCGGCTTAATTCATCAGAATACGCTAACAATCATTGTCTAGCCTTAAGCCCAGTACAAAAACTGTCTCGTTAGTAGAGTAGCCAAAATATCTATCTCGATCCGAACCCACAAAACATCCGTCTCGTTTACCCCCCCCCCCTCAAACAACCAGACCTCAAATCCTTCGCATACATAGCGGTCAACATGTGCTGCTTAGTGACATTCAAGCGGCGGCCGCGAGTGCGCAGCGTGCACTGCCCGCGAACGCTGCACCGCGGCTCGGATCTCAGGCTGTCTTGTTCCAATGATAAGGTGTACTCTATCGCGCAGATTGTCAACGATTGGCCGGCGAATGACTGGTCTGGTAAAACCTGAAACGTGTTTTACTGTTTATATTTTAGATCCATATTGAGTGGACGGTGCACATAGTAGGTGCTGGGAAAGCTCAAAAGGGGAATATTACCATAAACCTCTGAATACAGTTTTTCAGTATAAATCGAGCAACAGAATAGGTATCTATAACAGAAATGAAATCAAAATCATTGACCAAGATTACTCGGCCGGCCAGCTTCACCACCAATCCAAAACAACCTAATCCAAAACATAAACCTTCCCGTAACAATTACAACAAAAAAAACTCACGGCGCAATAAATCTCGGCCGCATCCATAGGGCGCAGCAGCAAATCATCAGACGGCACCCTAGGCGCCCCGATGACGGGTACCCGGCGGCCGTCCGCTGAGACAACGCGCAGGGCCACGTCGCTCAGCGACACGGCGGCGCTGAGGCGATTGCGCACTGCCACGCGCACGCACAGAGGCTCGCCTGGGAGATGGTCGATGGGGATAGGGGTGGGATGAGGACCCGGTAATGAAGGTTGTTTCGGGTCGGGTTTTGTTCGATGAGATGTGAGGCGATGACATTTAATTATTTAAAAACAGATCCCAAATACATCGAACATTTTGTCGAGTATCACCAAAACTTCCAGATGCCAACGAACGGTTATCTGTCACATTAAAATGAAAATTGTAACAAATGGAACATCGAAGTAAAAAAATCACGGATAAAACAGGCCTACCTTCGGTTATAACTTCAAATAACTTCAAAAATGACCAATCACAATATTCCCAAAACCACCAACCAATAGGCGCAAACGCGGGCTTCGAATTGTCCGAGTTCTGATTGCACACGGCCACGGTGGGTCTGAACGGGACCTTGCCGTCCGCGCTGCCGGACGCGCGCGCGCAGCACAGTTCGGCGCGACTCAGCGACTCGCGCAGTTGAAGCGACCCGCTGTCAGACTCCTCGTCGAGCGCGCGGAGGGCGTCCCAGTCTTTGTGGGGGGGGGGAGATTTGTGGATTGTGCATGCATAAAATCACACACACGGACGACATCACGTTTTTACTTTCTTCTTTCAAAATTGTAGATATTAGAGACAATAAAATGTATATAGTCCGGCGTAGGGTTGGAAAAAAATCGATTTTTTTTAACGACCCCGATTTTTTTTTAAAAAAATCGATTTTTTTAAATAAAAATCGATTTTTTTATTAAAAAATCGCTGGAGTCAAAATAAGCCCTATTTTTCGTCTAAATAACCTGAGGGGGCTAAAAATGAACTTAAAAAGTCATATAAAATCATATTCTGTGTACTGTTATCTCCTATGTGTAAGTATAACTCCTGTAGGGCTTTGGAAAAGCTTGAAAAAAATTATTTCCAATTTTAGAGGTAGATAATTTGTTATATTTACAGTGTGAATTAGATTTCATTGAGCATTTGCAAATTTCTTGGTAGAAAATGCATGTTCTTACTGAGAACACTGCCTAAAACATTTTGGAAGTGAACATTAATGGCTTTGCATTGTTTTTGAGATGAAATCACATCACAGAGCTGTGTATACTTCCCTGATGAATCATAGTTTATGCTACACACATACAGAAAAAGATGCTACATGACCAAATTTGCTGCATAAGCAGTGAAAACAAGAAATTAAGTTATTTTTTATCTGAAACTGCGCGCTCGTGTGCAAAATTTTTGCATTTTACCTAGTGCTTAAGTACCAAAATTTTTGCCAGCGATTTTTTTTTTAAAAAATCGGTACAGGGGTTGCGATTTTTTTTTTTTAAATCGGAATTTTGAAAAAAAAAATCGCTTAAAAAAAATCGCTTGCCAACCCTAAGTCCGGGTCGTATATGCACGCACGGACATTAAAATAGGAAAATGCTGGTTTAGACCCATATTGCTAGACTAGCAAACTGAGTTGAGTTATCAACAGTACCAACACAGTAAAATTCTTAAAATGCAAAAACATTCCACAAAAACAGACAAAACTTAAAATTCACTAACCGCGCATAGATCCACCAAGAAAAACGTTCACACTATTCATATCAAAATAAGGCACTTTGAGCTCTGGCAACGCGCCAGATTCCATCGCCAATTTCTGCAAAAAAAGTTCAAAATCAATACAAAAACCATCAAACCTAAAAAAAACCCTCACATTACACGCCGCGACATAATCAGCCACAAATAGCGCGTGCTGCGCGGCCGACTGCGCGGCGACACTGGAAGTGGGCCCGTCAAACAGCTGCGCCAGGGCGCCCACTGCAGCAGTCGCGTCGGGCAGCAGGGCGAGCGCGTGCCGCCCGATCGTGTAGTTGACGTGGTCCACGGCGAACCGCAGCCGGGTGTCCGCGTACTGCGAACGGGCGGCCGCGTAGCACCGCAGCGCCAGGGGACCGTGACCCGCTTTGGAGTATCTGAACGGGTTTTTTCGGATTTTTTTTGAGAAACTGGTGGGGATAGAAAACGAAGGGGCTGGAAAAAAATATAAGGCTGTCAATTTCAAGTAAAATTTTTGGCTCCACGATGTAAGCCTACTAGTCATGTAAACCGCTATTCATGTAACTCGCCAGTCATGTATTTAAGGGGATTAGCACTGTACATGAGCACTCACGCCCCACTGGGTTTATCAGAGCTTTTCTACATATCTACATAATCTGTCACTTTACACTGGATCACTCCCACAATTCTAACCACCCACCCAAGTCCCCCCCCCAACCGATGTCCAGCGAGCACCAAGTGCAGGGCGGCCTTCCTCTTGCCATTGGCCCTGTGCAGGCACCTGGCCGCCTGCTCGAGCATCACGCCGGCGCACAGGTCGCTGTCGTGGCCGGATAACCTGATCAGGCTCTGCGCGCAGTCAGAGTGCATCCGCAGCGACTGCAGGATTGAGGAGCCCAGCAGGGTGGCGCGCAGGGCAAGGGTTTGGCGGCTGGGATTGAGTGGTTGGATTTTGGGAGGATTGGCTTCGGTTTGGACACAATGGAGTTTGGAAGAAGCGGTCATGGCTTCTTGGTCAAGCACCACAGGAGCCCATCTTCCAAACTTAGATGACTTGGCGAACTGCCAATCCCAAACACTTTGTTCCTGTGCGGGCATAAATGTTGCCCAATCCGATCCGATTTTCCAAATATTCAATTTTTATGTGAATTTTTCAAAAGTATTTTTGGTGAGTATTTACTTTTTATTTGGGGGGATCAATACTGACCTGCGTTTACCAATTTTACTTGCAAAAAGCCGCGTGGCAAAAAAATGGAACGACAAATCAAAGAGCGCCATTAGAAAGTACCAGCGCCAACTAGGGTTAATCGAGATCGGAATAATAATCAAACACTATCGCTAATCCATTTCACAAGCAAAACCCAACAACCCAATCCAACCCACTTGCAAGTATTCAAATAGGTCGCAATAGCAGTGTCCATGTTAGAGTGCGAGTAGGGCTTACTGCCCGCCTGCAGCTGGCTGATCAGGTAGGCGCACAGGGCGGACATCTCCAGCGCGCCCGCGTAGTACAGCCACGCCTGGTCGGCGTGAAAGTCGCGCCGCAGCGTTTGGTACGTCTGAAGAGAATAGACTGGGGTGGGTGGGGTAAAGCATGTAGCGAAGGCCAACAAATGGCGCCGGCAATCGAAATTTTTTGGGGGAGTTCGCCAGGCTCCGTATACAATCCGCCCCCGGTTCAAAAATACTGCCTAAATCTGTGTATTCATGTATAAGTATGTACATAGCAGACGTTGGCGCCAACGCCAACCACGCCATGGCGCGGCGCCTAAAAATGGGGCCAGCGCCATAACTCCATTCCATTTATAAATCGTGGCTAGGCGGGCTTAATAATGTAGATAAAAGCAACAATGATCAATGCATACCTGATAAGCGAGGTAATACTGCCGACAAACAAAAGCCAAGTCTGCAAATCGGCGTATCTGCAATTCGCCGCTGTCGCGACCGTAGCTGCGCACAGAAATTTTATGTCAGTGATTGGGGAAATTAAATTGAGCGACATTAATTGCACCGTGGACCATGATTTCCCAAAATGGTGCAAATTTGATTTAGTTGGTCAGGTGACAAGAAAAGTTGTAAATACGAGGTAAGCAAGTGATGAAACGCATTCATTATCAGTCGATCTGTAACTTGCACCTTTTCTTCCCATTACTCACAGCGTAAACTTGTAAACATTCAACGGATGCCTTTTCAGAAACAATCTGGGACTGATAATAATCTATTCAAGAATATCAAATACCTATTCCACAGCTACGAAACCAGCCCCCCCCCCCACCACCTCAAAGCAGTCGTATTAGACGCAGCGGCAGGGGCGGGTGCAGCCGGCGGCGCTGGCGAATGCGACCGCTCATCATAACCTCCAGCCAACCCGG
Source organism: Sphaerolaimus hirsutus (assembly GCA_964036195.1). Taxonomy (NCBI): domain Eukaryota; kingdom Metazoa; phylum Nematoda; class Chromadorea; order Monhysterida; family Sphaerolaimidae; genus Sphaerolaimus; species Sphaerolaimus hirsutus. Next base: position 18,773,854 of record OZ038458.1, read on the forward strand.
CCAGACTGACGTTGGAGGCGCTCGTGTTGCCGCCGGCGCCCGACGACCCGCCGCCGCTGCCCGACATGGGCGGCAGGGCGGACGATGACCCGGCCAGCCACTTGCGCGCGCCCGATATGAACGATTTGTGCAGCCCTTTGCGGGAGATTACCTGGCGGGGGGGGGGGGGGATCGTGGATAGTTTGAGTTGATTGAGTGAAATTATGTGAAAAATGATTGTCGAATGAAAAAGAATTTAAAAAATGTCGCCTCATAATAATAATAATAAATAATCAGATTTATGTTGACTCGAATTTCCATCGAATACACTTCATTTCCAAAAAAAATGTTAAGTTAAGCATATCAGATAAATTGGGCTGTCCGGGAGAAATGTCAATGAAGAAATTTCAACCCACTCCCACTTTAACAAAGCGCAAAACCGTCAAACAGACCTGTTCATTCAATAATTTCATCTGTTTCTCAATGAAAGGCACCAGCGCTTTCACCAAAAAATCGGCAACACACGCGCCCAGACGATCTCTGTCTTCAGCCAATAAACAAGCACCTTTAGTTTCTGTTTTCACAGGGGCCGAATGTTCATTATTTACCGATGCCGATAGAAATACTGGAGCGTCCAATGAGTTCTGAAGGAGGCGGAGTTTTAGACAGATTTTTAGTGTCACTTTAGATTGAACAAACTACCGTATATGCCTGAATAAGACCAGGGAGTCATTTTTTGATAGAAGTTTTCGAGGGGGTATACAAGGGGGTCATTTTTACTCATTTACTCCCGACCGGAGAAGGGTATTCAGGGATCGGTTTTTCGACGATACACGCTACTTGGCGAGAAATGATGAAAAAAGCACTGACCATGCCATTGGTGCCAACCGATGAGGCTAAATCATCACTGGATAGAGCGTGTGGGATGGATTCTTGTCGAAAGCGACGCTGCGCAGGTTCAATTTCTGGTTGAACTGTTCCATTTGGCGCCTGAAAAAAGGAGCACTGTTATTGGAACGATTTCGTGTATTGAAAAAAGTAGTGACAAAAAAATCGACGCGGCACCTGAGCTCCAACTGCACCATCGGCGTGGTCCCCCTGCACATTGGCAATAAGCCCATTGACCAGTGCCTCATCACGAGCAGCTGCATGACAGGGTGAATAAAACGAGTTAATTAGACTGCGATTTAATTACAAACATCTCCGGACATTTTTTATTTTTAAAGAAAATATAAAGAAAAAATAAAGATAAAATATAAAAATATAAAGATATTTATTCATATTTTCGTCACGTTTTTTCCGAGAAAATTTAATTATATTAATTTTTATACATAAAATATCGTTTTTATTTAATTATGTTTTTGAGATTTTTTGTCAGAGTCATTTGTCACCGCTAAATACCGCACGCATCGCATTTGTTTCCTCTCTACAAACGTGCAAATATTTCTTCAACACAACCCCCCCCCCCCCAGAAAACCCCCCTTCCAAACCCAACCAGTAGTCTCTCTATCCCTCTCGTCGCCAATCTGAAAGTAAGCGCTTGCAGACTCTGCGGAAGTGGTGAGCATTTTGGCAGTTTCCGACTCGCTGTGGCCGGCGGCGGCGACGCGCGACAAGCCCAGCTCGAGGCCAGAGTAGCGCTGCAGCAACAAGGGCGACCACAAGTCGGGCAGCGGCTAAGGAGATGGGGTGTTGGATGATTTTAGGTTGATTTTTATATGGGAATTACTGGAGGCTAGGGTTCAAACGATATATCGTATCGAATATCGGATATCGACCATTTTTTAATATCGAATATCGATATCGAAAATTTTGAAAAATATCGAATATCGATATCGAATATCGACCATTTTTTCGATATATCGAACCTATATTGTGTCCCTAAAAAAAGTTATCATTTTCATTTTGAGATATTTATGATTGATCTGATGTGCTTGATCTGATCTGAGATTGTATTAGATGAGTAAAAGTACAGTACTTATAATGTCATTTTTGTTGGAGTGGTAAATTTGAAGCCAGAAAATGCTGATATTCTATTTTTTGCAACATGCCCTTAGCAATCAGGTTATCAGTTGTAATATCTACCAATTGTTATTTGTCTGATACACATTGATTCATCATGTTTGTTTCTACATGTTCTACTTTTGAGAGATGTAAACCTTGTTAAAATCACTTGTACCATTCACATTTAACTAAAGAGATTATTAACCATGCGTGCAACCACATGAAAATACAATATGTCACTTGAAATATGCCTTGCTATACCAAAAGCAAATCGCAATATTGAATATCGAAAATATCGAAATATCGAATATCGACCATTTTTTTATATCGAATATCGATATCGAGGTTCCATATCGTATCGATATCGAATATCGAGTTTCAGAAAAAAATATCGAATATCGATATCGAAAAGTCATATCGTTTGAACCCTACTGGAGGCACTACCTTTTGAGGTTGCCTGACATAAACTGACAAAAAAAAACATAAAAATGTGGTTGCTTCAGCAAATACAAGAGATGCAAGTTTACAGGTCAGAAGTAGGGTTGGCCGATGTTTTTTTAAACGTTTTATTAAAAAAACGTTGTTTTTCTAAAAAAACACGAGGTCCGAAACGTTGTATTTTTTAAACATCGGCCGAAAATTGTAGTACTAAGCACTAGGTATTTTGCAAAAATTTTGCGTGCAAGCGCGCAATTTCACACACAAATTGATATTGGTGGTTGTTTTCATTGGTTTTGTGGCATTTTAGTATCAAAGCATCCATTTCTATGTGCTACCATGGGTTAATAGGCCGTCATATGTTGCTGTAGTATATAATATTCAGGTAATGTGCTTCCATGTACCCCCACAGTGTGTAACATCACTCCCAAAGTAACAACATCCTTTTATGACCTTGTTTGATCACTATTCCGTGCCAAACTTCACTTGAAGTCACGAAGGTTCGACTATAAGGCGATATATGAACATGTCAACAAAAAATGGACATTTTTGACACAAATCAGCACTTATAATGCTATCCCAAGGCTCCACAGCCATTATATGGTCATATATCACATCACAGAGTATTGCCGCTTGTCTGATATCCTATATATGTTGACACAAGGCCATATCTGGGAGCTTAAAAAAAACGTTTGTTTTAATAAAAAACGTTTTTAATTTAAAAAAAAGTTGTTTTTTTTTAAAAAACATGGAGTGAAAAAAACGTTTTTTCCCAACCCTAGTCAGAAGACAACTGATATTTGGGAAAGGGGGATATTCTAGCACACCATGAAACAATGAAAAACACCTGCGTATGCGGGCCATCATCATGGGCAGAGTTGATGCATAACAAACAGCAATTCGACTCGCCATACTTGTTTTGCACCGATTCATACAGAGACTTCGCCCTGAAAGACGAGGAATTTTTAAAAAAATTAGTCACAATGCGACAAAAAAAAATAAACAAACTTTGCAGCATCCCCACTGACAACGTCGTGCACCAGGACGTAATATTTGAGCGTGTTGGCAAGCATCCATTTCGAATCGCTGCGATACGGCCCCGCAGCGAAATGGGAAGTTTCGTTTGGTGAACCGTGCTGGGAGAACAGGTGATAAGATAGCTAGAATAGTAATTTATTTCAACTTAACCCTTTTTGTCACCGTTTGTAGTGTATAACTGCACTTATATTTGCCAGAAATATATAGTATTGATCAAATCTTTGTTTATGCTAAAATCGTGATCACCATCACTGAAATAATGGATAGATTTTCATAACACAAAGCTCGCCAGAACCAAGTCCTGCACCCCATAAAATCTTAAAAGTCAGCCACATTTCTTCAGCGTCATGTAAAAATTTTCCGTAATTTTCTCTGAAATTTGCCATCTATCCAACCCCCGAGATCGACAAAATTTTGGAGACCCCCAAAAACACCACAGTACCCCCCACCTGCAGTTCATTCTGCGCGTGGCTCAGCCGCTCCAACTGCTCCAAGGGCTCGGGCCCCTCGGTGGACACGGCCAGCAGGGCGGCCACGAAGTGCCGCACGAATTCGTGCTCGGCCGGCTCCGCCCACCGCAGCACGGCGCTGCGAAACACCTCATACCAGTCCGGTTCTGAGGGCGCTGTGTGGGCGGTGATTGGGGGTGGTTTGATTGGCTATTGGTTGGAGTAGGGTTGGAAAAAAATCAATTTTTTTAAACGCCTTGATTTTTTTAAAAATCAATTTTAAAAAAATTGATTTTATTTAATTAAAATCATATTTTTTTAAAATCGCCCAAAATGGGTATAGAGAAAAAATATGTGTATGTTAAGTGTCAGACAATGTATATTGTATTGTTATGTCTATTGTGGTCATTATGACTGTGGAGTCATGGTATCGCGTTATAAGCAGCGATTTCTTTCAAAAATATCCATTTTACCTCGACTTATTACGTATATCGCTTTTTGTCGAATGTTCGTGACTTGAAGTGAAGTTCAGCATGGAATAGTGCTTAAATAAGGTTGTAAGCAGGGGTCTCCTAGGGGGGGGGGCTGGGGGGGGGCTGCCCCCCCCCCAAATCGGTCAGCTATCTATCTATCCCGGAGGCCGCCTAGCTATCTATCTATCCCGAGGCAAAATTTTTGGCTACTACCCCAAAAGACCCCCCCCCCCAAATCGCTCAGCTATCTATCTATCCCGAGGCAAAATTTTTGGCTACTACCCCAAAAGACCCCCCCCCCAAATCGCTAAGCTATCTATCTATCTGGAGTGGTTTTGTGAGAAATTTTGCCCCAATTTTCACTCAAAATCACTAATGTTCGCACCTTTTTATAGTTTTTCACCTTCAAAATCGTGCTTTCCGGCTATATACATGGTTATATACCTATTTTTAGCCATTTTATACCTACTTTTGGCTACTTTTAACTGATTATTAGCGATTTTTTCCCCTTTGTGCCTTCTTAACCTTGAAAAAGCCCATACATTGTGCCCCCGCCAGCCCCCCCCCCCCAGAAATTTTTCCAGCTATCTATCCCTCCGGAGGAGCGATTTGCTATCTATCCAGCCCCCGCGAGGGCCAAAATCCTGGAGACCCCTGGTTGTAAGAGAAGGCTAATACATTGACAGTGATGTTACACACTGTAGAAGTATGTGGGAGCACATTGGTTTGATATTATATACTACACTAGCATATCATGGCTTTTTATTACACGGTAACATGAAGAAATGGAAGATTTTACACTAAAAATGCCCCAAAATCCATGAAAACACCACCAATTGTAATATGTATGCGAAATTGCGCGCTTGCGCGCAAAAAATATGCAAAATACCTAGTGCAAGTCTACCAGAAATTTTGCCTTTTGATTTTTTTAAATTAAAATCAGTTTCCACCCTTTGATAAAAAAAAATCAGATTTAAAAAAAATCAGTTTGAAAAATCAAGTGCCAACCCTAAGTTGGAGTGTATTGTGCGCGATTTGTGTGGCAAAAGGTAAATTATGTGGCGTCAATCGAATTGTCGTTGTATGAACGTCAAATTGAAGCCATTGAAATCCACAAATTAAAATCACTTGAACACTTCGCCGAAATATTCAAATGTCGGTTTTGCGGACCTATTATGTATTAGGATAATGAGCTGTATTAGGATAATCTTTTTATTTTTCATGATAATTTATTATCAACTCATCCTTATTATTGAGAGTATTAATGTGAAAATAATGAATCTTTTTCTGGATTTCCATTGCCTTTTATGATTTTTCATCTGAAAAATCACTAATCGAAACTTCAGATAATTGAGGAAATCGAACGAAGACACATCGCACACATCATATCAGCCCACACAAATACCCCCCCCCCCTCAAAAAACACCTGGCGTCACTGGCACATGCTGCCCACTCTGCTGTAGCGCCGCCAAATTCACTTGAACACATCTGACCGCCTCTGCGCACACGCTGTCCAAGGGCGCGCCGGCGGGCACGAAGGCGTGCGCGCGGATGTCGCGCAGCTCCACGCCGAAGTTGTCCAACGTGTGCGAGATGGACTGGTTCGTGGGGTCGCGAAGGGTTACTGAAAGGGGGTAATGGGGTTTGGAGGTTTTTGTGGGTTTTTGGAGGAAATTGGAGAATCCGGAATCGCCCAATAACACCGGAGAAGTGGTGTTTGTGAACCGGTTTCTTGGTGTGATAAAGCGAAACGGTCGTAGTAGAACAAGATTAGAAAAATACAATTTCATCAGTCGACTGGTTTGAGTTCACATGGAAATTTGTAAATTATCTCAATGTTCGACACGATCAAATCAGTCGAATAAGAGCGAAATAAGACGCAATTTTTGTAATTTTAAGCAAAATATACCCCCAATTGACTGACAAGCGGCGATATTTGCCATCCCAATCATTCTCCAATTTCATCAAAAACCCTTGGAACATTGCCAAAAACGACAGCAACATACCTTGCACCCCAAGTGCGCTGAAGGGCAGCAACAAATCGGCCAAATTGTCCACATTGTTCTTGCGGCACAAGCGGGACACTTCTTCCGTTTGAAAAACTGCCACTTGCGGTCGGAAAGCGGAAATAATCGCGTCCGCGCCGGCGGAATTGGCCATCGAGCCCGATTTAGGTTAACGTCTCATTTGTTGCCGAAATCCGGATAATGGTTGGAAATGAATTCACAGAGTTCGCAAGAGAATAAATGAAAAGCTGGACTTACTTTGAAGTCCGTGAAAATGCGCGCTCGGCTTTCAGATTTCTTTGAATGTTTTGGTTACGTAAAGACTTAAGAACGTCACACGGTTGGCACCATGCCAAGAAATTTATTAACGAATTTGTTATCAAGTGAGTGTTTCTAAATCAGATTTCAGTTTTTTATCGAAAGTTATCCATGTTGCGGCGCTTATTCTGCTTAGACTTTGCTCCTGTGATTAGTTTAGACATATTTTCTAACATTTTTACCTGTCTCATCACAGGTTTCATTTGTTCCTCAACTTGACAGACATACACATTTATATCACTCATCCATCTCATATTCACAAATCACCAGCAATATCATAACTGACATCTCAAACATATAATGCAATATATCTTTTTGTACATATTTGAAAAAATTCTTGGAAACAACAAATTACCTAAGAAGCACTTCAACTGAGAATTATTTGAATTGAGCATTTAAATTTGTGAGAAAGTGTAAATACGAAAATAAATGCAATTCGATGTCTATAAAACATTTCATAAAAAGCTAGCGACAAAAACTTAGGTAGCCCACATCATTATTTAATACTTGACCTATAAAATTCCTGAAAAAATTATGTGGCAAGTAACCATCTTTACCAGTGGTGTGTGGATAAATAATTGTATTTCAAGTTAAGTGAAAATGCGTGAAAAACAATTGGGAATTCTTTGGAGAGAAATGTAGAAATAGCAGTGGCATTATGTTATTGGAATGCTGTAATATCATACTTTACACCTTGAGTTTGATCAGATAAAAATTACAATATAATTGAAAACTTCCTCAAAAATAAAACAAAAAAGGTCGACCAGATAAATACAGAAAAGGATGTTAAAACCATCTGATAATGTACTAAAGCAGCTATGTACCCTGAAAAATGGCAAGAACCTTTCATAAATCAAGCTCCACCACATCTGTCACCTCAATTGCATACCAGAACTGATCAGTCAAATTTGCATCTGCATGTTGCCCCTTCAGGTGAACTGAACCCTTAGAGCCCATATTTTTATTGTCTACATCTGCTTTCTGTTTGCTGTCTCTGCAGTTCCCTGTAAAAGTATACAAATAAAATTTAGCAATGGCAGCATCGTGTTTTATATTCAAAATTCAATTGTCAGCACAATGAAGTTTTTTCATCAAAATAGCAGCGGAAATAAATTACCGTATTACCTTGGAATACCCCCATGGTGGTTTATTTTTTCGCCAGCAAAATTTGAGGGGGGTTAATTCGAGGTAATACAGAACAAGCTCTGCAATCCAAGATTGTTCTTGTGTAAACTAAGCACACCTTTATCATCCAATTTCTCTTTATTTTTGTTTTGTCCTTGAAGATTACCATCTGCACCAGAATAATTTGCAGCCATTGTTGCTTTTAGTAAATGGGTGTTGCTTTTAGTGAATGCAGCTGTAGAGAGTAGAGCATAAGTTTGTATTTACAGAATGTGGATTCAGTGTGACACATAAACTTGACTGAACTTATCATATAAAAATACTTAAAAGTCTTATTATATTTATAATCTAAATTAACACAATGGTGTGAGAAAGAAAAATTACCAAACAAATCAATAAAGTTGAACCACAAATTTAGATACATTATGCAACCAAACTGTCCACATAAAGTGTGAAGTGACTTTCAGCTGGTCAAGTTACGTAAAAAGCATGTTGTAGCTAATGGCAGGCTAAGTAAAAAATCTTCAAAAGTTCATCCACTGGGATCGAATACAAAATGCTGTCCCTATCAGAATGTGCCTTCTGGTGCGATAAAGCTCGCGCTAAAAAGGGGCGGAGCTAAAAAAATTTGGTAGCCAGTCAGTGCATTTTTGAAGTGTTGCCATTTTGTTCTGCTGAAAATCGATACTTATTCTGAAATTTTATTTATTTAACTGTGAAAGTGGGGACTTTCTCTTTGCTATATGTGAAAATATTTTATCTGCCCCCTAAGATGTGGAAACTCCATTTTGCTAGGCATACCTAATGCGAAAGTAAAAAAGCACGATAAACTTGGAGATAATTTTTTTACTATTAGGCATAAAAGCCAGATAAAAAAATTGATTTTTTATATCACTAACTATTTCTATGCACACTGTACACTGCCGAAATTCGGGAAACTCGTAAAGCGGTTTTGAATACATTTGAGTTTACTAGAACTAGGAGTCTACTCTGGAACTACTCTGGATGGCACCAAAAATCATTCACCCTGGTAAACTCAAATGTGTCAAAACAGATTTATGAGTTTCCCAAATAGGAATATCGATAATTTACTGGTGTGCCCGGCCACAATGTAAACCAAACTTAACACTGGACCGTGGTGAAATGTGACAGAGGGGCTATCTCGTAACTCGAAACAGGAAGCAAGTTGAGATTGTAAATATTACTAAATATATGTGCATTTGTGTGAATCACAATTGATAAGAAGAATATCTATCTAGCCTGTCAAAAGTCGCCTAAATAATAAATAATTTATTATTAGATGCTTGTCCAAAATTTCACATAGTTTTCTGCAGTGTTCTAGTATTTTAGGTATTTTACTTTGTGGCAGTTTCAAATCACCTAAATGAATTGGTGTACACTTTTTGCGCTCACAGAAAGGAATTTTTTGACAGCTTACTGGAAGTTTCTTGAACGTGTATATCCTTAACTAAATATTGTCCAGTGTATTTCAGAGTTGTTAAAATACCGGTATTTTTGGAAAGTGTAAGTGTAAGTGTAAATACACTTTCCAAATTTTGAGTATGGATACCAAAAGTGTAAGGTATTTTAAAAATACCTAGGAAAGTGTAAAAAAAAGTAAGTGTAAAAATTTTTTTAGAAAGAGCTCTCACTGTTGAGCATTAAAAAAACACCACTGTTTTCACCTTTAGATCACTTTATTTGTCATTTTCATGCATTATTTCATATTTTACTGCATTTTATAAAACATTTCAGACTGTAACAAATACTGTAGTGGTATGAAGTTCTCTGATAATGGCACTTTTTCAGTGTTGATATTTTACTGATTAAGCAATGCGATACACACTGTTTGAATGCAAGATTGGACATGCAGCAAATGTCAAAGCCAGTTGACTTTGTGTCCAGCTGGTGAATTTCCATTGATCTTGTCCTTTTTACAAAAGTATGATGAAACTGTAGAATACCATAAGTACTGATCAGAGGTTGCAGATCAAAGGCTAGTTTGTACATTTGTCATATTTTCAACATTCAATGCATACCTGCATGTGTGCACTGTGCAGTTATTTTTTGTACATGACCCTATTTTATGCTTTCTCAAGAGCATTAAACAGGCCATCTGAAAGAAAAAAATACACTTTCTGTACCCGGGTATTTTGCTCAGGAAAGTGTAAAAAAAGTGTATGGGTATTTTATGAAAGTGTAAGTGTAAGTGTAAATATAAATACCCATTTACCCGGGTATTTCGGGTAAGTGTAAATACACTTTCGCAACTCTGGTGTATTTGCGCCAGACCACTGGTTGTGACGGAAAAAAGTGACCGGAAAACGGAACGGAAAACGGAGAAAAAAATTCAGCAGCCAAAAAACGGAACGGAAAACGGAAAAAATTTGCCTGCGGAAACGGAAAACGGAAATTTGACACCCTACCCGCATCAGCAGTAGTTGACAGACCCCTCGTTCTATCAAACTCAAATGTGTTTCTAAACGATTTTAAGCTTTGGACATTTCGGTTGTCAACTAGTGTAGTAGTGTGTGCGAACCCAATCAATCAATCAATCAATCAATCATATTTACATTGATTTGATTAGGACACTTAACACGATAATAGGATATTTATTTACTGCGACAAATGCAAACTGTGATCAGGCAAATGCAGTAAACAATGGAAGCTTTTCAGCGCAAACTCAGCGCGGTTCAAGGCAGAGACACTGCACTTACCTTTTTGCACTTTTTTGTCTACCTATTTGTCTGATATGCTCACTGATAATCTTTCTCCCTCAATAACCATTCCCATCACGATTTCACTTGTCAGTCTCGCCGCTCGCGTATTTTTAGTTTTCCAGAGGTTACGTAGTTATTTATCCAGCAAGAAACTATGCAGCGAGCACATTAGGAGGCACATTTTTATCAATATTGTCAATCTTTTTAGTTGTGTTTTGTGCTACAAAACTGCTTTCATTACTCATTCTTAACTGTCATTCACTTGTAAATCCATAAAAAAATTACGTATCTCCGTTTTGTGTGAATAAAAACATTTCCCTCACTGTATGAATGGTAAAATGTAACGTCGCGCGCATCCTGCTATCATATAAAAAACCTTCCCCCATTTTCTGTATCCACTGTTTTTACGAAGTTTTTACAAAATTAGAAAAAATATCATGGCACTGGCATCATCCATTTTCTCTTTAACTGCGATAGCAAATCCCAGCCGCTCGCGGTGCGGACATCTTTCTTCGGTTGCATTTTTTTACCATTTTGGACAACATTTTTATTTTTACGCTGCCAGCAATGATTCATCAGCTTTTCGCAGATAAACAGAACAAACAGTCGTTTTACAAGTTGTAATCAGCATTGTTGTGTTGTTAAAATGTTAAACAGTGTTGTTAAAATACTGGTATTTTTGGAAAACATAAATGTAAACGTAATACATTTTCCAAATTAAAAGTATGAGTACTAAAATGTATTTTATGGTATTTTTAAAAAGGTATTTTTAAATACCAGGTAAACGTAAAATTTTATATATTTATGTGGTATTTGATATTAAGCTTTGGAAAATACCATCGTCTCACCATTCGATGGGTCAATGGATAATTTCCATGCAATATCTTCGAGCTTTTAGCACTTCATGCACTCCACCACCAACAACATCAAGTGAAACAACGATAACGAAATGAAAACATTGAACACAAACAATAATTAGATAAACATTACAATTGAGAAAAAATTACGCTTTTTGTAATTGAATCTGATAAATTAGTAGAATATTCAGGCATAAGCTATCCAATGGGTAGGGACCCATTTCGGCCGCGCCATCTCGGCCGCGGACATTTCGGACGCGCCGTTTCGGCCGGAGGACACCTCGGACGTGGCCGTCTCGGCCGTGGACAGCTCGGCCGCGAGGACATCTCGGCCGCAGGGACATCTCGGCCGCAATGGTATTTATACATGCGGCACACCCGACACCGGTAATCCACACTTAGGTAATGCATATCGCTCACACGTGAAGGTGTAGCAACATTGAAGGGGTGGGAACAGACGCCCCAGTCGTGAACTATGGAAATGTATACTGTCATTACGTTGTATTGTTTTTTTTTGTAGGAACAGATGTGGCAGCCGGGAATGGTATCAATTGTGTAAGGCGATTATTCACGTTACATTGTTAATTGTGGAAACCATAAACTGTTTATCTATTTATTCACAAATTTATTCACTGTTGTGTAATACTTAATTACCATCAATATTTACATAAATACACCATAAATATTTACCTAAATACACCATAAATATTTACCTAAATACACCATAAATATTTACCTAAATACACACATTCACTCTCATTTTTCAACGATGCAATAAATGACCAACAGAATATTCATGAACATAATTACCATACATTTACCTAAATACACTGTAAATATTTACCCAAATACACCATAAATATTTATGTAAATACAAGCATTCACTCTCACTTTTCAACATGTAATAGATGACGAAAAGTAAATTCACAAATCAAATATAAATTGTAAATATTTATGAAAGAATATAAATGTGCAAACTACAATTTATGACCCTTAAAACTATAACTAGTGGCAATGGCTCTCAAATACTGTACATTATTCTTGTCATCTTGGCCATAATTTAGCACCAGGTGGGTGAGCTTATTAGTAATGCTACCATAAAAGGGACACTTTTTCCTAGGGACAGCACCAGCCTCAAAACGCGACATATCAGTGTCATTACTTTTCTGAATATCAGTCAAAGTCCTAAGCAACGTCCAAATTGAAGGGTGGCTGCCGCTGATTTTCTGGTTAAGGCTGCGGTGCCACGCCTCCACTTCATTGTTTGAGCGTGGCAACCCCTGTGCCACCCGCAGGTACTGGTTCCACCAGCTGTGTTCAAAAAGTGGCTTGCGCCACCGAGCCCCAGCCCGCACGCCGATGTAATTTTCCTCGAACCAGCGCGCATACGCCTCCAACGGCCTGAGAGAGTGAAAATATGCATTCAAAATTATTTCCATAGTTGTTGAAATGTATTTACTCGGACATACATATGGTTGATTTGAGTGAAAATTATGCAAAAATTTCTTATAAATATTCACTTTTGCATTTCCAGGGAACAAATCATTTTCCTCACATTTACTAATGGGAAAACGTAAAAAAATGTTACTTCACATTTTCTGCACTTAATGAGTAAAAAAGATATACATTTATGAATTTATACTCAATACTTCTGACAACTCTGTAAAAAATTCAAATAAATGACTTTTTTACTTTTAAGCATTTTACCTGCATTCTGGAAGTTCGTTCATCAGATCGTTCCACGCTTCTAAGAGATACTCGACTGGCACAAAAGCAGTGGCCGGAATGCACCGCGCCCACTGATTCAGATCGCCGTCATTTGCCAGCATCGTTTTGAATGGTGTACCGTCCTCACCATAAAGAGTCTGCATTGTAGAAAAGTTTGACTTTTTGACTGTTTGATTTTTTTTGCAAAAATATAGAAAACCAATCTCAATCCCCAAAAATTGGATGAAGAATGAAAACAGGAAATGGAAATTTGACACCCTACCTACAACTTACCGAAATTTTTTTCTGTCCATTCTGCTGCAGGTGGAAAAAGCAGCCACTTCTGTCTACAGCACCGTCAAACACCTCGTGCACAGCGTTAAATGCACCATACTCAAAGTCCATCATGACAGACTTTGGGCACCAAGATGACAAACCGTTCGCAGCCTCCACTGATTGCTGCAAATGCAAAGATTGTATTTACCACTACCATATTTACTTGAAATACTACAATTCAAAATTTACGCTGAAACAATCACCCCCTGGGGGTATTTCGAGGAAATACAGTACTTAAAAAAAATTAAAATTGTAAATACACACCTTCACTTCTGTGAAGAACTCTTTATATTTCGCTGTAGTCTTCCCAGTAAGCAGCGCGAATACAAGTGGAAAGTTTTGGTCCTGAGATGAAAAATGCAATGATTGCTTGTTTTTTTCTCTCAAATGTATCAAAAATATAAATTTATCGACTCACAAAGTACGTGCTGTGCAACGTGTACAGCTGTGCGCTATCACTCTGATTGCGGAAAATATTTGGCACACAGTCAAATGTACCATCCACCTTTATGTCAGTGGCATTGCCAAGGATGTTCAAATTTCTTTTTGTTGAAAAGATAAACATCCTGTTTGACTTATTGGCGCCACTGTCATAAATCAGCCACTTTTCATTGTTGCCTGGCTCCCTCTCGTAAAATGTATACTTTTCTGGCAGTTCACCCAACTCTGCCAAGTTATGAGGCTTTGGATGCAAAACGCCCGTGGTATTGTGTCTGCATTTGTTACATGATTTGAAATTTTTTTATAGTTTAATTTATAGATTTTTAACAGTTTTTGTAGTTCTCAAAATTACAAAATGTAGTTTTCAAATTTTCACTTCTCATCAATTTTTTCCAATTTTCAATTCAAAATTCCGGTTCCGGTATTTATTGACTACTTCAAACGCTATTTTGAAGTAGTGCACAAGCATCGGAACCGGAATCGAAATCAAATCCGGTTCCAATTTCGGTTCCGGTTCCGATGCTTGTGCACTACTTCAAAATAGCGTTTGAAGTAGTAGATAAATACCGGAACCGGAATTCAAAATTCCACTTCCGGAATTTATTGACTACTTCAAACGCTATTTTGCAGTAGTGCACAAGCATCGGAACCGGAATCGAAATCAAATCCGGTTCCAATTTCGGTTCCGGTTCCGATGCTTGTGCACTACTTCAAAATAGCGTTTGAAGTAGTAGATAAATACCGGAACCGGAATTCAAAATTCCACTTCCGGAATTTATTGACTACTTCAAACGCTATTTTGCAGTAGTGCACAAGCATCGGAACCGGAACCAAAATTGGAACCGGAATCAAAATCAAATCGATTTACATCATTAATAAAAAATAAATATAAAATGTATTTACAAGCCACCTGGTTCGATTTATCTGCTTGATCAATGCCTGTCGAGATTGTGACTGCCCTTCAGCGTGTGACGGTATAGTCTTGCGCACCATGTCGATAATAGCAGTTGTCGATGCCGCGGTTTCCGCAGCCTGCTCGGTAGTCAAATTACGGGCCTGAAAAGCGAAATAAATATCAACATGAAGAATTGATGAATCGGTCTGAAAATTGGAGTCAGGGTACTTTCCGATACGGGCTTTCCAATGGTGTCAGCGGTTTTCTTACAGCTAATCACGTTCTGGAGTTATTAAATTTTTGAATTTCTACATTTTACTGTATTTAACCATATTATTGGTGGTTCACCCACCTGATGAGAGATAAACTAAACATTTTTTCAGCGGTCTTAAATTACAGAGTACTTCACAATGCTTAGCTTAGAATAGTCAAAAATGCCACTTCCAACTACACTCACCTTGATGAGGGCAACTTTCGTAGGATCAGCCATATGATCATGAACTTTTCTGATGATTAGGTCCGTATAGTCTGGTTTCGTCCAAATGATAGCTTTGCAGCTGCGATCAGTGCAACGCCAGCTAATACGGCCACTTGCCAGCTGTTCTTTTTTTGAATAGACATGTTGCTCATGAACAATGACTGTGCCATTGCGAGATGATTTTAAAACTTCAATTTCAGCCATTTTCAAATTGACAAGACGTGAATCGATGCAAATGTACAAAATCGGATATGCATGCCAGCAAAAGCAAACACAGGCATGCACTTATCCATGGGACTAATCCGCAGTGTGCCCTTTGATGTAGATGGCATGAATCAAATGCCGTTTGAAAGTTAAATGCGTCTGCCATATTAAAGCCTGCCGCAACTCAAGTGCAATGCGCGGCACCATATTTTATGTTGATGCGTCTGTTCCTGCCCCACCAATGTTGCTACACCTTCACGTGTGAGCGATATGCATTACCTAAGTGTGGATTACCGGTGTCGGGTGTGCCGCATGTATAAATACCATTGCGGCCGAGATGTCCCTGCGGCCGAGATGTCCTCGCGGCCGAGCTGTCCACGGCCGAGACGGCCACGTCCGAGGTGTCCTCCGGCCGAAACGGCGCGTCCGAAATGTCCGCGGCCGAGATGGCGCGGCCGAAAAGGGTGCTAACCTATCCAATGATGGTGGTTAGCTCCAAGCGTGGGAACTTTTTCACACTATTGTGCAAAATGGTACAAATTAGATGCCCATATGAAATTCAATTGTACACGATATTTAGAAAAACACATTGATGTGAATTATTTTGACTGCTTTTCTGCATTCACTTTAAACGGAGACAATAAAAAGCGACCTAGATCGTGGGAAATGCCAAATGTTTTAAAATAACAAGCTAGTTAAAGGTCGTATTTTGAGACACACATTGCAATGATCACTTTAGATAAGCTAAAAATTGGCTCGGTGCAAAAGTTGTTGCCGTTTCAGGGTCGTTTTCCATTGGATCGTCCTGGATTGTGAGGTTTCAGCCAGGGAATAAAAGCTGGAATTACAGCTCCATGTAATATTTAAAATAAAAATTACCGCGAAATTTATTACTTAACGGTGAGCGATTATATATATCCCTGACTTTATGTTTACAACTGATTTTACATGGAAATTTCATCGAAAAATCGAAAGTAAAAAGTTGTAAAATGCTCTACTTAAAAAAGTAAAGTGACGCCTTATTAGAAGAAATACGATAACTCAATTTAGGGATTGTGAAATATCTGTCGATCTTTGCAAGCGTGATTCACATTCAGACACAACGGCACCAAAACCTAGACACCCAGTCGCCTTTGCAGGCTGCCAATTTTTTGGAAATTACCTACTTGCACGTGTGTTTGTTTGTTTTGGTTTATGTAGTAGTTTTGACAAGACGATAAAAGAGGGAGCGTGTAAAAAGTTCAACACGATTTTCGGGGGGGGGGGGGCGTCTCTTGGGACCTGAATAATACCTCATGTACAGGTGAACTACCTACCATATTTTTTGGAAATAGTTTTGCGGCATAATTAGGTGAACTGTTTTCCTCATGACTTCTAGGTGAGCTATTCCACAGCATAAGCTTTTGAAGTGGTCTCGCCTCTTTTGAGTAAGCCACATTTTTTAGGTGCAACTTGACGCAGATGCTTTTGTAACAACCACGTTACGGTTGTGTATAAAACTACAATAATTCGCTGCAGATTGTCCGAATGTGTCTGATTAGATAGACTTTGTGTAGAAACACAACACATTCCATCTGAAAATCTGCTATGTTTTGTGACATTTCAGCGCTGACATGACATCCCAAATGAATCAGCGCCCAGGCAAAGTCTGTAGTTTAAAAATATTCAGAAGAGTTTATGTTGCCAGGTAGGAATTCGATTGGTGGATCATGTCTATTCTGTGTTTTGTGCATTCGGTAGAATTCGTCAACTTTGACAGATTTTATGTTTGTTTTTTAACCCATGTGTGTTGGTTCATGGTCTAATTAAACACAACGGAATCTCTCGTATCACAGCACTAGAAAGTATGTCTAGGCCTACATAAAGACAACGCAACTGCACTATAAAATAGATTGTAAATTATTTTAGAACGACGTTTCGAGTTAAAAAATTCCCTGTGATAATGTAAATATTTACTAGCACATATTAATATATTTGTACACAGTTTCTATTCATATTGAAAACGCTTTCTACTCTAAGGCTGCTACGTTCAATTCCAATAACATATTTTTCCTTTCAACAATAAGCAGTGTGTAACATTTTCACTTTACCCAGGAAATGCAATACAATTTCGCGACAAGAAAATGCCCAAAATCTGACACATTATGTTTCCCTAAAATCCTAATAAAAATGAGCATCCAGCGGCGGCGTACGCCAACCAAAAATAACACAAAGAACACAAATTAATGTAAAGGATAAAATATAAGTAATGTCATCCAGGCATGGGTTGAAAACAGCTGATGGTGATAATCCTACTAGTACTGCAATACCGAAACTGACCACAAGCACCGCAAAGACACCAAAACACAAAGGTCGGGTCTATTGTGCCAACTAAAGCTAAAGCCAACTGGAAATATAGGACCGCACCGGTACATTTTTTGAGCAATGGGACATGGCATCGGATCGGAGGCCGTCTCTGAATATCCCAGAGTCTACACCGACACCGACACCGCACCGGCAGTGCCGCTGGTGCCATCCGGTTTCGGTGCACCGGTGCTTTCCCATCACTATCCTCCAAATCACACCACAAATCACCTAAAACAAACCCCTACCCACCCTTCTACAATCCCCCACCAAACCAAATCAAACACAGAGCGGCCGGCCTTCGAACAAGACGAGTTGGACGACTTCCTGTCGCCCGAGTGCCGCGTCACCGAGTTCACGTCGCACAAGGAGCGTACCATTCTAGCTGTCAACTGCGTTCGTGTCAACTGATTTGGAGTTGGGGTTGAGTTGACGGGTGATGTGTTGGAGGGAGATAATTGATTGAGGCTTGATCGAGGTAGTTGACAGCACAGCTACTGTAAGATATTTAGGTTGGGCTTCACAGCAAAAAAATGATGTGTGATCTGAACGTGATACTTCACAGCACTTCACGAAACATGCGATAGATATCTCACCTGAGATTTCGTGAATCGTGTGCAAGCAAAAACAAGATATTATTCTACCTCCTCAATATCGTGTCAAAAATCACCCTTTTGTTGATTAAGTGACGCCAGCTCAGAAAAGTGAGCCCCCTCCCAATTGACAATTTCGGTTAATGACAAATTATACAAATCCGGCCGCTTTGTCATAATGGGCATCATCGGCGACGGCGGATTTGGCCAGATTTACATGGCCCGAGATTGTTGGAACAATGACAATTTGGTCGCTGTGAAGGTGGGGTCGAAAAGGAGAGATAAGGATACGCAGCGCATGTGGCTCGAAGTGGATGTAAGTTTGAGTTGACAGGGGCATGTGCTGGTTTTATGGGGTTTAGTTGACAGAGAAAAATCAAATGTGAACCAACATTTGCTAGTCGGTCAGGAAAATAATTGACTATGCGGACATTCCACCGATAGAAAAACCTTTACACTGATTTACACGGTATAAAAAAGTGTTACCGTATTCTGACTACCGATAATCAATCCACATGGTAAACTAGTACAGCACAAATTTCACGTGTAGTGGGGGCGATGTAAATATTGTTCGAAAACTCATAAATCAGCTTCGAGTTATTTTCAATCCCCATCAACTATACTCGGCGGCCAACTAATTCCGGTGAACTCAAATGCGTTCAAACCTTTATAAGTTTTTTTTCATAAGTTAGGTTGAAGACTAGTGCGTGTAGCCGCAATTCGCTCAACCCTCCCCCCCCTCCCCGCAAACAACAACCCCCCCCTCCCCGCAAACAACAACCCCCCCCCCTCAAAAGGTGCTGCGAAAGCTGAACGAGGTCAAGTGCGAGCACGTGCCCTACTTCTACGTGTGCGACGAGAAGCCCGGCCAGTACAACTACATCGTGATGCAGCTGGTGGGAAAGTGCATGAGCGACTTGCGCAGGGCCAGCCCCAAGGGGTACTTGACCAAGGCCACCTCGATCAGGGTCACTGCCATGGTGATGGGGGATGGGGGTTGTTTTGCTTGAGGGGGGTTGGAAGGTTGCCAAGGTGGGGTGACAATGATACCTAGGTGGAAATTGATTTTTTTCACATTTTGAAAGAAAAATAAGAATTCCAGAATGTGTACCTAAAATTACACCGCCAAGTAAGCTACGCTGCTACACGAGTACTGATGTAAAAGTTCCGTGACAAAGCTGAAAAAAAAACATTTGGCGTTTTTGGCCCTCGGCATCATTTTTGCTCTGGTGCTGGTGCCATTGGCATCTGCTCCACGGGTCTGAAAACTACAATGGCGCTTTTGGTGCTTGGCGTTATTTTGTTGTGGACCCATTGGCACTAGCGCTAGGGATCTGGGAAGCGCCATGGAGCTCGTCGTGTGGCATCATTCATGGCGCCTTTCAAATCAGCGGACAGTACACTGGCTCAAAACAACCATAATCACAATCAATCACCCCATCCAGGCACTGAAAGCGCTGCGCGACATGCACACGGTGGGCTACCTGCACAGGGACATCAAGCCCTCGAACATCACCATGGGCGCGCACAAGAACACCACCGCCAAGATCGCGTATCTGCTCGACTTTGGACTGGTCAGGAATTATAAGGAGCCATTTTCAGGCAAAATTCAGCGACCACGTACTAGAGCTGGGTTCAGGGGCACTCAGGTGAGAGAAATGTTTAGTGTGTTTGAGTTTTGGGTTGGTATAATGTGATATAAACTAGTGGGGCAAGGAACTTGGCAAGAATAATGCTTTATGTTTCTCACAATGTTTATACAATTTTACCATTTCAAAAACGACAGATTTAATTTGACCTTTTCATTATTTTAGACGATGTGCAACATAAATCAAGCAATACAGAATTTATATGCATGTATGGTCATTGAAATGACATTTTCCTTAATCACCACACCTTCCAAAACAAAATACCGTATTTGCTTGAATAATCCTCCTGGAGAATATTATTTCGTCAGACTTTTTTTCGAGGAGGTATTATCCAAATTATTCGAGGAGGTATTATTCAAGGTGAGGACTATTCAAGCAAATCCGGTAACCATGAATGCACATTTATTTTACAACTTTCCCGAAATTGTCACAGCACGCACACGGAACGCATACACGCACCCCCCCCCCTCACAGCGCTACGTATCGCTGCGGGTGCACGCGCGCCTGGAGCAGTGCCGCGCGGACGACCTGTGGTCGCTGTTCTACTCGCTGTCCGAGATGGTGCACGGCTCGCTGCCCTGGCGCAACTTCACCGACATGGACAGGACCAGGCGCTCCAAGCAGAACGCTGATGTCACCGTGCTTTGCAGGTGGGTGGTGTGTGTTGAGACATCAGCTGTGTAAAATGCCCTAAAAATTTTTTGATATCATATTTAAACTCGACGGACATTATGGAAGTCAATGCTCTACGGGATTTTCGTACAACTGCGTATATTCGTAGTTGGCACTCGTCCAAGTTACCGTTTGAGAGAATGTTACCCAGTATGAAAGATGCAGGATTTCCGTCTGCGTCACCAAAAATGGCTGCGGAATGTGATTAAGCGAACGCAATTGGTCGCTAATGGCGGCGCACACACGAGTTGACACACATGTTGATTTAATTGGATACCGCGGTCATTTTCGTTGACGAGAGCGGAAATCTAGCGTCTTTTACCTCATTCGTATTCAACGCAAAGGTAACTTGGACGCACTGGGAAGTTCATACGTTCTTTTTTGAAGGAATTCGTCGAGACTGCGACGATAAGATCCGACCTAAGACCTTACAATCTGACTTTCTATAACGATTTGTCTATCAAACTCATCTCGTTCTCGCATAAAAAGTTGGATTGAATCAAAAGTATCGTGAACCGAATGGAATCCGTCTATTCAAGTTCGAATTAAAAAAGATACGTCATTGGTAACCAAGGGCCGAATACCTGATTCGTTTCATGTCTGCCGAGTTTACCAAGTGTCAAAGGTCTTCAAAAATGTCTAACATCTATTCAACAAATAAAAAATTGACTTCTTACTTGACATTTTACATGATTTTTTACATTTTGCATGACATTTGCCATTTTACAGGGCATTTTACATGACTTTTGTCACTAAAGAACGGAGAAAAGTTACATTTCTGTGAATCTGACAGTTTCTTTTTGCATTTGCCTCATCACTTGACAGAATGAGGAAGTGATCTAAAAAGTTGTGGTGTTTTATTGCGTGCGCAGCAAGTTGGCTTAAGCGGCGTTTACACTGACACGTGTGACGACAAAAACTTTTTGGGCTTTCAACTTTCTTTATGTCATGAAAATTGAATAATTGTTGTGTCAGACACCTAGATCTCGATCACTCTTTCTGCCTAGGACAAACATAAATTTTTATATATGACGTTATCATACACAATAAAACGAAACAAAATTTTTGTCGTCACAGGTTGTCGGTTCGAGTTGTTCCCGGGAGCCTCGTTAACGAGGCTCCCGGGAACAACTCGAACCGACAACTTGTGACGACAAATTTTCTTGTTTGTTTTATTGTGTATGATCACGTCATATATAAAAATTTATGTTTGTCCTAGGCAAAAAGAGTGATCGAGATCTAGATATCTGACACAACAAATATTCAATTTTCGTCACATAACGAAAGTTGAAAGCCCAAAAAATTTTTGTCGTCACACGTGCCAGTGTAAACGCAGCTTTAGTAGACCAGTGCTTACGTAAATGCACTGCACAATTGATAACTTTTCCGTCAATCTTACCCACTGTTATATTCATCTAAAATGTATTTATTCTAAATTATGTAAAATCAATTCTAAAATGTAAATAGAGATGTGCGTGCCCACTAAATTGTGGCTCAATTTGATCACCGAAAATTGGTGTTTGATTTTCGAAATGAAAAACCTTAGATGAGTAGCCAATCGCCAAAACTGTGCATATAAATTTACACCCCCTTGCTTGCGGGGGGAGGGGGCGGGGGGTCGCTGAGCGACCACAAAGCCACTGCCTTCTATCACCAAACTACCTACCCCAACACCCCAAGACAACTGCCCGAAGGCGGCAAGGCCTTCTACCGCATTCTGGCCAGCCTCGAGTACGAACACGAGCCGCCCTACGCGGAGATGCTCACATCACTGGACTTGGCACTGAGCCAATGCGGCGCCAAGTGGGATGACCCGTATGATTGGGAGACCAGGGACGGGATTCAATTGACCTGACACTGTTTTTTGGGATGACTGATCTGTAAAATGTAAAAAGTCAAGTAAATTTCCCTGTAAAATGTCAATTTGTCTTCTTCTCACTGGTGTTCTGATATAGGTTTTACAGTGAGTTTCACATGACTTTTCACACTCTGCATTGACTATTTGACACATTGTTGTAGTGCCTTTTACAGGGTCTGGGAGTGCCACAAAACACTATCAGAAATTCTACATAACATTCTTCATGGAATTGACCCCAAAAGGTCGAAGACAACATTAAATCAGTCTACAAAAAAAAACATGTCAGGCTAATTAAATCCCGTGCCAGACCCAGGTTCGCCACGGTCATGTCCGAGTTCAGACCTAGTGTCATGCCCACCAAGATGGACGCTACCCCAGCGAAATGGGAACATGCCTAATTTTGGGATGGGAAAATGTGATGGGCACACAAATGTGATGGCTAGGGGAATACACTAATAATTACTGATTTTTGGATACTGATACATTTGCACTGAATATGAGTGAATGATTACATGTGGGATGCTAAAAGTGATACAAAGTGAACAAATTATAAACAATGAGAATATTTGTTTGGTGTCTGTTGAGTTGTGGAAGGATGTTTTTCTGAACCGCTACGAAATTAGCCGCAGATTAGACTTCTGTTTCAGGGACCTGAAGTTTTAGCATTCGAACTGTCATACTAAGAGTACATTTTGCGTCATTGTTCAAGTTGACAGAAACGCTAAATTTTGGCAACTGTGAACAGCGACATTGTCGTGTCAACATTTTGTGTCTGATGCGCGCATGGAAGCATATTGGAGGCAATTGATCATCACATCCAGTCCCCTCCCACGTGCATGATTTCGATTCCATCAAACTCGCATTTCAATTGGACAACAAACCCATTTAAATATTGTACCACTCAAATAGTTCACGTGCAGCGTGCGTAATCACACCGACCATTAACAATGATGTCCAAAATGGCATTTATTTCAATTCGACTGCGCACGTGAATCCAAATTTGGGTCAGAAATGACTCTGACCGGATGCATTTGAAGCATGTGCACCCCTCCAGATAAATACATGCGCACATGCATGCGTCCAATGCGTGGTTGTTAAAGCGTATTTACGTTTACTCGAAAAATACGTATACTCGAGTACTGTATAAATACGTTTACGTTTCCTCTGGATGAAAATCCTCTACGCGTACTTTTTCAAATTACGCGAGTAATCGGGGAAATTTAATGTGGTGCAGAAAAGCAATAACGACTAAAACGAATTGAAATGGCTGCGAAAATCGCGGCTGAAATGATCAAAGTTGCGATGAGTAGTGACAGCGACAACTCTCACTTTTACTCTGATTCACTTTTATGTTTTTCTAGGTAAAATACAATATAATAAAAATACTTGATTTTACGTTTTCCCTGAGTAAAAATACGGGTATTTACATTTAGGTACTTTTTACACAGTGTAAAAGTGAGGAAAAAATTTACTTCACGTTTTCATTACTCTTGGTGAGTACAAATAAAATACTTTACGTTTACGTTTACATTGAAAAAAGTACAGTACTTTTAACAACTCTGGTCCAATGCAAGGCC
This sequence comes from Sphaerolaimus hirsutus, assembly GCA_964036195.1. Classification (NCBI taxonomy): domain Eukaryota; kingdom Metazoa; phylum Nematoda; class Chromadorea; order Monhysterida; family Sphaerolaimidae; genus Sphaerolaimus; species Sphaerolaimus hirsutus. Next base: position 18,798,014 of record OZ038458.1, read on the forward strand.
ATAGAGACTGGTACCTGGTGCGGCGACGTGCTGTTACCTGTGTGGCACTGATCTGATATGTACATAAATTTGATAGGATTGTTATAGTCAAGGTTGGCAACTGGTTTCACTGTGGCGTCGTTTTTGGGACTTTTTGTGAATGGTGAAGTTGTTGCTAGCTGTCGAATGGTTATTTTGAAGTTTTTTTGGCTCTTTTGTTTATTCACATTGTCTAGCAACGGGCTGAATCCGACAATATCTTAACTTTGACCGTCATTTAAATGTATGAGCAGACATGCAAATCTGCACAATTGCTCAATCACGACCTTTGGTACGGGCCGAACCGGTACATATGTATCTACTTGCATATCAAGTCCACTCTTCTCATCTTCTCATCTTTGCACTCATCATCTGTGTTTCATTCGTATTTCACACTCATCTTTGCATATGCAAAATCTATTTTACAAAATTCTGCGTCCATGCGTCCACAAAGTGTGACATAAATATTTTTTTAAATTTTTTTAAATTGAACACAAAGAATCCTCTGCCAAAAATGAAAAAAATTGAGGTTGACGTTTTCTTGGCATGGTTGATATCATGCATGGTTGGCATGGTTTTCTTGGTTGACCTTTTACACAGTCATGCATTTCCATAGCTGCGTTTACGCATGTAAATAGCTAGGTATATTTACGACCCATTTGGTGTAACGAACCAACATAATGATAATGATAAGCGGCGCGCGCATGCGCATGTATGCATGCTGCCAGCGGCCGACTTGACTGCTTTTATAGCTAAATTTGAACTATGGCGCGTTCCTGGAGACACCTGGCACCTGGTGAACTTAGCTCCGATACATTGCCACACTTTGGTGGAGTTTCTTGTGATTTTGACTATTGCCTACATAAATAAATTTTGTTATCTGTGTGACAAAGCTTTATAGCAATAATACAGCAGAAAAACTGGTTACTTCTACGTTTCAGATTAAAAAGACCTTAGTACACCTAATAAAGATGTGATAAGGCAAAATACTTAAAACGGGATATAACACTGAGATATTGCGTTACTGGACCAAAATAAAACTGGATTTTTCAAATGGCCGTTTTAACCCGTTAAACACAATTATCGAATTTACACGCGCAAGGCCATGTCGTATTTTTTGTCAGCGACTATAGGATTGATATTAATCACAGGTGCGTTTTACCTATTTATCATAATGCTAATAGCTTGGGGCGGTCCCGCACCCTGTAAAGTGTATAAAAGTGTCAAATGTCATACAAAGCGTCAAACAAATTTGTTAAATGTCATGCAAAATGTCAAAAGTTCAGTAATAAAATATTCTCTTGTCTTGTCCTCAATGTTTCAAATTGCAGTCGAATGAGTGCACAAAGAAATAATTTTTTACAAATTTTCCGTCGACAGTTTACCAGCAATTACATTTTTTGTATTCTTCGAAACAATTAAATTTCAAACTGTCACACTTAATCTCCCAACGTCAACCCCCCCAGTATCCAAATGTCAAACCTCGCTCGACTGTTCGTTCGACTCATCTGGGGCAGATGACTTTTGCAACTGGGTGAACGATGCTGATGACAATTTCGACTGGCGCACCGGGTCCAGTGTGGCTATAGATGGATTCCATAGCATTCCTAGGACTGTTACTGGCTGTGAGTTGTGTTGTTTTTGCTGTGTGTTAGGGATTTGGACATAGTGGCTGTTAGAAAAAGTGTTTTGTATTGTGTTTTTTTCTAAAATAACTTCGAATTTCAATTTTTCCAAAAATAGTTTTCGAATTTTTGAATCTGCCTAGTTCTTCAATTTTTCTCATTTTCAAAATACTTCTCGAATTTAAATAAGATACTTCTAGAAAAAAGGATCTTTAAGTTGTTTTTTTCTCGCGGTGAAATTTTTTTGTTGAAAACTTCTAGAAAACTCGAAAACCGTAAAAAAGTAATCTTACGGTAAAAAGGATCAAAAAAGTATATAATCTCAAGTCGAAAATACTCGCACATCAAACTAAACCTACACACCAAAATCTACCCACCCTTCTCAGCTGGCAAATTCGCCTACGCGCAAGGCCGTTTCCGGCCGCGGGGCGAGGCGGGCGGCGCGCGCGCAGTTCTCCGCTCGCCCGAAATATCGGGCCTATCCGTGGCGGGCACGCTCAGCTTCAACTACTGGTGCCAGTCCCAGACCCTGTAAAATTTCCTGTAAAATGTCTAATGTCATGTAAAGTATCTAATGTAAAGGGCATTGCCGCCGCAGCATGTCAACCCCTTATAGTGACTAGAGCCCAGCCCAGCCTGGGGCCAGTTCCGCAAGTGGAAAAGTTAAGAGTTAAAACTTAAGAGTTGAGTAAAATAACAAATGACAAGTTATGAGTAAAGTTAAGAGTTAAGAGTTGAGTAAAACGACAAATGATTTTACTCAACTCTTAACTTTAACTTTACTCTTAACTTATCATTTATCATTTTAATCAACTCTTAACTCTTTACTCTTAACTTTTCCACTTGCGGAACCGGCACCTGTTAGGGCGCTCGTGTTCAATAAAATGGCAAAACTCGTTTGCCATTTTACATGACTTTTGACACGTTTCATGACATTTGCCATTTTACAGGACATTTTACAGGGTCTGGGACTGCCCCATAGGAAGACGGCCTATCCGCCCATTCTGGAGGTGGTCACCAACGACGAGACAAATGGGCGGATGCTCTCTTTGGATACGATAAGTGGCGGTGGACCGCAGACTTGGACTAGGAGGGTGGTTACTATACCGGACCATCCTAATACGTTTACGGTGGGTTACGTTGGGTATTTGGAGGACTTTGGGTATTTGGAGGACGTTGAGTTTGACGTTTGATCCGGTCGACGTTTCACGTTTAATCGGGAAACGTTTTATCGACGGCGATAATGGTCCCACACACACTAGTTTCACCGTGACTTGTGTGAAAACTGAAATGGCGACATGGCGACATTCAGCCTACTCTTATCGTATGCTATATTAGTTTTAGTATTCAAATTTTCAAACTTTAACTTAACATTAATTTAAATTCAAATTTAATTTAAATTAAATCATTCAACAGTGTTCATTAATTTGAATATGAAAAAATTTCAGTTTTCACACGAAGTCACGGTGAAAACTAGTGTGTGTAGGGCCAATGTGCCTACACACACTAGTTTTCACCGTGACTTCGTGTGAAAACTGAAATTTTTTCAAATGCAAATTAGTGAACACGGTTGAATGATTTTATTTAATTAAATTTTGAAAATTTGAAAACTAGAACACATATAGCATACAAAAAGAGTACGTTGGATATCGCCATGTGGTTATTTCAGTTTTCACATCGGTCACAACGGTGAAAACTAGTGTGTGTAGGGCCAATATGGCACGTCTTTTTGACAGACTGACGACAAAGCATTTGAATTTGTTGGCGCAACGCACACTCAAAATTGGCAAAATGGCAGTTCGAACGTTTTTGAGTAACGCACGCGGTAAATCTGAAGTCGATTCGAACAATTTCAGTTAGGGCAAGAGGGAAAAATGCGGAAATTTCGTGCAGTTCAAACGATTTTGGATTCGACTTCCTTTTTCAATTCCCACTTTGCATTATGACCTTGAAAAACCGTTCGAACTGCCATTGCCATTTTTGAGGTGGCGGTGCGCCATTCAGACGATGTAAAATTGGCATTTTGCGAAATGCATCGGCTTTTTACGATTCCGATAAACTCATTTTTAAAACCAGATCGCAAAATCAAAAGCAATTACGACCCACCCCCTCAGATCCGGCTGATCGCGTCCAACTTCAACACGGAGCTCGACCTGCTCGGCGTGGACGACGTCACGTTCCGCGTGACCGACACGCAGATCGACGGCGCCGACTACAAGATCGGCGGCGGCGGCAGCGCCTGGAACGCCGCCATAGCGCAGCCGGCCGCGCCGACTCTCAGTCAGGCGGCGCTACAGAGTTACAATCCGAATAGCCGGCCTGTTAGCCCGCCAGGTGCGCTGAGGGTGAAAGGTAGTTGCTCAGAATAGAACTCTACGTTCAAGTTTTGCAAATAATAACAATAATGGGTTTCTCAATAGTTTACAACATTTCCGCGCGTTATTTTTGTTGGCACGATGCCAACGTGAGACATAAATAACTTCTCGTACATAGTGTTAAGTCACTGAAGCACGCATATCCTATCTCAGGCACAATACCCAACCTAGCGTCTTCGTACCGGGCACCAAAGAGCCAAATTCCACCGCCGCCGGGCCTAATTCCACCGCCCCCAGGCCAAGTGCACCGACTAAACTTAGCCCTTCAATCATCCGGTGCCAGTCCCACACCCTGTAAAATGCCATGTAAAATGTCAAATGGCAAAGTGTCAAAAGTCATGTAAAATGCCCTGGAAAATGGCAACCCTCGATTGCCATTTTCCAGGGCATTTCACATGACATTTGACACTTTGCATGACATTTAACACTTTTCAGGGCTATTTACAGGGTCTGGGACTGCCGCCCGATGAAAACGGCCACCCGATCACATTCGGCCAGCAATCGAGTGCACAATACGGGGCGGAGCTTTCACTTCCATTGCCACCGATCATCGTGGCAAATACCCTGCCACCCCTGGGGGGTGCTGGGGTTGGAACTGGCGGTCAGCAGGGGGAGACCCCTGTGAGGTCGTTTAGGGTTGGTGCTGATTTGCAGGTTAGTGGGGTTTTTGTTTTGATACTGTATTCAGTTGAATAAACCCATTGAAAAATTCCACCTATGGATAATTCCCACTGTTAGATAATTCTCGCGGTTTGATAAGTGGTGAAAAAGCAATTCCCCTGTAAATAACCCCCCCCCCCCGATGATGTTGATGAATATGAAGTTTAGGCCTATGGTAGAAATTTTGTTGTCCCATTTGAACAAAAATGGCTTGTTATTCTGTCAGTAAAACATATAGCGTGAAATGAATTGAAAGAAACATGCTTGAAAATTTTGACGAAATAATAATTCCCACCTAGAATAATCCCCCTTGAATAGTCCTCCCCTCAAAAATAGCCTGACCAAAAATAATCCGCCAGGGTAAAAAATTATTGGAGTAGATACGGTAGCTCCCTTGTGCGCACTTTAAAGATTATATTGTGGAAATACCAAATTCAGAATGTGGGCAATACGGATGGCAATGGAAATGGCATTGTGAACACTGTTGATGATGATGGTTCATTGAATGGCGGCTGTCCGGCTGTGGCTTGTGAATTCACGTTGAATATGTGTCACTGGTGGGCGATTTGCGGCATTGTGTGATCGATGTGCACTGATATGTTTGATGTCGTTTATTTTTCGTCTTTCGCAGGCAGCCAGTGTTGCAGTCGAACTACGACTGGCACCTGAAGAATAAGCACAGTGAATTTATGGGCATCCCTGACGATCTGTCAAAAAGTAAAGTCAATTTCATTGTTCTCAAAAATAACATTTTTTTTTGACAAACTTATATTTACGTTTTTCAGGATCATCGTACATTTTCCTGGACGGAGAAGCTCGATATTCCCACCAAAAAGCGGCCATATTCAGCGAGGAATTCGTTGTGCCTCAGGGAGCGTACCTTCAATTCGACGTCTACATCAGGTGCGCCATTACAAACCCATAAAATACCTCCAAAAATCACAATTTCAATTTAAAAACTGTCCAACTACACGCGCAGCGACTTCACGTCCGGCCGCGTGTCGGTCTACCAAACGGACCGCGGCCGCTTCCAAGAACACGACCCATTTTCTGCAGCCAGTCTAATTTGGCAGGCGGCAGGATACGGCAGTTTGGGCGCGCGCGGTTGGAACCGTGCCAGGTGCCAGTCCCTGACCCTGTAAAATGCCCTGTCAAATGTTAAATGTCATGCGAAGTGTCAAAAGTCATGTAAAATTCCCTGCTAAATGGCAACCGAGCTGCCAGTTTGCAGGGCATTTTCCATGACTTTAAACACTTTGCATGACATTTGACATCTTACAGGGCATTTGACAGGGTCCGGGACTGCCCCCAGGTTGCCCATACGCTCCACCAGCTACCCCATTGCGTTGATTATCTCAGCTGATGATTTGTCCGCGTCGCAGCATTATGTTGGGCTTGACGATATCGCTCTGGTCGATGAAAGGGGACAGCATATTGGATGTGGTTTGTTCGGCGATTTGGTTACCGTATTTCCTATTCTTTGCTACAACTCCTCACGAAATTTTCTGACGAAATAATAAAACACACCTAGAATAAGTCCCATCGAATTAACCCCCTTGAAAATTTTCTGGCGAAAAATAAACCCCCTTGGGGTATTTCGACGAAAAACGGTAATTGGTCTACAAAATGAATTAACACTGACACAATAACAAATCCAAAAACGCCGCAGCATACGACGTGTCCAAGCGGCGCGGCAACCTCATAGTCCAGCAGGCCATACAAGCGCAACACCAACTGGCACCACAGGCACAGCAAGCCGCACCTGTGGCTGCTGCGTGGCACCAGCCGCCGCCCAATTCGGACGCGCCAAACGCGCAGCAACTGCAGCAGAGCGCGCTGGCCATCCTGCAACAGAATGACCACAGTAGCCAGATCAGGGGACTCCAACAGAACCACCAGACCAGGTGCCAGTCCCACACCCTGTAAAGACCCTGTAATGTGTAAAAGACCATGTAAAATGTCATGTCTAATGTAAGACCCTGCAAAATGTCATGTGTGTCCAAATCTTGTTGCGTCGTATCCAAATCTTGTTTTTGTACCCAAATCTCCACAAGTAAAATTTGGATACGATACAATAAGATGTGGATACACTTAACACTTTGCAGGGTCTTTTACATGACACATGACATTTTACAGGGTCTTTACACATTACAGGGTCTTTTACAGGGTCTGGTACTGTCCCCAGGGTGCCGCGCGTGATTCGCATCAAGCCACTGACAGCTGCCGCAGCCGCCCTCCAGCCAGCCGGCAGCGTGCAGCATCACAGGGTCACTTCTGACGGCACTGAGAAGGATTCTGTCACTGGAACATTCGTTGGCGCCAAAGTGTGGCACCAAGTGGCCGAGCAGGCTAGATTTCCTGAGGAGTTTGCTGGGGCATATAAGTACCAGCCTCAGTGGAGCAAAGAAATTATTGGTGACTTTGACAGCTATTTATCAGTTCAGATGAGCTCATTGTGGGAACCGCTTTTACCGTTTCAGATCAAATCAACAGTAAAAACGTAAAGTTTGATCAGAAAACACAGGATCAGCTACGTCAATTACAAGCACAATTCAATATTGATCCAAAGTTGCACGTGTTGACACCAAATCAGCCCCAGCAGTTGCAACAAAAACCATTTTCGCTGGCACAAACCCAACAACAGAATGCTCCGCAGCAGAATTTTGTGAGCAATGTTTTATTCAGTGCATGGTTGTTAAAACGTATTTACTTTTACTCGATAAATACGTATACTCGAGTACAAAGTAAATACGTTTACGTTTCCTACGAAAAAAGTTCTGGTACTCGCTTTTACGTATACTTTTTGAAAGTACTCGAGTACAGCAAACGTATTTTAGATCATCTTTTATATAGGTTTTTAAAGGCATAGAAGGGGAAAAAGGGAGAAAATGAGCTAAAAATATGGGAAACTAGTCGAAAATGGCTACGGAATCAAAAATATAGTCAAAAATCGCGTAAAATAGGCACAAAATAACACAAAATACATCAATATCTGTCGAAATTGACCTACATATTTACATCTGCTTACGCGCCTTACAGGACCAGCAGAATCGAGCCGCCCCAGAAACTCCGCAGCAAACAATCAATGCCATCATCAGCAAACCAGCCAGCAACACTGTAACTGGCACGTGGCCAGATCCAGGTGCAGCAGCTCAGGAACAACCAAACTATCAGAATTACAACACACAGCAAAATGTGCCACAACAACAACTGCTACAACCACAATTTCAACAACAACAACAGCAACAACAACTCCAACAACAATTTCAACAACAACAACAATATCAACAACACCAACAACAACAACTTCAACAACAACAACTTCAACAACAACAACAACAACTTCAACAACAACAACACCAATGGTCTCCAGTGGCTGCACAATGGCGCCCCCAGCGTACAGCCGCAAACATTGCGAACGCAAACCAGTCGCCGCTGCCGCAACCAATTAACCAACCGCCGCTGCCACAGCCAATTGCACCGGTGAACCAACGGCAGGATACCGCGGTTTGGCAAGGGAGGATTTGGGGGCGGGGGGGGGGGGGGGTTGGGTGCTGATTAAGAGCCTGTCAAGCGCGAAACGTTCTGAATGATTTTGTCACAGGGTTCCGCTCCATTATACAAATTGTAGCATGGAGGCCCACACACTAGTTGACACATATGTCAGCTGGTTTGTGTCAACTCATATTTCGGCTTAGGTAACGTGTGGCAGAGCGATCTTCCAAAGCACTTGTAGTTATATTTATTTTCAACATTGCCTCATGTGTATTTGAAGATCGCTCTGCTACACGTCCAGCCGAAATCTGAGTTGACACAGACCAGTTGACACACATGTAATATTTAGTATACTGTGCGGGCCGCCATTATCCAGAGTCTAATTTAGGTAGATATTTGATTTTTAATGTATGTATAAATAAATGTTCATTTTTTGGCTCGTGAGAAAATCTAATTTAAATGTACATTTGATCATATAAGAAAACAACATCAACACAACCCTGACACCTCATTTCAATCTTCAATCAATACTCACATAAACCCAAATGTGAACAGAAAAATGGCGAGCGTTTGGCACTACTAGCCAGTCAGCTACTCGGATTTGGAGGGACCTATGAACGCCCAATAAACAGCAATGAACAATATTGGCACAATTTGAATACGGTACGGAGTCTGCTGCCACCTGGCACGCCGCCAAAGAAAAAACCAGAGGAGGAAAATTGATGGAAATTTCGGAGGGTTTCATTGATCTGATTTCGCATTTTTTGAGAAACTTTTTATATTATTTTCGCATTTTCTATGCTTGTCTTTCTCTTATTAGCAATTTTGCCTTTTTTGATCTCAATTTCATTACAGCATTCTTAATTTGATACTACAGTAGATCTGAATTTTTTATTGTGTCATAGCTGTTCTTTTTTGAAAACACTAAATCAAAATTAGTGAGAAAACTGTTGGATGTAGCAACTCAATCGCAACCAGACAGCAAAAATATTACAGTAATTGTAGAACAAGCCAATAGTAATGTGATTTCTTCCTGTATAAAATAAAACTGTTTTTTTTTGCATCATTTTTAAGTCAATTAAGTAAAGATATAAACATTAACTATCAAAAGTTGATATCACATTAAAAAACCCTTGCATTTTTGCACACAAAATATGCATGCATGCACATGTCTATCTGACACATTGCATTATTTTACCACCAGACTATTTTCACATCCTGTACAAATCAAACAAAGCAGTAGGTAACCCACAAAAAACCATGAACACCACACTCAACCAACACACATCACTGCTGATCATTCTCCACACCCCCATTCACACCAGCTGCCATCTTGGAAGGTGGTGGTCTGGCAGGGTTCTCAGCTGTGCAACTTCTCTGGTGGACTGCCAATCTATCGGCGTTGAAGCGCCTGCCGCAGTGTTCGCATTGGACGCGTGCCAATTGGGCAGCCTGCCAAGCTGCCTCGTTGGTGGCTTCGGTGTCGATGTGACCCTCTGGGGAGGGGGGGTTATTCAGAGTGATTTTGCTATCCCAAAAAGGGTGTCAAAAAATGTGTAATGTAAAACGGAAACAGAAAAATTTTGCACTTGCCGGAAAACCGAAAAGGAAATTTTTTGCACTTGACAGAAAACGGTAAAATGGGCCGTAGTAAAACGGAAAGTTGACCCAAGACCCACTTACTGGCAGTCTTAATCACCTCTGGTTTCTGCGGGAGTTGTCTGCGCTGTTCCTTTGGCAATTTCGCCTGCTCCGCGTGCCACTTTTTGATGCATTGCGGCTCGTGAATTGAGATGCTCTTTGAGCCGAATTGCCTGGTAAGTGTGTCAAGTTTTCTTTAAAGTGCCAGGTTTGTGTGAAGTGGAATATGATTTTGTGGAGTTTATTTTTGTGGATTTTTAAATTGCACAAAATCCCAGTGATCAGTTTGCAAGACGCCATTGACAATAGACACAACACAAATACCGTAAATCTTCGAATGATTACACGCGGCATAAACATATATTTTTGTGTTTTTCTACTCAATAAGATTGCATGGGGTGGGTAACGTAAGTAAAATTAAAGTGACAATCAGACTTCAAACAGACTAGACCCAAACAGCAAATTTGACAGTTAATTATGGTTTCTTTCAACCTGCATAGGCGCCGTCAACTCAACAACACGCCTAAATACACTACCCCCTCAAACCCCCACGACAAACACCACATCTACTAAACTGTAACCCCTTCCAATTCTACACAGCCCCCTCCCACAACCTGCCACAAAGCCAGCAGTGGATAGTTGGTGGAGGCCTCCGCCCACCTGAAGCAGCCTTCGGCTTGAAATTGTCCTGAGGGTTTTGAGATTTTTTTGGGAGTTTTTGGGCTGATAAACCCGGAAAATAGTGGACTTTAATTTACTCACAGACACTGGCATGTCCATAGCGGGTTTAGGTTTTTGACGCCGTTGTTGTAAATAGTTCACGGACGTAGAATTAATGTTACTTGGGTTATTACGAAAATATTTGTATTAAATATATTCACTCAGTGTTTCAAAAGTTTTCGTTTCTGAAAAAAGTGTATTGACTGAATGAGCTGAAGTTTGTGAGGAAATGTGTGGGAGGAATTTTCTTATATATTTTTCTTCAGTTTTTCCCATTTGAGTGATAAAAAAAAACATGAGAAATACACAACGTAAAACCGGATGTTGTAAATATTACAAAAACGTCATGTTCACAAAAGACGCGTAAACACGTCGGATTAATGCAATACAGAAAACCATTGAAACTCAAGCCTTACTCATCTCACATGCATAGAATTTGCTCGGATATTATACATCCTGAATGAATCCAGCCCACTACAATGTATCGTAGATGAAACGTTTCAGCATCAGAAAGGGAATAAAAGTGCAAAAACGCAGCCAGATGCGATTCAATTTTCTCTTGAGGTCTAAAAATCTCAACAGAGATGGAAATTAGATAAAATAGGTGCATAAATATCGTGAACACATCCAGAACAAATTTTCTCGACGGCACAGACTTAAATACTGCAATCAAAAGGGATGGAAATTGCTAAAACGCTATCTAAGGTCATGCAAAAATTGATTTTCTACTTATCTGGTGCAATATCCATAAAGAAATTTAGCCTAGTTACCAACGGATACACCACAGCAAAACATATGGTAAATAGCGGTACCTATTTACTGTTTACGCTTTACCTTTACTGCCTGAAGGTTTCATACGCTTGGATGAATTCAGGCGACTACAGCACTTTGTCAAGTGACAAGATAGGTGTCAAGAAAAACTACACTTGAGTGTGTTAATGCGAGTGGGTGCTTCAAGTGAGTGATGGGTTCTAGGGTGTCAGCTGAACATTTTCGATTTTCCGAAAACAACATTTTTTACCTTTCCGTTTTCCGGCAGCTGAAATTTTACTGTCTCATTTCCGTTTTACAAAGTCCAAACATTTACTCTTCCCATTTCCGTCAGCTGAAACATTTAAACTTTTCCATTTTCCGGCGAGTGAAATTTTTTACCTTCACATTTGGTGTCTTCAGGGAGCTGAAATTTTTTACCTTTCTATTTTCCGTAAGATTTATTGGCACCCAAGCAGTGTCCCAGTTCAGGGCTGCATAACTTCAGTAGAAGTGATATAAATGACCGGTGCAGAATAAACACACCAACACAAACTGCTTGCAACATGGGGCTGCTCAGCGGCTGAAGGACCACATCAATCCCCTTAACGTCGCCCGTTAGGTGCCACTCTCAGACCCTGTAAAGTGTAAAAGATTCTGTAAAGTGTAAAAGACCCTGTAAAATGTCATGTGTCATGTAAAAGACCCTGTAAAGTTTCAAATGTCATGGAAAAAACCCAGTAATGTGTCATGTGTATCAAAAGCACTTTTTTGTATCCAAATCCTACTTTTTGTCATAATATTTGGATGCAAAAGCATAAGATTTGGATACGATAAAATAAGATTTGGATACACATGACCAGGGTTGGCAAAATCTCAGAAAAAATAAAAAATAAAATGGAATATTCAAGAATAAAATAAAATGGAAAATTTAAGAATAAAAATAAAAATTGTATAAAAATTTGAATTTTTGTAAAAATTTTGTAAAATTGTATAAAAATTCCTATTTTTGTAAAATTGTATAAAAATTCATATTTTTTGTAAAATTTTGTCTCATTGCTTGAGTCTTTACCTGTTTATTCATGTATCTGGGGGCAGTCCCAAGCATTGTAAAGTGTCAAATGTCATGCAAAGTGTCAATTGACATGACAAATGTAAAGTAAAGTGTAAATTGTCATGACATGTAAAAATTAAAGTATAAATTGTCAAGCAAATTGTGTTCAAATCTCATGTTTTATTTCAAAATCTTATGTTTTGTATCCAAATTATGTTGTTGTTGACTCCAAATCTTATGTGAACATTTGGATACAAAAACATAAGATTTGGATATAAAACATACTATGGATACAAAAAAAAACAAGATTTGGATACACAATTTACACTTTACATGACATTTGTCATGACAATTGCCACTTTGCTTGAAATTTTACATGACACTTGACATTTTGCATGACAATTGATACTTTACTTTACATTTGTCATGACAATTGACACTTTGCATTGACTTTTACAAATGTGCCCAGCACACTCCAGTAGTCCTTCTACTGAAAATGCAAACCATTCTTATCGATAATTGTAACTTTACACTTGCAGCTAGCTAGCAATACATACTGCATGCAACTTTTGAAAAGTAAGGGTAAAATTTGTCACAGGTTTTTCATGTATAGGTCTTATTATAACATTTTTCTGGCCTTGCATGCATGTTTCTCATTTTTTGTAAAAATTTTTTTACAATTTTTGTAAAATGTGTCATTTTATTTTATTAATGACTTTTGGGAATAAAATAAAACAAGAATAAAATTAAAATAAAATAAAATTTTTATACAATTTTACTAAAATGAATTTTTATAAAACCAACCCTGCACATGACACATTACAGGGTCTTTTACATGACACGTGACATTTTACAGGGTCTGGGAGTGTTCCCAGGTGTCCACCAAAAATTCAGCTAAAAATACAGTAATCAACTAACAGTTCACGCGGCATTAGCATTTTTTCCTCAATTTTTAGCACTTGACATCATTTGAAATGGGACCCAGGGGGCGGCAGCTACCCAGCTGTCGTGTGCATTTCGCATGGGGCGTTTTGCAGTATGCAATACGCATGCGCGTGCATGTATCGCTTCGCTGCTATCCGACGGGAGGTCAGTAAAGTCATTTATCACTGCAACTTGGGCACTTACAAATTGGTGTCAGGAGATATTGGCACTAAACAAACTATTTTTCTACCGAAATTTCGGAAAATTTCGAAAAGTTAATTCGGCTGGGTACGCATTTAAGCTTGTGCCCGTCAACTACTGTTGGCGATTGAAAATGACCCACTGCGGTAAACTAAAATACATTCAAAAGCAGATTGGATGCGATTTGAATTATTTTGAAATTTCTGTGGTAACTAGTGGGTGTAGGCACAATTAGACTAGAACCTCAATCTGGGGCGAAATTTTTGAGAATCCCAAATCATTAGTCAACTGTTGAAAACCAACGTTAAGGACGAAGCAAAAGCCAAGAAAGCAATCAGGCACAACACACAAACCTGAGAAAAAGTGTTGCATAGCACAGGACTCCCGAAGGTATTGATCGTAGGGACCCCGGGAAAATTAGGTAGTGTTTAAGTAGACGCTGGAATCAATGCGAAACGGCTTGCTTTCTACGCGTTACACACTTTTTCCAATGTTATTTTTTTAAATAGGAGAAAGCAATGTACACGCACACCATGTGCCACTTCCGTAGGTTTGCCATTTTACAGGGCATTCTACATGAGTTTTAACATTTTACAGGTACTGGGAAATTGATGACTAAGGCATAAATAGCTGAAATTACAGTAGTTCATTTCAATATATAATATATATCACTTCGAATAGAGATAAAGGTTCCTAATAATCAGCTAAGTGAATGTCCAGAATCCCAGACGACTGACCGCCAATAAACAATATGGAGGTTCAAACTTATGCAAAATAAATGCAAGTCGGGAAAAATATTTATGAAGCGGAAAATTGTGGAGAAAAAATTGTTTTGAACCGACACATTGTGAAAGAAAGCCCATCATGTTTGTGCAACTCTGGTTTTTGAAATATATACAGATCAACGCAACTACCTAATTACTAAAACACATACAAACAAATTATAAAAACATAAATTATGCTGATGTACATATTTATCTACAGTAGCTGATATCGTGCTCATATAATTACGCAACGGCAGAATTATAATCCACAGATTGACAAGTGACAAAGTCAAGATTGTGGCCACACACACGAGTTTACGGCTGAAATTTAGGAAACCCATAAATATGTTTTTAACACATTTGAGTTGACGAGAATGAATCATTTTCATTCGGCGTCAACTGTGATTGACGGACTCCTCACTCCGGTGAACTCAAATGCGCCCAAAGCAGATTTATCAGTTTCAGAAATTTCGGCCATAAACTGTGTGCATGGCCATTTTGACCTGTTGTAAACATATCAGGTATCAACCAAAGATACACAACACTTGACATTTGAATACTCACTTGACAATATGCGGAGAACGATCAAGCCATGATAGCAAAAAGAAGTATTATACTGTAGATATTATAGCTTAATATACGAAATTTAGTACCTAAAACAATCCTGAGATCTCAGGTTTGATCTTTTAAGGATTCGTGCATGAAATAAAATCTGAATAAGTGAAAATCTTACGACTGGTAAAGTGACATGTGGAATTTTAAATGTGAACAAAATGGAAACAATACGCAAATCTGTCAATAAGAATAGGAAGGCACAAATAAGACTGCGTCGAATTCTAGAAAAAAACACTTAAAAAGCTGCCAGTACCAACATAAATACAATGTAAATACGCTGCCTGAAATCTTGAGGATAGCATCTGATAATATTAATTTTCTCTAATATTTTCTACATTTCTAGACTATTTTCAAACAGGGGTTCAGTAGCAGTCCCCATATCTTGGGTTTGATCTCGGATCCAGGAACTCTGTTTTTCCCCCTTCAATAACTGTAATCAATAATCTAAATTTTCGGTTGTCTATACCATTTTTTAAACAAATGATTTGAAAATGACCAGAAATGAATGCTTCCTTAACGGTGCATTTGGGATTATTTTAGTCTATAACTATATCATAAATTATCAAGAATAAAATTTTTCAGTGATATTTACTGCTTTTAAAACTTATTATTCACAATGTGCCCACACACACTAGTTTTCACCGTGACTTCGTGGGAAAACTGAATTTTTTTTCAAATGCAAATTAATGAACACGGGTGAATGATTTGATTTTATTTAAATTAGAATTTTAATTAATAAAAGTTAAAATTTGAAAATTTCAAAACTAAAACACATATAGCATACAATAAGAGTAGGCTGGATGTCGCCATGTCGCCATTTCAGTTTTCACATCAGTCACGGTGAAAACTAGTGTGTGTAGGGCCAATCCAAAAAAAAGCATTTTTGTTAGCGCCAAAAATTGTTCAATTATCTACCCCTCCTGTCTATCTAGCCACTCGGATGTCCTAAATCCGCTGAACCTCTGCGCTAAAATAAAATTACATGAAAATGTCACAACCTTTTCACGCTTCAAACTTTTTTCAATTCAAATGCAGTGGCGCTACATTATCTTGAAATAAAAAATGCTAAAAATCACGAGAAAAAAACGCACTTTGCCTATGGCAGCCAAACAAAATGACAGGACGGCAGTGGGAAAACAGCGAATATTATGCAAATCGCGGGTGTATATAAAATTGTACACAAAATGCGAGACCACCATAAAAGTGAAGTGAAGATTTTGGAAGATATTGAAACTAAAACTTTTTTTTACACAGAAACGGAGTTGTCATAAAAATGGAAAAACACGTGTGCCTGATTTAAACACACCCTAATCACACGGATAAATAGTCCCTCAGAATCCTCCGAAAGGCAGAAAAAACTACTTGCAACAAACTAAAAAAACTGAAAAATCGACGTACGTCTATTGTATACCTATCGATAATACGAGAAAGTGCAAAATGCAGTTTTGAAAATGCACTGAAAAGTTGACAATAATGTCAATATCATGGATACCGTCTTTCAAAGGCACAAAGGATGCCAAAAATCCGACAAAAAGCTTATTTGGCAGTGTAATTGACGAAGCCACAGTGACAACTCTGTACTTGTCAGTACAGTATCCACACACACACACACACACACACACACACAATGACAACTCAAATATAGTAGATTTAGGTACTCGCCCTTAGTAGAAATTTGTGTCGCATTCAAGAAAGACTACAAATTGATTTGTCAACCAGTTTTTCGATATTCGACACTCATTACTACTGCTGGTGCTGTTGATCGCCACAGTCGGATGAAGGCACTGCAATTTTGTGGGGGAATATTTTAGGACTGTCATTGTCGTCAAATGTTTAAAATTTGAAAAATATCACATTTGATTAAAGAGAGATATTAACGAAAAAAGGATAAAAAAATGTTCAATTATAGTCAACTCAAATGTGTTCAGAAAGGGTACCGCTCGCCCACCTGAGCGAGGAGAAAATTATCATCAGTAACCACTAATAATGTAAAAAGCGCCACCACTTTGGCGTCAAGCCACGGCAAAATGGCGCCACCAAACACCAAAGGCGCTTTTTGCTTTGGCGCCAACGCCATGGCGCTTTTACATCACCAGTAACCCCCCCCCCCCTACGAACAATGCTGCTCGACCAAAGTGAAGGGCGCGGGCGGGCCGTGTCCCAATGCGGCCGCCGTGGCGCAGTGGTTGTCGTACACGAGCACGAAGTAGTCGCCGTCGTGGTACAAAGCGATCTGGTCGTCGTCCAGCTGCACAGTGATGTTCCTGAGGGGGGGGGGGGGTATTTAGATACAGTTGCGATTTCAACGTTAAATCGTTTGAAAGGCGGTTTTTGTAGGTTGTTTTGTGGGACTTGTGGGTTTACAGTTTTTCTCTTTGCAAACTAAATAGCATAAACTAAATGACTGAAACAATTGGAGCGAGAAACTGGATTTTCAAAGCAAAAATCACGTCATAATTGGTTCCATAAAAAGAAAAATGATTTCAGTCACAAAACATAGTTGATTGTAGTCGGCTCCGCCTTTTTGGTTTTCAAATATTTTTTTTTGTAAAAGTGCATACATACAAAAGTACATAAGTACTTTGCGGTCCGCCGAGTATATTTATTTATTTACACCCTCGATCAACTAATCAACTAAACATGTGATCAAAAGAGGTCGCTTACCCCCCCCCCACCAACCCCTTGACACACTGCTTAAACAGTTGCCCCACAGCGCCCACATCCATTCTGAGCCAATTCGCGATGGCTCGCTGCAGGCCGGCCACGCCGGGCGGCAGCACGTGCAGCGGCGAGTAGATCGACTCGTCCGGCTTGCGGACGAACAACAGCACCCGGTTCGGCGGCCGCATGCAGTTGCCTGATTGGGGGGAGTGGGGGGTAATTGGGGTTGAAAGGTTTTTGAGGTTGTTTTGGAGGTTTGGGTAGGTTGAGATTGGTGGGATAAGGGGTTTGCATTATTTAATGATTGCTGGCGATGGCAATATTGTGCGTACAAGCGTACGTTTTAATATGTGCAAAATATAAATACAGACGTCATTTAAGCCAGGGGTCTCCAGGATTTTGGCCCTCGCGGGGGCTGGATAGATAGCAAATCGCTCCTCCGAAAGGATAGATAGCTGAAAAAGTTTTCTGGGGGGGGGGGGCTTGGGGGGTGTCTCGCGGGGGCAAAATATATAGGCTTTTTCAGTGCATAGATTGCCGAAAGGGAAAAAAATCGCTAATAATCAGTTAAAAGTGGCCAAAAGTAGGTTTAAAACGGCTAAAAACAGGCATATAACCATGCATATAGCCGGAGAGCACGATTTTGAAGGTGAAAAACTATAAAAAGGTGCAAAAATGAGTGATTTTGAGCGAAAATTGGGGCAAAATTTCTCAAAAACCACTCCAGATAGATAGATAGCTGAGCGATTTGGGGGGGGGGGGGGGTCTTTGGGGGTAGTAGGCAAAAATTTTGCCTCGGGATAGATAGATAGCTGAGCGGCCTCCGGGATAGATAGATAGCTGGCGGATTTGGGGGGGCAGCCCCCCCCCTAGGAGACCCCTGATTAAAGCGCCCAGTCCCTGACAGTCTGGCGCCGTTTAATCAAAACAAAACTTAGCCCGTGTTCTTAAAAGAGACCGTCGTCATAAAATCCAGCTCCCTTGAGATTTAAAAGGCATACTGTCAATATTTCACTGCTCTGCCAAAATTTACCGCGTTAACACAAAAAATCCTCAAAAAACAAAAACAACCACTCAGTAAACACCCCCCCCCCCTCCAACCAACGGCGAGAACTCGGTGCGCATGTAAACCCAGTACACACGTAGACCCGGTCAGGGACATATCCAGGATTTTTGAGCGGGGGGTTGTTCGTTAACTGAGCCCGGTTAACGGGGGTGTCTCAGTCCCCCTAAAATTTTGCCTACATGGAGAAGGAATGGCGTCATAGCGCTGGCGTAAAAAATCGCTGATATGTACGTAAATATACACACACATACAGCGACGGGCACGCCATTCGGTGTATTTTGTACAGAATTGACAGTAAAATATCAGTGCGATGGAAAAATGGATGAAATTTGGCTTACATGCGCACCGATTTTACATGCGCACCGGCACAGACCCCAACCAACCACTGGGCACCCCAGGTGGAGCGCTCTGCGCATTGAGCCCCGGATCCCATCTAGACCTCTTCGCGCTGGTCGGCTGCTCGCCGGCGCTGTCCAACGAGGACAGGGGGCTGGCGTCGTGGGCGCCCGGCCCCGAGCTGCCCGAAGCCCCAGAACTGCTAGTCACGGGCAGGATTACGCTGCCGCCCGCGCAGGTGGCCGGGTCTTGGAACAGGGGGTCCGAGAGCACGGCCAGCTGGGGGGTATTTGTGGGGTATTGGATTTATGTGTGATAGGGCTGGCTGTGTTTTCGAGTTCTTGTGGAGTTCAAGCGTTTGGTTCAGAGATCAATGACGTGGTATATTTTGTTTTTCACGCTCAAACATTTGACGCTATTTTGAAAACAGAAATACGGCAATAGAAAGTAAAACCATGAAAACATTCATTTATTTACTTATGTGAAATACGCCATAAATACAAATACACACACTACGGTAGTTTCCAAAAATGAAAAATCTGTTTTCAACACATTACAGTTTACGCAGATAAATCATTTTCGATCTCCATCAACAGAACCCCCATTCCCAGTAAACTGAAACGCGGTCAACGCTCAATCATAAATTTTGGAAATTTCGGGTGTCAATAGTGTATGGCCAAATAAAAACCCTCCGCAAACCGCAACGCACCCTGGCCCTCTCATACTCATCTGCATCGGGCGCCGTAAATATCGCCGGCTGCTTATCCAAATTGCTCATGTGATAAAAGTCGGACCTCTCCACGGGCGGGTGATAGTCCACGTCGTGCTTCTTGCGACCTGCGCGGTACAAAGCGAACGCACTTGATACGCGTAAATGCATGCAGGGGGCAGTCCCAGACCCTGTAAAATGTCAAATTGTGTAAAACACGGTTGCCATTTGGCAGGGCATTTTGCATTACTTTTGACACTTTGCATGACATTTGACATTTGACAGGGTCTGGGATTGGCACCAGATGCACCCCGCAGTTGAGTGCATGCATGTGCGGGATTGCGTGACATGACATTGGTTTTGGGTTAGTGGACGGACGTTATATAGTGAGGTAACGCAAAGAGACGACCACCGGAAATGTTTACATGACTTGCAGGTGTCATGTCGTACATTCTTTTCTATGTGAAGAAATGACGTGAGTGTAAATCATGATAATTAGATAACATAACACTTTCTAACGTACCGAACCATTAAACATAAACCTAAACATGTAGAAGCAAGCGAAAGCCGCTAAGTTGTGAAGTTGAATATTTCTAGTGTTTGTAAACGTGTCCAGACAATAAGATACATTTGTCCATTTTCCACCTTAAAAGAAGCAATTTCTGTTTTCTATCATCCCCTGATCCAAAAAATGGTAGCCAAACGGGTTCCTATTTCAATTTTTACTCAGCAAAATGCCGGGATTTTCCAGTCCAGGCAAATAAAAAAATTAGTACCGTTTAATCGAATCCTCAAAATATCGGTTTACTATCATTTTACATATAAACATCAGCAAATTGTCAGCAGTTCAAATAATTTCCCAATGGACAAATGCGAACATGTTGAAGTTTGTGTGAGGCATAAACCCACAGCGAACCGCCAAAAAGACGAGAAATGACATGTGTCATTTTTGAAAACAGAAATTTACAAAAAAACAACAGCAACAAAGGATTTGGCAGTTGGCCAAGGGTTGCAAACTGGCAGGGGGCGGGGCTAAATTTACCCATATGTCTGCGTCGTTCACTCCGTCGAGTCTCGTGCAGCATCTTGCGATTGGCGCCCTACAAAAGAAGGCGGGGCCTCCGTGCATTTAACAGTGTTTGCTCCGCCCCAGCGGTTAGGAAAAAACTGCCCGCCGCCCGCCAGATAAGCTCTAATTTTTTTTTAATTTAGAATGATTTGTTGCGTAGCACAGCGACATAAAATTTACGGAACGCATTGCACAGCGATGCACCTTTACCACACAAAAAAACGACACGGAGATGTGACAGGTGGGTTTTGGGCTAGAAAGTACCGACTGATTTCAGTGTCACTCGGTCTACTAAAATGGAGGCATCGACTAATGCAACATAAATTTTGCACCATCAAAAATTAGACATTTTTACACAGCCTACCCTACTGTCACATCTGGAGACAAATTTAGCTGAGACATTTGCACAACGATGTACAAGGGACAAAAATGAACACGGACATCGACAAATACCCATAGATATTTGCAACATTAGCCGCTCACTGGAAGAATATAGAGATTTGTTTGAGAATTCGGATTTGACTGTTGTTTAATTTGTTTTTCTGATATTTTCTAGATGCATTAAAAACACTTTGAAGCACTTTAAAAGAGTTTTTGAAAAACCCAACAGAACTGTCAAAAATGATCAACTCAAAATATTTAAAATCTAGCTGAATGCACTTGTAGTAAGACATTGAAAGCGGTACATTAATTGTACTTTTTCAGACCTGACAATGCCTTCCGATGTTTGCGTTTTTCCTCATCACGCAGCTTTCGCTCAGCACCCTAAATTATACAAAACTATTTTTTAAACACGGTTACCATATTTCTTATCATGAAAGGACATTTCAGCAAAATTTCTCGCGTTTTTCCTGTTTGATTTATTTGTGTGCATATCTCTATTTTATAATTTTAGTTCTATTAAAAATAGCTCACAAACACTAATAAGCGCAATATGACGCATAGGTAACTGGCACTTATTTAAAGTGCACGTGTGTTGCGCAGTCGGTGAAATGTCACTTTAAGCATAGAAGAAATATGGTTTCAAAATCACATTCATCTCAAATTTGAACAAGAAAATGGCGGGCGGGCGGTCAGAAAAACCCCCCACAAAAAAAATCAACCCAAAAATACCCCCAAACCAACCTTATCGCAAAACACCTTAATCTGGCAATACCCTCTATGAAATGGGACCGTATCGCTCACGCTGTCATCATAGGTGTCGATCTGCAAGTGCAGCGGCAGGCCCCTGACGCCCTTCTGGTTGCTGAAGTCCGTGCTCAGGCACTGCACCGCTATGCTCAGTGTGGCCGGCGATTCGAGGGGTCGCCATTCGATCTGGTAGGGGGGGGGGGTGATTTTTTTTTTGGGGGGGGGGTTATGTTGATGGAAAGTGGTGTTGAGTTTCAACACCACTTTCCATCAACATAGAACACTGAAAATCGCAACTTGAGACTGATAGTAAAGATTGATAAAAACGATTTACTATCTATCTGAAATAGGGTGTACAAAAAAAATTTTACGGAAAAAGGAGAAGTAAAACTTTTTTCAGCTTCCGGAAAACGGAAAGGTGAGAAAAATTTTTCCTGTAGAAAAAGTAAAGTTGACACCCCAATCTGAACCCCCGCAGGGGTTCAATCCAAACATTTCCAACTCAACCCCATTTCAAACCCCCCAAACCCCACCTGAACGGCATTCAACCCAGGACTCTCAACAGGCGCCACCATTCCACTGCAAGCAGCCTGGTCCACATCCAAAATTCTCTGCTGTCGCAACTGCTGCCTGGCGTGCCAAAACCTCCAACATTTCATCTCCTCCTCCAGAGTCTTCTCGTCGCGGAAAACGACTAATAGCACCGAGCGCACGGTGGGGCCGGGCATGCTGTTGCCGCCCGTGGGGGCAGATAGGTAGTCCAGGGTGACCGTGTAGTATTGGCCCTTGTTTACGTAGGTCATTCTGTCTTCGTCCGCGCGCACCATAGTGGATATGGGCGCTTCCAAGGAGTATTGGAAGCCTAGGTCGTTTTGGCTGCGTGCGGTGGGGGGGGGGGGTTAGAAGACGTTGCGCCGGTAGTCATCTAAACCCGCTACTTATCTAGCTCTACCTGGTGCCCATCTATGCCCTTAATTGCGAGGGGGCAAAAATATTTAGATGTGTAGTGGGCAGAGGATTAGCACAGGGGATTAAGGGCAGCGGATTTTGATGAAGACCCTCAACTGTGTGCATGTTATTTGCTTTGTGTTTGCCCGCCACGTTGAGTGAAAAGGCAGGTGAACACAATTATTCACTAGAACAATTTTGGATTACAATGATTATGGTTCATGCCTAGGGTTGGCCAATGTTTTTTTAAAACGTTTTTTAATCTAAAAAACGTTGTTTTTTTTAAAAAAACATGACGTCCGAAATGTTTTTTTTTAAAAAAACATCGACCGAAATTTTTAGTACTAAGCACTAGGTATTTTGCAAAATTTTTGCGCGCAAGCGCGCAATTTCACACACAAATTGACATTGGTGGTTGTTTTCATTGGTTTTGTGGCATTTTTAGTATCAAAGTATCCATTTATATATGCTACCATGGGTTAATAAGCCGTCATATGTTGCTGTAGTATATAATATTGAGGTAATGTGCTTCCATGTACCTCCACAGTGTGTAACTTCACTCCCAAAGCAACAACCTCGTTTTATAACCTTGTTTGATCACTATTCTGTGCCAAACTTTACCTGAAGTCACGAACATTCGACTATAAGGCGATATACGAACGATATGTCGACAAAAAATGGATATTTTTGACACAAATCACCATTGTAATGCTATTCCATGGCTCCACAGACATTATATGGTCATATATAATATAACATCACAGAATATTGCCACTGTCTGATATACCTATATATGTTGACACAAGGTTATATCTGGGAGCTTTTAAAAAAAAACATCGAGTTAAAAAAAAACTTTTTTTTTTCAACCCTATTCATGCCTGTTCACTCAGTGTAGCGGGCAAACACAAAATTGTATACATACTGTTGCGGGGCCTTTGTGTTTGCTGTCCGCGCTGTTTTCATCTAAATCGACTGTTGCTAATCCCTTGCCCGCCACTCATCTATGCTGTATGCATCCCTATTAAGGGTATAGATGAGTAGTGTGACTCGAAGAGTAGCGGGTGGAAATAGATGAGTGGCAGGTCTAGTGAGTAGCGGGTTTAGGTCAGTAGTATTTACGCCTTACCCGTTGTGAACTTAGATGCTAACCCTGCAAGGGTCAGATGAAATGTTGTGAACAAGAAACTTTTTTGTTCCGGAACAGACAACTTTATTTTATATGAAATCAAACAATCTCAAATCAATGTTTCGATCAACGATTGTTACGTGCAAATAGAGACAGCCGGTGAGGACTCTTTGGCAAACGTTCAAACTTTAAACACATCTATCATATGATCTCAAAACATTTTTTTGAGTACCCCCGCCAAACGATCGAAAAGCAACACTCAGCAAGCATTATTTCTAACACATTGAAAACCCGCAAACCCCACTCACACTTTCGGTATATTCACAGGGCTATCTCTATGGCGGTCATGGCTGGTCGACGGTCTCGGAGTGAGCGAGTTCTGCCGCACTGCATGTTGCTGCCTGACCAGCGTGCCGCCGTGCTGCAAGTGCGGCGTGGTGGCCGCCGAGTGGCCGTGCAGCGACAACATCGCCTGCTGCAGCCCGTCCAGCTGCGAGTCGCCCAGACCGCTGGAGGCCTGCATTTGGGGGGTAGGGGGGTTTTGGGGTGCGGGTTGTGTTGGGAGGGTTTGCAGTGTTGAAACGTTGGTGGACAATATTTAGGAAACCTGAGAGAGCAGGTAAACTGCCCGACGTTAAAAAACAATCGTTTTTTAAAAAGAAATGTTACCGTAGTGTAGTAGATGACTAAAATAGAACCCTTGCTTCAAACCATTAGAAACCGCCAAATACCCCCCTTTTCTTTCCACCAAACCAATAATTTCAAATTCAAAATCCATCAACCCTCAACCCCACCCCACTCACAGCAATCTGACAGGCATCACTAACAGCGGCGACGCCGTGCACGTGCTGCATCAACTGCGGCTGGTGCGAGTGCAGCAAATCCCCGTACAAGTTAGCCATCTGCTGCGCGGCCGCCTGCTGCTCCGCATGTGACACGCACGCGTCCTTGATGGGCGTGTGCGCCACGTCGTGCCCGATGCCCGAGTCGACGGGCGACGGCATGTCCGACCCGTTGTTGTTCGTCCCGCCCGACGACGAGCCCAGAGAGTGCCCGGCTGGGGGGGGGGGGGTTGATGTGTGTGAGATTTCTGATAGAAAAGCGTTCTTAATGGGCCCACACACGCTAGTTGACATCGACACCAAATGTCAACTGGTGCCGATCCCGATTCAAAGCTTGCTGACGATTGGACGAATGACGTTCAGACGCAATCATTGAATTAGCAACGGAACCAGTTGACATTTGGTGTCGATGTCAACCAGGTGTCGATGTCAACTAGCGTGTGTATGTGGAATGGCAGGTTGGTTGGGCCATGTATTTGCAGACATTTTTTGCAAGTTAATTAAAAACCAATGAAACAATCACAAAGCGACCTTCTGTGTAAATATTATATTTACGTATTTATTAAAAGAATTATTTATTGGCGATGTAGCATATGAAAAAAAACGTTAAAAAAATAGAATGTCAAAGAATGAACAGTCATATCGTCCCAATCCGCAATATGAAAAAATTCCTGACATCAATGGTAAATCTCAACGACCTTCCCATTACGAAAGATTTCCACCCACCCACCTAAAACCACCCCCAAACCCCCCACCTTTATAAGCGGCCGCTCTCAACCTCAACAACTCATCGTACTGTTCCATGCTGCCGTATCTCTGCTCTATTCTCTGGTGGTTGTTGCCGTGGTAATACGCGTGCGCGCCGGCGCCGCTGCCGCCCGCGCCGTTGTTCATGTCGTTGCCGGCGCCGCTGCACAACACCCCGCCGCCCGAGGTCGATACGAACGCCGCTGCGTCTCTGGGGGGGGGCGGGCGGGATTGTTAGGTACCTAAATAAATATGTATTGATGGATAAAAAATTGAAAAGCGAGACTTTACGGAATAATAAATACCGTATTTACTCGAATGATGCGCTTGGAGGAGGAGGGGTGATTTTTTCGTCAGACTTTTTCAGGGGGAACTGTTCAAAGTGGGAAGTATTATTTCGTCAAATTTTTCAACCATGTTTTTAGCAATTTAATTTAGCGAATATGCAATATAAACAAAATAACAAGCCATTTTTGTTCAAATTATCCGGTTCAAAAGGGTTATTCAAGGGGCGAATTTTTTTCTCATTTATCTAACAGGGGAAAACTATTCAAGTAAGCTATTACAAAAGTACGGTACAAAAAGCTTTTCATGGATGCCTACCTAAATCCCATTTATCAAGCCTCCCAATACCTAATCCAAATTTTAAAAACCAATCAAATCACACCCACCCAAAACCCCAAACCAACCTGTACGAATTATAAGCATTATAAACATTATGAAAGGCGGGGTGGCGCATGCCATTCTGCAGCTCGTCCATGTACTGTCTATCAGCGGCGTTTTGGTCCTGGTCGCAGTTTGCCTCCGGCTTGCCAGCGTGCTTGATCACCGACTGGGGGGGGGGTAAAACGACTTTGATTGGAAGGGGTTAAGTGTGATGTGAGGGGGGAAGGGGTGGGCGGTGCGAGCCCTGTAAAATGGTCGCTCCCTCGGGAGGGTTGGAAGATACCAAATCGCTCCTCCGGAGGGATAGATTTGGGGGAACTTTGGGGGGTTGGGGATGTTGCAGGGGTTCAATAGATATACAGGCGTTTTCCAAGGTGTAGAAGGAAGAAAAGAGATGAAAATCGCTAATAGTAGGTGAAAAATAGGTCCAAATTTGTGTATAAGAAAATATAGTACTAAATAACAATAGCTGAAAAGGTCAAAACTCGGTGTGCATGTAAACCCGGTGCACATGTAGACCCCGTGCTCGGGGGTCAGCGACATATTTCGTAATTCGTGGACCCGCTGAAAATAGGCAGTTAGACACATGAACTAGTGATTTTTAAGGTGAAAATCTATAAAATGAAGGTATGAAAATTAGGGATTTTGAGCAAAAATTTATGTATAGATAGCTAGATAGCTGGGCGGTTTGGGAGGGCGGTAAACCCCTATTGGAGCCCCTGGCACAACCCACCTGCGCGTGCATGCCGTGTTCCAATCCATCGGCCGCGCTGCTCGGCTGCTCGGAGTCTGGGTCGGGCGCCAAGCCGGGCGGCAGCAAGTTACAGCCGGACATCATGTGCTGCAGCTGCATCTCGCTCATGCCCTGCGTGTGCATGTCGCCCGCCACGCCGCTGCTGGACACCCCGTCGGGACACAGCTGCATCTGGGGGGATAAAGGTAAGAATGTAGGTATATGTGAATGCGGTCGTTTCGAGGAGTTGATATATGGTTTTTTGATAGAAATAATTTCCCTTTTGTGTCGATAGAACAATTACGGTAGTTTTATATCGTGATTATTGCGCCCGAAACGACTTAATTGTAGACCGCGAGAGCGAAACCAGCACGACAAATCGAAAAATACGAAATTTGACTCAACTTCCCCAAACCACGCAATCCAGACCTAACATTTGGCACAATGCCAAACCCCGCCCACCAACCCCCTGCTGAAACAGTCCCCTCACAGGAGCCATGTGCCCAGCGGGCGACCGGGCGGCGCGCACCAACACCGACGGCCGATGATGCGCGTCGAAGCGCTGCTGCAGGCTGAAAGTGCCGCTGCTGCCCGCCACCGCCGCCGCCGGGCCCACCGCGCTGCGCGAGCAAACCGCCGCCCGGCTAGATGTTTAGGTAGGTCGACATGCCGCGCGGCACAAAAGTTGTGTCGCGGCAGCAACAGTGTTTTATGGATGTGTCGGTAAGTCGGGTGAGATGAGTCGGGCTTTTAATTTCGGCTAATTAGTGCGGTGATGTCGCATTTTTTTGATAATAGATTCGGGTAACCGGTGATTGTTGTTGCGATATTTTTGACCGTCGCAGTTCACATTTAAGTAGCGATTGCGTAAGCGATTTCGGGATCGAGTGCGAGAAAGAAACGTTTTACTGCGGCTTCTGCGTTGCATTACAATCACGATGTACACATATGATAAATTCCGGATATTTCTCGAATAATTCCCTGTTGGCAGTCCCGCACCCTGTAGTGTCACGTCACATGTCAAATGTCAAGAAAAATGTCAATAAATATGAAAAAGAAAAGATTTCGCTGAAGTTTTGACATTTTGCAAGTCGGTTCACACTTTAAAGGGTGTGGAACTGCCCCCTGGACGTAATTATCTTATCAGACCGCTTTTCTGGGAAAGGTGGCTGTATACAACAACTTTTTCTACACCCAAAAAATATTCTAAAAAGAAGTGGGGGGGAGTAAATAGCACTGGGCAAGATATTACAAAGAAAGCGCGGAAACAATAGATTAATAATAAATGATGTTCAGCATTCCTACGTGCGCAGATTTGCATTCCCATCTAATGATTCATTCCGACGAAAAAACAACAGGGGGAATATTCAAAGTGTACCTAAGCTATTTTCGTACACGCAGATTTCTGGGGAGGTGATTTATAGCGGATAGTAATTTTACTTGCGCGACTTATTCAAGAATATACGGTGAGTATAAAAACATCATTCCTGATAAATCAAGGTATTTTCTTACAATCGAATTAAGCGTCTGCTTACGTAATTTAGTGGGACAACTGCGAATACTTGGCTATATCACGCAAACATTTTTACATGAATTGACACAATTAAATTACAAACACAACACAATTTAAAGCACATATGCAGCTTGAAAAAGATTGGTCCACAGTAAGACGCGGAAGTAAGTATTTATCATCAATAAATTTCCACAGCGGGGGGGGTGTCGGGTATCAATATTCAAAGGTTTTTTTCAAGGGCAAAAGATAAATAGTAAGGTTCACCAAGCAAAATAGATGAGAAAATGAGTGAAAAAATTCTTTAAAATGTAACAGTGATAACAGGAAAATGTATAATGTGACGATTAAAATTCACGAAAAAAACGACAACAAAAAATAATCGACATCACGCCGACAAAAAGTTCAAACTTCAAAAGGCCCCACGCCAAGGGCGACAATCAGTGTAAAAATGTGGAACATCTCTGGAACTCGGCCATCAGAACCTGTTTTACACATGACCCACTCAAATCAGATGTTTTTCAAAACGGTGCATTTTCACATATTTTGAAGTACATTTTTTTGGTACGGCAGTGAATTTGTGTGTTATTTACTATGCATGGAGGTGCAACGATGCCAAAAATAGAAAAATTGGTTTCCATACCTATATATATTTACAAATCTGTGTCTCTAGAATATTTACTATATTTTTATGATGCGGAAGAAAAAGTCGAAATCATGGGCGGGAAAGCCCATTCACGTCACACTATATTTATAGATACTTTCGTATGATGTGGAACCATTTCATCACAGACATGTTTAAAATGACATAGTGAAGTAGGTATTAAGTTCAATCAACCACCACAAGTCTACAATAGCAAAGAAAGGAGCACATTTAACAAAAAGTTGACTCATTAGTGAAACAATCATTATTCAATCCCTCAAAATCAGACTCAAAAGCACTGGAAAAATCAATCCCTCAAAATCAGACTCAAAAGCACTGGAAAAACACCGCAAAATAATTTGCATTAGGCTGGTTGGCATTAGCCACCCAGCAAGAACTCAATATTTGAATATTGACCTGTGAACACCCAAAAAAGGCCACCCAAAAAGAGCCAGGCGTCAACCCCCCCCCCCCCCCAAAAAAAGTCCCCCCATTTATCATCACTTCCACGACAATGCGCCACAACCCCTATCACCGGCCACACATCAAACGCGAATCGCTCTCGCGCGTATAGTTAACGAAAACCGCGCGCGGCCGCGCGCCGCGCCGCGCGACCGACCGAAAAAAATTGTCACAAGAGGTCATGACCGACAAAAATTTCGATTTCACCTGTCGGGCAAAAATGAGAAACAAAAACCGGTTTTCGGTCGCGCCGCCGCGGCGGCGCGGCAGAAAGAGAGAGTACAGAGTATAGAGAGAGAGTGGCGATCCATGCGCCCTTCTGCGGCGGGGCGGCGCGACTGCAGAAACGGGGGCACAACTGCAGAGGGCGAATGCCACACTGAACGCGTCGCAGCAGCTGGGTGTGCCGCTGCTGCAGTCGCCGCGGCGACAGCACGTGATTACGAATTGGGATGGGGTTGAGGGGGAATGAGTTGTGCTTGTGGCTTGTGATGGGGGGAGGTTTTGAGGGAAAGTATTGTCGATGGACTGTATTTGGTCGATGTAGAGGACTTTGCTAACTAGGTGAAATATATAAGTAGTATTTTTATAACAATTTGAATTTTATCTTTCGATTGGTTTTAGTGCAGGTTCAACCTCGTACCTCAATCGATTTGCATACGGAAAACAGCCGAATTAGCAAAACATAAATAGCTGCGTAATGATGTAGTGTTCGTTGGATATGCGCGCATAGTGTTGACAGTACACACACTAGTTGACGAACGAAATTTCCCAAGCTTATCGATAAATATGTTTTGAGCACATTTGAGTTATCGGAATTAGGAGTCCGTGAACTACTGTTGTCGGAAATCAAAAATAATTCATTAACGTAAACTCAAATGTGTTTAAAAGTTTGTAAGCAACCTCGCCAACTCGTGTGCGTAGCAGGGGTCTTCAATGGGGGGTAACCCCCCCCCCCCAAATCGCCCAGCTATCGATCTATCCAGGAGGATTTTTCTGTCAACTATCCCCTGAACTCCCCCTTTCCGAATCGCCCAGCAATTTATCCCGGTGGCGGATCAGCTATTTATTTATCCCAGAGGGAATTTATTGGCTACTATCCATCGAAACCCCCAATCCCCCCCTAATCGACCAGCTATCTAGCTAACAGAAGCGATTATTGGGAAATTTTGTCCCAATTTTTGCTCAAAATCATAAATAAAAATGTAAGCTTTTTCAAGATGTTGAAGGAAGAAAAAGGAGAACAATCGGTAACAAATAAACCGATAACCCAGTTTGTGAATAACATTTACCTATACATCTAGTATCTAGATTTATACCTCAAAATATATCCTATTGGGTGACATTAGTTACCAGTTTTAGGTAGATATGTTAAGGCTATTATTTACTACGATCCTTCACAAAATTTCTGACGAAAAAATAAGCCCCGCCTCAAAATTTGCTGGAGGAACAATATACCCCCTCGGGGCAGGGGTATTCTAGATTATGACCCACTTCGGGGGTCGGATAGATAGCAAATCGCTCCTCCGGAGGGATAGATAGCTGAAATATTTTTTTTTGGGGGGGGGTTCGCGCTGGTTCAATATATAGACTTTTTCGAGGCATAGAAGGAAGAAAAGAGAGAAGAATCGCTAAAAGTAGGTGAAAATGGGTAAAAATGGGTATTTAAGCAGATATAGTACTCAAAATAGCTGAAAATAGGCAGTTAGACACATGAACTAGTTATTTTGGAGGTGAAAATCTATAAAAAGGTAGGATAAATGGCGATTTTGAGCGAAAATTGGGGTATAGTTTCTCAAAAATCGCTCCAGATAGCTGGCCGATGGGGGGGGGGGGGGGGGTTTAGGGGATAGTAGCCCAAAATTTTGCCTCCGGGATAGATAGATAGTTGGGCGGTTTGGGGGGACCCCCCTTTCCTACCTCTGCCTGGGGGTATGCAGTAGATTGCTGGCCGATTTGGTGGAGCGATTTCCACTTTTCATCCCGTACGGTTTACATGCTCACGCTTTACATGTCATTCTGTGTCATTTTACTAGCTAAGTGCGACACTTAACTTGCTACTCTACTGTGCCAGTTTTCATCTAAAGTATGTCACTTTACTTGCTATAAGTATACCACTTTTCAGGCCAAAGTTGTGTGTTTTGCGCCAATTGACTCTTTTGATGAAATATGGCATACTGTATTTCTTCTAATAGAAGGGCAGGGGCCAGTTCTGCAAAATGAGAAGTGAGAAGTGAAATGGCAAAGGTGGAAGTAAAAGCGCAAAGGTCAAGTGAAACGGCAAGTGAATTGGCAAAAGCGAAGTAAAAAATAAAAATAAAACGTAATTTCTCTTCACTTTTGCCGTTTCACTTCGCCTTGGCCATTTCACTTCTCACTTATCATTTTGTGGAACTGGCACCAGGTTTCCAATAAAAGGGTGTCTTCAATAGAAGGTACTGATGTCAGACATGATGGAAATTCAATAGTCAAATTTTGAGATGGTTGTTATTGTTGTTATTTAAGATATATTGAATTCTATAATTTGTTTCAAATGATGCTAAAAACGACTGTTGAGTATACCCTGTAAAATGTTGGCTGAAATTGAAAACATGCGAAAAATAGAAGGGCGGACTCCAAATAGAAGGGTGGGTAAAAAGTTAATGAAAAAAAAGAAGGGCTTCTATCAGGAGAAATACGGTATTTATTTGACATGTCTGTTGCTTGTAAACCGTAATACTTTGGCACGTAAACTGTTATACTCTGGGATGAAAAGTGTCACATCAATTTGGCATGTAAAAACATGTCTGGGGCATGAAAACCGTACGTTTCAGCTAGTAAAACAGAGCATTTTAGATGAAAACCGTGAGCATGTAAACCGTTAGGGATGAAAAGTGGAACACTCTCGATTTGGTGTGGGGCGGGGGATCAGGGGATAGTTCGGCCACCGGAAAAGAAAAATAAATAGTTGGACGATTTGGGGGAGAGACCCCTGTTAATTCAGATTTTAGTTGATGGGTCGTATGACATTTTTCTAGTGCAGATGCAACAAGGTCAATTAATATGAAATTAAATAAATTTGGTATGTGGATTTGAACATCGTTCCACGACCAATCAACCAAACTACCGGACCAGTTGACATCCGATGTCATTGTCAACCGGAGTTACTGGTATTTTTGGAAATCGTAAACGTAAAAGTAAGTAAAATAACCGGAATACTCGGGTACTCCGGGTAAACGTAAATACGCTTTCGCAACTCTGTTGACAACTATAGATATTATACTCATGGCTGTAAATATAAGCGCACAATAAGGTGATTCACAATTTCGTATTAAATCAGCACTCAAAAGTAATCCAACTGTACAAGGTGCAACACCATTTTGCTTCAGAAATCACATGTCGCTGTCATACCGCAACGCTCAAAAAATTAACATCACTATGTCAACAGAACGAGTATGTACACAAATGGAAATGGTAAATTTTAAGACATTCCAAGATCATTAGCCCAATTCAAACATCAATACAAGTGAGCAAATGACTTTGCCAGTTGCCACAATGACTACAATAGGATTATTTTTTATTCCTTCTCAAATGCAGACACATTGAAAAAGGCACAAGAATTTACACATGCTGAGGCATAGGCAAAAACGTAAAGGAGGTGTCTTAATTCCATTCATTTGACAGTTGAAAGTGGATATCAGAGATAAACTACAAAAAATTGATAAATGAAAATTGATTTTAGAAATGAAGCCTTAAATTTTTTCTAATAATTTAGTGTTGAATAATGAAAATCAGTTGAAAAAAATGAGAAATTACTGAAATATGCAGGCATGGAAGCAAACATCTGCGCACAATGAAATGAAATTGCTAATTGTGCTGATAGAACATAATTGCTGTCAACAAGGTCTGCTGATATACAATTTTGCTGATGGGAGGGACAAAACACCAAATATTCACAATGCAAAAAGCAGTGGTGAGGTAACCTATTTACAACCTAAACATAAGCCTGCTAGTGGACAGTGGTCAAATAAAACAAAAAAACACACAAACAAAAGTAAAAACAAAATAAATATGACTGGAGCTTCTGACCTATACTTAACACAATTACACCACAGGTGACAATTCAGCCATAACAGAGAGGGGAGGCATTTGCATCGAAAATAAAACTATGCTGATGAAATGCATCACGCGACAGGTGGCCCAAATTGGAAGTGAAATTGTATTTGAAAAACAAACACCACATAAAATTATACAATAAAAACAAACAAAAAATGGAGAAAAAAAACAGCCACAAAACGAACAACCACATTTTAAACCACCATGGAAACACAGAGCGGCAAATCCCACCAAAATGACACATCAATCAGTCTTCAATGAGGGGGGGGGGCGATTTTGAATGTTCAAACACAGAAGTAAAACGAAAGTTTTACGCATGGCGCGCAGATGTACACGTGTATTATATACATAAATATTTATGTGTGTGACCCGCCGAAATGAAAGTTGTCACCCGAAATTGTTGGGAAATTTCGCCTTCACAAAATCGAACAGCGTTTTGTGGGGGGGGGGGGAGTAATCTTCGACAGAGAAACAGAGAGTATGCGTGGATAATGAAAGAGCGAATCGCGTGCATGCCGCTATTGCCGCCGCGCCAGATTTGGTTATCAGTTTAACACCCAATGTTTTATGTTTGAACATCTGGGTGTGATGTAAAGTGTCGTGTAAAGTGTAAAATGTCAGACAAATTTGTGTCATGTAAAACGCTAGGTGCTTAGTAAAAATCTAAAGAAAGTTTTACCGGTCATTTTCCATTGCACCTGACAAGACAAGTGACAAGTTTGAGTGAAAGATAAATACATGGTTTTCTCAAGGGTGCGGGACTGCCTTGGATACATTTGGACACACTATTAAGCGACAAGACAAAAACCATACATTACAATTGATTACAAACTGACATAACTTTTTATCGGGTTGATTCTGCAAGCTGGAGTGGGTGAGGCGTACTGTTTACGTAAGGTGCATCACTCTGTTTACTCGGTTCTAATATACCTAACAATGTAAAATGCGTACATTCCATTTTACGTTTTTACAAAAATGCAATTATTACGCATGCCCAACGTGTTGTGCAACGACTACTCCGGCATCAAGCTGTACAACAACGTGATTCAATCGATTCACGGTTATGAACATCGATGTCTTCTGTAGCACCACCCCGACTGCCAAATCTGCGGCACACTGAGATTTCAAAACTTCGTGCGGGCGGCAAAAAGGTAACAAAGCGCCGCCGCGTGTTTGACGTGTGCAGCGAAAGTAGTGATAACGGCCGGGGGTGATAAACGCTGACATCCCAAAATGTGTTTTCATGCGCGATTACATCGAATATGGATAGCATCGATTCGGGGGGGGGGTGTACAGTGAGGCAGAAGCGAAATTTAAATCATTTTCAAAATTGCTGGAATTGTGTACTGGAAGGTGTACTGAATAGATGAATATGTAAGTAAATGCACACATAAATCTGTAATGAACTTACCAAAAAATATATACCTTTGATTACATGCATGGTTGAATTGCAGGGTGCGAGTGAATAAGACAACAAGCACGCACTGAAATTTGTGCCAAATAAATCTGAAACTGAGCACAAAAAATGATTGGTTACTGAGTGTACTAAAATCAAAATCAGTGCTTTCTATATCCGTCACAATTGAGATCGAAATCGTCGGCAGTGTAGCACGCGTAGCATGAAAAAATAGTAAACATACAATTGTAAATATTTACACTCAGTAAGGATGTAAATCTGTATACAGTATCAAAAAACAGTATTTATGTTGTTCAACCTGCTATATATAGGTACACATAAAAATACATGCGCACTTTTGTATTTACAAAAGATTTCCAATTAGAAGCACCACAAAAATTGAATCATAATTCCAATCATAGAACAGAATATTTGAATAAATAATACATACCATATTGGTGTGCAAATAAAAAATGAAAAAAAACACAAATCGTAGTGCCCAAAAGCCACTGCACAATACAATGCTATCCCATCCCTCATTTCACCGAACACTGAGCAAAATACTATACAAATCACGCTGATCCAGGCAGATTCCCGCACATAAAATATCTGTATCGGTGTGTGCCTGTATCAATGCGTATCCAAATTGGATACACATCGATGCTCAATTTTACAAAAGGCACCAGTGCCATGGCACCATTCCTTTCCTCCACCCACAAAAAATTCCTGGAAATGTCCCTGGGAGAGGAACTCACAAAGCAATGAAAAGCAGAACCATAGTTATTCTAATAGGAAAGTGCCATTCTATTTTCCATCAACTGTACTACCCATCATTCTATTAGGGGCTGCCATTCGATTTTTTCAACAATTTTTCACACATTTTTCATTAAAATGTGTTTGACATCCATCTTAATAAAACAAAACATGAAAATATGGAAACAAATATAACTTCTAAATCATCATTTTGAATATTTTGAATGTTCTTACAATCCATTTATTTGTAATTTTGAGTTTTGGCACTATTCCAATAATTTGAACCCAGAATTCAATTGGGGACTATTGGGGGCTGCCATTTTATCATGTGTAAAAAGAGTCAACACATGTCATTCTATTGGGAGGTGCCCATCTATTGGAGGTGTGCCATTCTATTAAAAAATATAGAACCTTTGAACCTCGGTGATTTATTGTTCTTATGGTAAACAACAAAGGGCATTCAAATAACCCCACACTGGCTACTTCTGAGTAATTTCACTCCAATAAATTTACATTGACTTTGAGGATACACATTGAGATAATAATATAGATGATATGCATGTTTGCATTCACATAATTTGAATATCTCACCCATTTTAGATACACACCATTATGTGGATGCGGGTACGCAATAAGAGGATACGCAAAGGTACCGGCATGGGCAACTTCAAGCGAATGTATTTATGCACAAACACAGGTGGACATCACGCGGGCTAATCTCTACTTTCCACTATTCTATATACAATGGATGCAACGAATTTTATTCCACTGTTTGCCTTGTTTATGTCACGTGTCACATGAATTTGTAAATTGTAGAATTTCGAACACGCACACAGCCGCCCAAATTTGGGTCAAACCGCGAAATTTTATCCGCTTAAGATTTCAAAATGGTGTGTAGCAGGTCGCGGATCATTTAAAAAAATCATTACAACTCAATCAAACATCTGAAGATAACAAATTATTCAATCATAACCAAAAACACAAAAATCAAAGAAAAAAATCATAAAAAACACAAAAACGTCGCCACCAAAAACAGCACAAATTTACCGCACGCATCGCTGGTTTAGGGGTTGATAATGGCACGTGAAAATATAGTTCGCAGAATTGAACGGGGGGCGAAATGGCTTATTTTCGGGAAAATGTGGCATCAACGGGGGTCAGACGGTACTTAGACGGGGGCGGCGGCGCGGCGGCATTGGTTCGAAGTTCAATGCCAGAAGTGCCATGTTCGCATGGAAAGTTTCACAAACGCACGCGCCCGCGTGTGCACCCATCAGTTGCATTGGCGGGGAATTTTTAATTGGGTGTCGGTGAATGGGTGTGATGTTTGGGTGTGAAGATTAATTAATTTTATTAATCATGCCAACGCGTGGAAAATTGATTGTTGCGAAATGCGGCTGCAAAATTGATTGAAAACCCTTTGAACCTCAGTGATTTATCGTTCTTTCTAATTCATTTTCAGCTTCTTCATAATATGGGAATGAAAAAATAAAAAAGGAAACACGCTGGGGGTCAGTCACGAAAGTTCTGAAGTGACAAATTGTCAAACGAATTATAACATTTATGGTGAAAGTTTGAAACACAATTAACAGAGCATTTCGAATTTTTTACACATTTAACTTTGTCTGCTTTGTGGCTTATCAGGGTTCATAAATACGATTGATAAAAGTAGTCATCTAGTTACATTTGGCAAATTGTTTGGTAAACATTTTGAAAACAAAATTGATCAAATCTTACAAGCACTTGCAACAGAAACTTCCCCACCAATGCAAAAGGGCACACTGAAAGCATGTACTGTCATTTCAGTTTTTCATTTGGATGCACTTCCAAAAATTGATGCCCAATGTGGCAATAAAAGTCCACATTTAGTGCCACATTGAACATCATGCAGACAACACATATTTTCTACAATAAAAGTGCAAAACACGGCAACATATTGATGGGATAATATTTGAGCAGTTGACCACTTACACCAGATTCCAGCCAAAATTGATAACCGATAGATCTGTTTTCAACAGTTTAGATCAGTTCACCAGAATGGATCATTTTTATATCTGTCAACACTAGTTGACGGACTTCTTATTTCGGTGAACTCAAATGAGTCCAAAGCTGACTTATCAGTTACCGAAATTTTGGCTGTAAACTAGTGTGCGTGGAGCCATCGCGCGTGATAATAAACATGAGCGAATAAAAGCCTTCGATAATTTTACTCACTCATTCACGTGATTTTACAATTTTACATCAAGAAAATATGCAACTCATTCTTCTGCACTGTATGCATTTTACATGCACCATGTAAAAACTTTGATCATAACTTTACTTTCTAAATAGAAACGCTGACCTACGCAATGTCGCAATTGCACTATACATGCCTTTTTATGCATTTCATGACCCCACACGCAAATTTTATACACATTTTATACACACATCAGACAATTCAAAGAGCCATCGTGTTACAGTGTAAAATTGACAAGAGCTCATGTATGAAATGTGTCCCACATACTTATCATATTATAAAATGTGACAGATATTTACACTATTGTGATAAATGCGCCCCGACCCCCAGGGGTGAACTATTATATGAAATTATGTAAATACACATGTAGGAGTACTGCAAATTTGAAATGCCTCATATAAAATGTTCCAAAAAAAGTTTGACTTCACTTTTGACGAACAAAGTTACGCCATTTCGATATCATAAGCACTATTTTTATTTTCACCAATTACAACAGACTTTTGTCGAATCTATTATCAAAAACTCACTTTTGCATAAGAAAACTAATTTTATGACATCAAATTTTGGTTTACCGGAAGTGATGTCATATTCACAGTATTTTTTTTTGCGAATGCCCGCTACTTATCACTAAAACAAAAACACAACAAAAAAGTTAAAATTGACCCACCTCCAAAATCGCACAACGTCGTCCACGTCCAGCTGCACATAAAAAATTCAATTTTGCACCAAAACGTAAAAATATTTATGATGATACGGTGCAATAAACATTTTAAATGAAAGGAGGAAAAATTGGCACTGCTGGGGACAGTTCAGCAAATTGAGAAGTGGGAAGTAAAATGGCAAATGCGAAGTAAAATGGCAAAAACGAAGTGAATTGAGAAGTAAAATTGCAAAAGCGATGAATTGAGGAGTAAAATGGCAAAAGCGAAGGGAAATTATTTTTTACTTCGCTTTTGCCAATTTACTTGCCATTTCACTTCACTTTTGTCATTTTACTTAGCTTTTGCCATTTTTTCTGACTTCTCAATTTGCGGAATTGGCACTGCTGGTCACATGATTGGAACGAATACATCGAATATAGAGTTAGAAGTATTTCATATACTATAACTCCAAAATTTTTATTTACTATATTAGGTGAAACAAGGTAAAAAAGTAGGAAAATTAGTCATTTTGAGCGAAATTTGTGGCAAAGATTCTAAAACATCGCTCCAGATGGCTAATCGACTTTTAACCCCCCTCCCAAATCGCTCAGTTATCTACCTATCTCGGAGGCACCTCAGCTATCTACCTACCTATTTTTGCTTGTATGTGCCTGTATCCCATTTTTAGCTAGGTTTATTTACACAGTTTTAGCTATTTTTCCTTCCTTCCTTATTTATATATATTGAACCCCCAGAGACCCCCCTCCCCCAAAAAATTCTTTTTTTCAGTTATCCCTTCATCCGTTATCAGTTTTCTGACTTGCTATTCAACCCCGGGAGGAAAAAATTCAAAACACCTCTGATCGAAAAACATGCACATACATAAGTCAAATAAAATGGATTTAAAATTATTCAATACAAAAGAAACATACCCTGGTTTGATGTTGAATAACAGATCCGCCTAGCGCGCCCGAATGTCGTTGTCTTCTAGCGCCACTTTTTCGACTGCGAGTGTACAAAAAATGCTTGTGATAATTATTATGAACCACGCATAGGGTTGGCCGATGTTTTTTTTTAAACGTTTTTTTTTAAAAAAAAACGTTTTTTTTTAAAAAAAAACATGACGTCCGAAATGTTTTTTTTTAAAAAAAAACATCGGCCGAAATTTTTAGTACTAAGCACTAGGTATTTTGCAAAATTTTTGCGCGCAAGCGCGCAATTTCACACACAAATTGACATTGGTGGTTGTTTTCATTGGTTTTGTTGCATTTTTAGTATCAAAACATCCATTTCTATGTGCTACCATGGGTGAATAAGCCGACATATGTTGCTGTAATATATAATATTGAGGTAATGTGCTTCCATGTACCTCCACAGTGTGTAACTTCACTCCCAAAGTAACAACCTCCTTTTATAACCTTGTTTGATCACCATTCCGTGCCAAACTTTACCTGAAGTCACAAACATTCGACTATAAGGCAATATACGAACGATATGTCGACGAAAAATGGATATTTTTGACACAAATCACCACTTATAATGCTATCCCATGGCTCCACAGCCATTATATGGTCATATTTAACATCACAGAGTATTGCCAGTGTCTGATATACCTATATATGTTGACACTAGGTCATATCTGGGAGCTTTTAAAAAAAAACGTTTTTTTTTAAAAAAAAACGTTTTTTTTTAAAAAAAAAACGTTTTTTTTTAAAAAAAAACATTGAGTTAAAAAAAAACGTTTTTTTTCCAACCCTAACCACGCATAATTATGTCATTGTGAAATTATTGAAATAAAGGAACCAATGGCGGCAAGCACACTAGTTGACAAGTTGCGTACTGCGTTCAGTTGCGTATTGTACATTTCGAATTTCGAGCTAGCGCCAAAGTAAACATGGCGCCGCAGTAGAATGGCACCAAGCACCAAAGGCATCATGGCACTTTTTGCTTTGGCGCCAACACCAAATTTATAGTTTTAGTACGAAAGTGAACGCAGCATTTACGCAACTTGTCGACTAATGTGCGGGCCGCCATTTTAAAAACAACTATATGTTCTTTGCACGCCTAACTTGTGCATCCGATTGAATAAATATTTTTACAATGGCAGTTGGGGTTGAATATCAATCAAAAAATATTTTGAATATTATTTTACAAATTATAAAATGAATGCATGGTCTTGCAACGAAATAGGACTCTTCCCACCGTAGCTTAAGATAAATAAGTGAAAAAAGTGTGAAATAAAATGGGATATGTACCATATACACTGGAATAAGTCCCCTTCCGACAACCCCCCACGTACATAACATAAGAAATAATGCCTTCCCCTCTCCAAAAAAATTCGCGGTCTGACATGTTTTTGTAAGTTATTTATCGCTTTCGTAAAGCTTAAAATAGCAATTAAAGGACAAGAGAACAAGTCTACACAGGGACGTATCCAGGATTTTTGAGCGGGGGGGGCTGCTTGTTTACGGGGGCCGGAGAGGGGGGGGGGGCTCAGCCCCCCCCTAAAATTTTAGCTACATAGTGGCGGAATGGCGCCATGGCGCTGGCGCCATTAGTAGGCGCCACACCATGGCGCCATTGGCGTTGGCGTCAGCGCCATGGAATGCTGTATATGTATGTAAATATACATACAAAACAGCAAAAAAACACAACATTGAGTGTAGTTATAATGATTTGTGGCCACATGGAGCAAATCCGATGATAATACCTTACGTCTGGTGAAGAATGCGCGCTAGCGCGCAAAATTTTTTACGCTGACGTTGAAAAAGTCGTATTTTCCGGTTACTTTTTGGTCTCGCCCCGGGAGGGGGGGGGCTGCAGCCCCCCCCGCCCCCCTGGATACGGCCCTGAGTCTACATACACCCTGAGCCAGTCATTTACATTTCAAGCAATGTATTTTGATTTATCATATTATTTTTATAATTTGTAGCAGAATGATGTGAGTACACATCTTGCAAAAATTTCCAAAAAAGTCCTTCTTAAATAACCTCCAGTAAAAATCGTCTGAACGAAAAGTAATTCAACGGGGACTTGTTCAATAAAATACCGTATTTGTTAATGCACAAACGGTAGGAATATGGATCTTTAGGGTCAAGCCTAGTACGCATGTAAACCCATCACGCATGCAGACCCATAACCTAAATATAGACACATTATACCCACAGGGGTAAGAAAGGGGAGCGGATAACACCAATTTAAACTGCCGATCTATCTATCTACCCCTGAGGCAAATTGTTTTTGGTTACTTTCCCCTGAACACCCCCCATCCCACAAATTGTACAGCTATCTAGCTTTCTGGAGTGCTTTCGAGCAATTTTACACTAATTTTCACCCAAAATCGCTGATTTTCATACTTTTTTACAGATTTTCACCATCAAAATCACTAGATCATGTGTTTATTGCCTATTTTCAGTATGCTGGGTATAATAAAATGCGTGCCGGTTCTACATGTGTGATGGGTTTACATGCGTAATAGCACAGGCTCGATCTTTATTATATATCTCGAGCACAGGCTCGATCTGGGTTTACATGCGTATTATAGGGCCCCCACACGTAGTTGACATCGACACCAAATATCAACTGGTGCCGATCCCGATTCAAAGCTTGCTGGCGAGTGAACGAACGACGTTAAAACGCAATCTTCGAATTAGGAACGGAACCAGTTGACATTTGGTGTCGGTGTCAACTAGCGTGTGTGGGGCCATACTCGCTATCAATGTTGATTGAAAGGATTAAAGAAACCAAACCACATTGAAGATTCTTACAAAAGTGGGTGTATACTCAAAAACGCCAAAAAGCAACAAAAACAATGCAAAAATTAATCAAAGAACAGTATTCATAAACAAAAGCCATCCTAAATCCATCGTGATCATGATTTACCAGCCAAGCGCCAACATTATGCACAAAAACATTTGCAAGTGGCGCTACTTCCTAACTCCACACAGGAAGGTGCAATCCAGGTGCATCAGCTACCTTCCCATCATCCACTGGCACAGACATGTTGATCAAATTTGTGACTTTTTT
This sequence comes from Sphaerolaimus hirsutus, assembly GCA_964036195.1. Lineage (NCBI taxonomy): Eukaryota > Metazoa > Nematoda > Chromadorea > Monhysterida > Sphaerolaimidae > Sphaerolaimus > Sphaerolaimus hirsutus. Next base: position 18,840,652 of record OZ038458.1, read on the forward strand.
GTGGCATTGGAGTTTGTTTGTTTTTTGTTGTTTGTTTTTTTTTTGGGGGGGGGGTAAATTGTGAGGATACAATTTTCGAAATAGATGAATTTCCCTTAAAAACGTTCCAGTGAAAAAACCCCGCTAGAGGCAACGAAAAGTTCCACGCCTCGGGCAATTCATAATTTTGCGCGCTTTGCTTTGGTGCCAGTTAGCAGGCTATCAACTCCCGTGTCAAGTGTGAAACTTAAAGAACTGATTGGAGGTTAATACATAAATTTTAAACTTTGTATAAAGTTGTTATGTCACTTAAGGTTAACAGAGTATTTTACAGGGTTCGAGAATGGAATAGGTCAAGGGGCAGCCATCCAAAAAATAATAATTATTGACGCCACGACAATGGGGGGGGGGGGGGTTAGGCACAACTTCCCAAGTCCTTCCTACCGACAGATTTAAGTGGCTAGTTTCGCAAAAAAAGTCACGTGCGGCGACGGCAGTTGAAAACTTTGCGCCGCGCGGCCGCGAAAAAAGCGAATCCGCACAGGTGAGCCAGTGGGCAAATGAATATCGGCGCGGCTCGACTGCCGGGGCCGCCCGAGCTTCGGTTCAGTTCAGTCAACTGAATCTAAAATACACATCAGGTGTGTCCGTGTGCAAACTGAACGAACTTAACAGCTGCGGGCCGCGTTCCAATTTGCAGTTGCCTACAATTTTGTATAAATCCCAACAACGTGGCTGAAGGTGAAGACAACGCACTTGCACTTGATCAGATTAGTACCAAAAATGAATATGGGGGCTTCTTCAAGGTGTAAAATGTAGAAAAGAACAAAACCATGCTAAAAATCGGTTAGAAACAGCTAAAATTCTTAAAAACTACAAAAAAATCAAAGTAGCCCACCTAGGGTTGGAAAAAAAACGTTTTTTTTTAACTCGATGTTTTTTTTAAAAAAAACAACGTTTTTTTAAAAAAAAACAACGTTTTTTTTAAAAGCTCCCAGATATGACCTAGTGTCAACATATATAGGTATATCAGACACTGGCAATACTCTGTGATGTTAAATATGACCATATAATGGCTGTGGAGCCATGGGATAGCATTATAAGTGGTGATTTGTGTCAAAAATATCCATTTTTCGTCGACATATCGTTTGTATATCGCCTTATAGTCGAATGTTCGTGACTTCAGGTAAAGTTTGGCACGGAATGGTGATCAAACAAGGTTATAAAAGGAGGTTGTTACTTTGGGAGTGAAGTTACACACTGTGGAGGTACATGGAAGCACATTACCTCAATATTCTATATTACAGCAACATATGTCGGCTTATTCACCCATGGTAGCACATAGAAATGGATGTTTTGATACTAAAAATGCAACAAAACCAATGAAAACAACCACCAATGTCAATTTGTGTGTGAAATTGCGCGCTTGCGCGCAAAAATTTTGCAAAATACCTAGTGCTTAGTACTAAAAATTTCGGCCAATGTTTTTAAAAAAAAACAAAACATTTCGGACGTCATGTTTTTTTAAAAAAACAACGTTTTTTTAAAAAAAAAACGTTTAAAAAAAAACATCGGCCAACCCTAAGCCCACCCTTTCCTACCCCTGAGCCAATAACACTAACAATTTAGTAATCTTCCAGGTGAAAATGAGCTAAAAGCTACAAAATATTTTTGGGCAAAATTGGAACAAGATCGCCCAAAATGTGCTCCACATAGGTAGATACCTGGGCGATTTGGTGGGGGGCTTAGGGATTAGTATTAAAAACATAACCTTGGGATAGATAGACAGCTTAGGGGTTTTGGGGGGGTCGCGATTTGCTCCTACTTAACGTCTGCCACCTATTTATTTACTTGTGGGGAAAGTCATATTCAGGATAGACAAAATCTGCAGATATGGCTGAAAAAAGCCGCCAGCAGCCCCACATTGGCACGAGGCCCAGGCGAAATCCGTGGGGCATCGGTGAGCAGCGGCCACACTTCCCATATTGCACAAACCCAAAGTCACCCGGCCTTCCACACTCTGCATTCGCGCGCTGTGGCGGTACACAAATTTGAAATGACGCAAATATCAGCATTTTTAAATCAACACTATTTATAAATGCAACGCCCCCCCCCCCCAAATTTCGAGTGCCCGCGCTTATGCTTCCGCAAACAAAATGGCATCACGACATTACAGGCGCGGTTGGGGCAAAATTCGTTTGGTCAAATACTTATGCACACTACGCTTTTGTAGTACGGGGGTAGCGCCGATTGATTTTTGACTCGATATTCGATTGAACATTTGATATTCAATTTTAATCAACCAAACTTTGACATTTAATCATCGAATAGCTCTAGGAAACATCAGGGGGAAAATGCGAAAAGCCAGCGCTCACTGATAATCTATCACCGGAACTAATATACCGTATATCCTTGAATAACTCCCCCTGAATAACCCCCCTCTTGGTATTTGATATGTATGTGTATCCAATGTGTATGTTGGTGATTTGGATGCCAATAAACACGAATTTTAGCAAGGATACCTTGTTTTTGTTGTTGTTGAATGCATATGACTAGGGTTGGGAAAAAACGTTTTTTTAAATCAATGTTTTTTTTAAATAAAAAACGTTATTTTTAAATAAAAAACGTTTTTTTAAAAGCTCCCAGATATGACCTTGTGTCAACATATATAGGTATATCAGACAGTGGCAATACTCTGTGATGTTATACATGACCATATAATGGCTGTTGAGCCATGGGATAGCATTATAAGTGGTGATTTGTGTCAAAAATATCCATTTTTGTCAATACGTTCGTATATCGCCTTATAGTCGAATGTTCGTGACTTCAGGTAAAGTGTGGCACGGAATAGTGAAGGTTATAAAAGGAGGTTGTTACTTTGGGAGTGAAGTTACACACTGTGGAGGTACATGGAAGCACATTACTTCAATATTATATACTACACCGACATATGATGGCTCATTAACCCATGGTAGCATATATAAATGGATACTTTGATACTAAAAATGCCACAAAACCAATGAAAACAACCACCAATGTCAATTTGTGTGTGAAATTGCGCGCTTGCGCGCAAAAATTTTGCAAAATACCTAGTGCTTAGTACTAATAACTTCTGTCGATGTTTAAAATAAAAAAAACATTTCGGACGTCGTTTTTTTTATTTAAAAAAAACGTTTAAAAAAAAAAAAAAAACATCGGCCAACCCTACATATGACACCTGTTAAATACCTGGATGACATGAGTTGAGGAATGCATTCATACGATGGATAACGTGCAATTGTACTGAAAGTTTCGAGGAAAAAACAAATCCCCCTCCAAAACTTCTGACAAAATAATAAATCCCAGGGGGTTTTATTCCAGAATATACGGTACGATAAAATCTAACATGAATAAGCGTCACTTAGAATTTGGCAATGATCCAAACCACTACATAGCCACCACCAAACGCAGTTACCATCGTCCATGGCACCTTTCCAAGTATAAAAATTCCATCTCTGGAGGCAACAAATATCTCACCTGTGGCCAGTGGGGCGATATTTTGGTGCCGGTGATGCAAATGCCTCATCACCACGCGTTCTTTGTTCCTGTTCCATAATGAAAACATTAGCTTTTGAATTATGTCAATTGAAAATGATTAGTTACTTTAGTTTCCATAAAAATGCAATAGCCCTCAGGAAGGAGGTATGTATTTAGGCAGTTGTCAAAATTATCTGAAAAAATTATAAAATATTTAAATTGGGGTAGGAAGAATTTTTATCATTATGGTTACAAATAAGTATTATGCAGTAAACAGATTATACTGCAGCTCAAGCAAAAAGGAAGATAAACTAAAAACAAAATCATGACTCATGCTGGCACAAAGATCTGCCCATGTCTACTTTATGCATTTCATTATATCAACACTTTTTTGTGTCACACAGACGTCACATTGACCATCGTTTAAAGTAAAGGTGGTAAAATTGTGTCGAAAATATATAAAATTCACAATGGTGGATATTCAGACTGTAGGCATCACTTTTCATCTATTTTTGGTGCACAATGCCTATGTGCAAATATGCACATGTTTACTCCACATTTAAGAAAAGAAACCATATAAAAATGCAGGGCGCAATTTTTCCCCATGCCAGACTGTACTCGCGTCACTTGGATAGTGCATGGTTTTGAAGTGTTTACAGTAAATGAAATCACCAAAAAACACACAGAGACGTCTCAATCTTATCTGTGAAACAAGTGAACTGTTGAATAGTAAGTCCAAAAAATCACGCCACCCAATACTTCCGCCAAAAATGCAGTTGGCACTTCCAGTTCCATGCAGAACTCATTCGAAAACAGGTGCATTGTGCCTTTGGCAGTGTGTTGTAATCACTGAAACTGCCGCAGCGCCATCTCAGTTTGACTGGCGCGCTGCCGCCGCAGTGACCAATGGGGAATCAATGGGTGAACGCAGGTAGAGGGGCAGACATGGGATGTGACGGGTGGTTGAGAGAGGCTTGTGATGGATGCATTTTTACAACATAGGCCTAGGGTTCAAACGATATATCGTATCGAATATCGAATATCGGATATCGACCATTTTTTAATATCGAATATCGAGTATCGATATCGAAAAGTCATATCGTTTGAACCCTACATAGGCCCACTGGTCACGTAAACCCGCTAGTCATGTATTTTAGGGGGATTAGAATGGCAGATTAGATTAGCAGCACCGGGTTTACATAATTAGTAGAGTACATAGCATCAACTACAGTGCATGTGCACTCGCATTGTTTTTGTCACTGTTTTGATGATGCCGCTCACAAAAAAAATTGAAAAACTCATAAATAAGTTGTTATGCATTTGTAGTTTTTCAATTTACCTTTGAGCGGTATCATCAAAAGAGTGCACACATACTGTGGTTGCTACTAATCATGTAAATCCCACATCCAAGTACTAATCATGGTGCTGCTAATCCCTCCTTAAATACATGACTGGTGTGTCTACATGACTAGCGGGTTCGCATGACTACAGGCACAGCGCCTTATTGCTATTTATGGTTGTTTGGGATTGTGGATGATTCTCTCTGTTGATGACTCACGAAACACCCACAAAAACATGCACAAATAAATCACCATCATGTAAAAAATACGGTGAATATTTATATGCCAAGCTGTCAATAGTCATGTCGCCCGCTGTAGACTCACACAGAAACAGGGCACCAAACACAACACAATCATTCACGTGTTCAGCGACTGTACACGGAGGTAGGTACAGTGTTACAAAAACACGCGCTAGAACGTTCTAAGCGCTGATACTTCACCGATTTTCAAAGTAGAAATTAAATATACGGTATATAAATTTAGATCGTTGCATTGCTATCGCACTAGATCAGCGTACAAAAAGTTGAAATTATGCGAACTGATTATTTTGTTTTACAATGATCGAATAAATATTTAGCTTGGCAATGACAGAAATCGAAAATACGCAAATTCTCAGTCAGTCACACATAGGGTTCAAACGGGATTGACTTTTCGGGATCGGGATCGGGATCGGGATTCACTTTTTGAGATTTCGGGATCGGGATCGGGATCGGGATTGGGGTTTCGGGATCGGGATCGGGATCGGGATTGGTATTTTGAGATTTCGGGATCGGGATCGGGATCGGGATTGGCCGGGATTGGGGTCACGGGATCGGGATCGGGATCGGGATTGGCATTTTTTCGGGATCGGGATTGGGGTCTAGGGATAGAGATTTTCGTCACTGTTTTGGCATTCACAGTTGTTCATAAAGGTGTCAAAACACTGTTGGATGCCAGAAAAGTGACGTAAAATGGACGCTGGGGGTTTGCGATTACATTTTTGCACGCAAAAATGTCATTTTTTCACTTTTTATAATTTCCACTATTTTTTCCGGGATCGGGATCCCGGACTTGGGAGATTCTCGGGATCGGGATCGGGATTTGAAAGTTTTCGGGATCGGGATCGGGATCGGGATTGGTATTTTTGGATTTCGGGATCGGGATCGGGATCGGGATTGGGGTTTCGGGATCGGGATCGGGATCGGGACTGCTAAATCCCGGAATTTCACGGGATCCGGGATCGGGATCGGGATCCCGTTTGAACCCTAGCTCACACAATCGGATCAAGGGCAGATTCCAAAAAGGCTAAAAAATCTCGTAAAAAATTCAACAAAATTGTTTTCACTCCCCAATGTACATAAATATACTGTGAGAACAATGTTGGGTTCAACACACTCCTTTCGCTATTTTGACAGAATTTTATTACATGAAATTGCCAAAAAATTTGCCTGAAAATACTTTTTGTCGACGGCCCGCCACAAATTAAAAAATTCTAGGAAACGTTGAAAAAGTAAAACACAATTTTTAAAGATTTATATGTAAAAATCTACCTGAAAAGATGGTCTACTTGCCGATGGGCAGCAGAAAATCGTGGGAAACACGCGTATTTCATGCATACCGCATATACCAATGAAACATGCCCATCAAGTATTGCCGGCTGCATCAAAAATGCAAATTTAAAGTTATCAAAACTTTAAAGTATCGTACTTTTGAAATTTAACTTGTACGATAAGAGATATTGTTAATCAAAATGATCATTGTTATACTCAAAAGCTAACCGATTTAGTTTCAGGCATTTTATAGACCAAATATTATTTCATCGATAATTCCGAAAAAAAAATTTTGGGGCACACCGTAAAACTGACAGTATACAAAAACGCGCATGCAGTCGGACTGTACGGGCAAAAATTTTCACAAATTTTGGAACGAGGCTGCTATGTATGGAGGTTATGTAAAAATCGATGGCAAGTTCACGTGCGAATCTATTGTGTAAATATTTTTGTCACACACCGCGGATTTAGATTTCTGTCAACTGTTCCCTGTAGCCACTGGGGAAAAACTCTGATTCGAAAGGTGATTGTTAATTCGTTAAAGGTGAGGTCGCAGAAATACTCTATACCATGTAAAATGTTTTGTTAATTTTTTTTTTAAATAAAGAAAAAAATGCAAAAGAAAAGACACCTGCACCATCCTTTCATCGGTTTTCACATCATTACATAAATATTTATAATCGTCGGAATTCAAGCTCTGCACTCGCAATTATTTTCACCCTCATGTCTAGTTGGAAGCGTGCCAATGAAAATAAAAGCATGCGAGTTTTGTAAACGGGTGAAAAATTCATTGTTGTGTGTTGACATAGATTGTTGGAACTGCAACGAATTTTTGAAACTTTCTATCAAAATCGCATGCGTTATATATATATTTTTCGTTGGCACGCTTCCAGCGTAAACCAGGCGTACAATGTGTGGAGTATTTATATCCTTATTCACTCACGGATAGCAAAAAGGGGTTGTGTGTCCCGGGCATCAAGACGGCTTTTATCTCATATCACCCGTCAAACGCTCCATCTATTCCAGGCGCTACTCAGCTATCTATCTCGGAAGCAAAACTATCCCATGAACCCCCCACCCAATCCGCTAGCAATGTAGCTAGTTAGAGCGATTTTTTTAAGAAATTTTGCCCAAAATTTTCGCTCTTCAGACTGATAGACATATAGATAGATACATGAGCGGACTCCGGGATAGATCGATAGGTGGGTGATCCGGTGGGAGGGGGTGTAAAACCGTCACTGGAAACCCCTATCAACCATAGAGTACAAACGAGGCTATAGATAGATCCATAGATCAGTGATAGCCAGTTTCCTATAGACCATTCTAACTTCAAAAATATCACAAAAACGTCGCCCTAGTTACCCTAATAGATTTTCACCCCAAAGAAGGCGGAGTCACGTATTCAAACCAACCTGGGCTCACACAGCCAATGGGCATTTTGTTCGAGCCACTGGGTGGTGCGCTCGCGTCGCTCGGCCGCCCAGCTCGAGTCCAGCGCGCCCGTCACCGGTCGCGATCGGGCGCACGTGCTGTTTGAGGGGGGGGGGGGGTAGGGGTCTGGGGGTATTTATGTTTGAGGGGGGGGGGGTTGACGGGTCTGGGGGTATTCATGTTTGAGGGGGGGTTGAGGGGTCTGGGGGTAATTATGTTTGAGGAGGGTACAAAAACTAAGTCGAGTGAAACTGATGAATATACTGACCGGACCGAACACTGTACAGAATTTTTTAACCGTAATTTAAAACCATAAACATAGCTACGTGAACATCATGCACCAAATTGATCGATGGTGCGAGCGGCGTAATTAATGCGATGCGACGAAAAAGTAAAATTTTTGAGTACCTTATTCAGATGGGATATGGTAAGTTGCACTGGATAGCGTGCCGTCAGGAATCGTATCGTTTACACCTACCCAATGGGAAATACAACTCAATATGATTTCCGTCGGCGTACTTTTTCACGCGCGATAAATAGTACTTGACAAATTCTGGCAAAGTGCCAAAAATAACTCACCCGGCGACAGAGCTATTGAGCTCATCTACACAATCAATTTCGGCTTCACAAGTCATCCTGTCGTAATCTTACAACGTTTCAACGACGATAAATCGCAGTCGATTCCAAATCAGCATTCAAAAACGTCCAGATATCATCGCAACGAACACCACCTTGTTCGGATTTTTGTTTTTACAGCTTTCGAAATAATTCGTTCCTGTCAAGCAAGGAAACTCAGACTTTTTTCTGCCTTATTCGTGTATTATTTATCAAAGAATGAGGTCACTTTCTAATTGCACAGTAAGCGGCTCGTTTCCGCAAAAAGATACTGCGTTTGTCATTTCGTAACGTCTATTCTCACATCTAAAGTTTAAAATGCTTATTTAGGGTCACTCTAAAAATGGGTATCCGCGGACTGACAAGTTTCGTCGCCGCAAATGGAAACGTTTTATTCGATCGTGATTCCAAACTGCACGAGCATAAGGTTGTCGTCGATGGCATGTCGCTAATGTATTCGCTTTTGGCACTGGGCCAAGGTTCGTTCTTTGCACCTCGGTTGTTTTGTGCGTTTGATGATGTCTTTTCTAAAGTTGTGGAGGCCTTGGAGAAAAAATGCAAAAATTTTGCATGTAGTTTTCCTCAATGTTCAAAAAATTGGTTATACAGTCAGTTATAAGTCCCACAAAACGAGGTTTATCAAATAAAACGCCATATACATATCTCAGGTGGGGACCTGCGCCTAAGTGGGGATTACTCCCAGTTGGCGTTGGCTTGGCGCTGTCGCATGCAGCAGCTGCGCAAATGCAAATGTGAACCGGTTATTGTTTTTGATGGAACATTAGATCTTCTGCATGCTAAAAAGGTTTATTTTTCTTTTGGGGGTTGTTCAGCACGGCCTGTTGTAGTATACCAATTTTGGTATTGTGTCTACGCAGTACACACAATTGTCTTCCGAAATTTGCAAAAATTCATAAATCAGCTTTGAACGCGTTTGAGTCTAGTGGAATGAGTTATTTTTAATCTCCATTTACAGTAGGTGACAGACACCTCATTCTGATTCGGGTTCAAAACTGATTTTTGAGTTTTCCAAATTTATCTAAATTTGGGTGGAAAACTAGTATTTGATGGGTATTGAATGATCACCCGGCATCAGTAAATATCTCAGACTGCGAAACAATGTAGAAACCTACAACTTATTTCTATTTTTTTACTAGAATGTTTTATAATTTTCATCACAATCATTTCTCCTATCTGAACACACTTCCATTCCAGCGGACAACAATGTATCGACTGCAGCAATGCTGGACAACAGTAGCTCAAGCTTCAACTTCAAGAAAAACGTCAGATGATGTTTTTATTCTGCCCCCACTGGCGGCGGAAACTGTCCGGAACGAGTGTAGCCGCTCAAATGTGACTTTTTATCAGGCGCCAGGAGATGCAGATAGATATATTGCGACAACAGCGAGATTTTTGGAGGCTGTCGTGATTTCAGCGGATAGGTGAATTTACTTTTGGTTGTAAGCTTGCTTCTAGAGAGGAAGTTTTTGTTTTACGTTTTTTTAATTCAAATTCTCCCATCAAATTACCAGAATAGTTTAACGTGAACTCTGAATGGAATTTTCACTACCAATGGTTTCGCGAAAATTCAGAATCTCTGTCGCAATTCCTCGTAAAAATGTTTTTGCAATCACTCTACAGAAAATACTTTGAATTCTAAATAGTTTGGCCTAATCACGCCCAGATTTTGGTAAAAATGCTTAAATGTGTATTTACTTAGTGATCATGCCATTTTGACATAATATTTATATTTAATTAATTTTTTTATTTTATAGATTTTGTGTTTTTCAGCGACTTCTACCTGTGGGACATTCCCGGTGGCTATATTCCTATAGATCATATTGATTGGCAGCCACGTAAATTCAGCTGCTTTGGCGACAGTTATTATTTTAAGTGCGATATTTTCAGGTGGGTCGAATTTGTTAATGTTAATTGTTATGATATGATTGAGATACTGAATTCTCAATTCATTCAGTTTCACACTTACAGAGTTGAAAAATTGTTGTCTGCTGTCCCCGGGCTCACTGTGAAACTGCTGCCATTGTTTTCCATTCTGAGCGGGAACGATTTTTCTGATGAAACGATGTATTCGTACATCTACAATGACCCGCGTTTCTGTCAGTTTTTCCTCATAAATATTTTTATTCACGTTCACTTTCTCCATTAGAAATTCACGGGTTTGCAAGGTAGCTGAAAGATAGATAGCTGAAAATTTTACTGGGGGAGGGGCTCGTAGGGTTGGAAAAAAATCAATTTTTTTAAACGCCTTGATTTAATAAAAAAATCAATTTAAAAAAAATTGATTTTTTCAAATTAAAATCAGATTTTTTTTAAATCGACCAAAATGGGGGTATAGAGAAAAAATATGTGTATGTTAAGTGTCGACAATGTATTGTTATGTCTATTGTGGTCATATTATGACTGTGGGGTCATGGGATAGCATATTAAGCAGTGATTTCTTTCAAAAATATCCATTTTACGTTGACTTATTACATATATCACCTTTTGTCGAACGTTCATGACTTAAACTAAAGTTCAGCTTGGAATAGTGCTTAAATAAGGTTGTAAGAGAAGGCTAATACATTGACAGTGATGCTAGACACTGTAGCAGTATGTGGGAGCACATTGGCTGGATATTATATACTACACTAGCATATCACGGCTTATTATTACACCATGGCATGAATAAATGCAATCTTATACACTAAAAATGCCCCAAAACCCATGAAAACACCACCAATGGTAATGTGTATTGGAAATTGCGCGCTTGCGCGCAAAAAATTGCAAAATACCTACCTAGTGCAAGTCTACCAGAAATGTTTCATTTTGATTTTTTAAAATTAAAATCAGTTTCCACCCTGTGATTTTAGTTTAAAAAATCAGTTAAAAAAATCAAGTGCCAACCATATCGCGTGTGCAAAATCTATAGGCTTTTTCAATGTTCGGAAGGCAAAAAGCGGCAAAAAATCGCTAAAAATAGGCTAGAGCAACTTAGAGATAGATAAAATGGGTTAAAAGTAGCTTAAAACGAGTGTATAATGATGTCTATGGCCGAAAATAGCGATTTTGGGTGAAAATTGGGGGAATATCGCTCAAATTTTGCTCCACATAAAAAGATAAATAGCTGAGCGATAGATAGATAAAGAGGGGGGTAGATAGATAGCCGGCCGATTTGGGGGGTATCCCCCAGCCCCCCCTTGGAGACCCCTGACACAATCTTATTGCACAGGTAACACGCGCTGTTCCAGTTTGCAATGTCCCCGGAAAACCGGCAAGAATTTTTACAAATTGCTGCATGGTCTCTCGACTTTCGAAAGTTTGGATGATGCCGTTCGGTACGTGACAAATGCGGCGCCGGTAAAAATACGCCCAGGTAAAATTAATTGATTTCTTCCCGCCCTATTGGCAGCGATCGCATTTAATAGCCCTAGGTATTTAGTGAAGAAAAAGAGATACCGTATTACCTCGAATTAACCCCCCCCCCCTCAAAATGGGCTGGGGAAATAATACCCCCCCTCAAATAACCCCCCCTTCGGAATGATGTACGTCAGGTACGTAATCAATACGTCATGTATGCAATGTACATTATGTATATTACTGCTAATTTGCATAATTTACACATAGACTAGTTTGTGTAGCTATCTACGTTTTTATGTCCAAATATATCCTGTTTGGATACATTTATTACCTGTTTTGGGTACGCAAATGCCTACTATTTACTACGATCCTTACGAAAATTTCTGACGAAACAATAACCCCCATGGGGGTATTTCGAGGTAATACGGTAGTCAAAAAAGTTTCATTGTTATATTTAACAAAATTTATTCCCGCAGCCATTGAGAAGGTGCTGTCGAATTCACTGACCATGTTGGATTTACCCAGTGTTGACACCTCTCTGTCTGAGATGTTCCGCAGCCGCATGCCCAGCGACCTGCTCGACATCAAGCTGGATTTGCCCGACGACCTGTGGACTGTATGTTCGTTTTTTTCGTGTTTCTGTAATTACGAATGTTGGCAGAGGTTGCAAACACTTTTACGCCTATGCAGGTGGTGTGCGATTCCACACTGATTTTGAAGCCTGTATATGAGCTTGTGAGGTTGTCGAGGAACAGTGTCAGGTATGTGTGTGTGCACGTAGAGTAAATACATGGTCGGGCTGAAAAGTCCCCGGGCAGTGCTCGCCATTCGCGCTAGGGGTAAGCTTCGGTCATAAAATTTTGACAGGTTAAGATATCAGGTATTTTGAGTTACCACCCAAAATTTCACTCCTCTAGCTCCACCCACTGCGGAGCTGTGGGGGTTACAATTTCGGTCATTTTGTACTGATGTAAACACCTTCCCGGACAAGTTCACCACCCATTTTTTTATTTCACTTCGAATGCAATATCTCCGTCCATGGGGGTGTTATAAAGCTGAAACTTTGTATATATAAATTTGTAAGACCCCTCTACTCCCCAACAATGGGGGAGGTGCGGCGACTCACTACAGGGTGGGTCGCCCCATATGCAACAATTTTTTTGGCGTTTTTGGTGTCCCAAACAAGTTCACCACCCATTTGATTGGCTACACTTAGGGTTGGAAAAAAAACGTTTTTTTTCAACTCGATGTTTTTTTTTTTAAAAAACGTTGTTTTTTTTAAAAAATTATTTCGGACGTCATGTTTTTAAAAAAAAAAAAACGTTTTTTATCTTAATAAAAAACGTTTATAAAAAAACATCGGCCAACCCTAGCTACACTACGAGAGCCATATCTCCACCTGTGATGGCAGTATAAAGCTGAAATTTGGGGGATGTTTTGCCAACAACCCCCCTCACAATACACCAGTGGGGCGGCTGCCGACGACTGGTGTATTGTGAGGGGGGTTGTTGGCAAAACATCCCCCAAATTTCAGCTTTATACCGCCATCACAGCTGGAGATATGGCTCTCGTAGTGCAGCCAATCAAGTGGGTGGTGAACTTGCTTGGGACACCAAAAACGCCACAATAATTGTTGCATATAGGGCGACCCACCCTGTAGTGAGTCGCCGAACCTCCCCCCATTGTTGGGGAGTAAGGGGGTCTTACAACTTTATATATGCATAGTTTCAGCCTTATAACACCCACATGGACAGAGATATTGCGTTCGAAGTGTAATAAAAAAATGGGTGGTGAACTTGTCCGGGAAGGTGTTTACAAATGGTGTTCTAGCTCAATGCTGCTTCAAGTTGTGATCATGAAACTTTGGCTAGTGTAAGCCACCAGTGTTGGTAATGTGCTGATAATATTCAACACTTTTATCAACATCATTGCTATTAAGGTAAAATTAATATGCAGATCAGGGTGATGTGCAAGAAACGTGGGAACTGTGATGGATGTTTTTGTTGATTATCTGAGATCATGTTGTAATGCAGTGATTTTAATGTTGTTTTGAAATGTGCAGTAAGTGAGTTATGTGTTTAAAATTTCCCTGTTTCATTACTAATCTGTAGTGGACACATTACCTGTGTTCAACAGCAGTGTGCATGCAAAATGCATCCTGTATTAACCACTTTTTGAGAAGGAGAGGCAGCATGATGAATTTGGTAGTGAGAGTAGTGACAGTAATGACAATATGAACTAGGCTTATGATATCATAGCTAATGTTGGTTAGTTCAGGCACATTGCCAACACTAGCCACACACACTGCTTACACTAGCCAAAGTTTCATGATCACAACTTAAAGCAGCTTGAGCTAGAGCACCATTTGTACATCAGTACAAAATGACCGAAATTGTAACCCCTACAGTTCCGCAGTGGGTGGAGCTAGAGGGGTGAGATTTTGGGTGGTAACTCAAAACACCTGGTATCTTAACCTGTCAAAATTTGATGACCGTAGCTTACCCCCAGCGCGAATGGCGAGCACTGCCCGGGGACTTTTCAGCCGGACCATGTACATAAATGCAGTGGTAAAATAAGATGCGTTTAAACTTTGAACCGATGATGACAAAATGCCCCGTAAACAAATACAATTCGTTTTGGCTGTCGTTTGAGGCGTTGCACATCCCTCATTTTGATGACACACTAATTTTCGTATTGATGTAGATATATGGATGGCTGACGTCCTCTTTAACAGTCTTTAAAAAGACGACTACTGAAAAGAGACGTAAATTTTTAAAGACAGGTCGCTAAAAAACGTCTTTCCCTCATGTAGGTAATGAAATTATTACGAACGTTGATAAATGCTTCATAGTGAGTCCTCAATTTAGACCTGGTGCGCACGAAGCTGCCAATGACGTTCGTTCAATCACTGCATCTGTTTTGCGCTCATCCGAATACGTCCGGCTTCACTTGTTGGTTTCAAAGTTAAATGTTTGTGCCATTGTATCAAACTTGCCTTTAATGATAACTGCTTGTAAACAGGCTTTATCGCGATGCCTCGTATCAAACTACTACCGCGGTGCTAAATGTTGCCCCATGTTCAAATTCGCCAAACATTTATAATTTGGAAGAGTGCCAAGTGTGGCTCGCACTTGAAGTTGTGCCTCAACTGGGGGAGCTCATGGATCAAATTGCGATCAAAACGTGGCTTGGCAGTGTGCCAGATGGTGGACTATTGCTGTGGATGTTAGCTGTTTTGCACTGTCACTTCTCCAATAAGCAGGTTGGTATTTTGAATAGTTTGACTGGGGTTTTGAGTATACTACAGGTGATAATTATTTTCCGTGTGTATCCGCCTGTGTACTTGTCTTATGCTCCGCCCGTCTGTACTCATTAAGCTTATATATCAAAAAGCACAAATATCTATGGGATAAAAAGAAAGTGAGCACGGATGAGTGCTCAGACACGTTTTGAAATGATTAAGCGTGTGATTACTGGCAGAGAGACAAGTGCACTTGCTATGGCTGCCACTGCACATTGAAAAGTGTGCATACCCGGCACTTTTAGTGATTTTCTCTAAAAATTTGTGAATTGGAAAATGATTATGTAGCTCAAAGTGCAATTTAAGTTAAGTGTAAGTTAGTTAACTTAAAGTGTAAGTGTAAGTTAAAGTGAAGGTTGATTTATTTGTCACTCGCCAACTATACACTGAATTCACGCACCATCCACATGCAGGTAACGTTATCAGAAGCATCAATCAATGCATTGCTCTATTCTGCGTGGCTGCAACTGAATACTGGAGATAACGACACTCGGCAGTTGCCTTTGGAAAAAGTGCCAAAGTCTCAGAATATCCGTTGGAATATCGTGCACACGCACAATCAATTTCAATTGTGCTTTCAGGTTGGTTGTGGTTGAACATTTATACAGTAGGTAGTTTTCAAATCTTCAATTTTTTTCTCCTTGTTTTCTGGTGTGCTATTTTGCCAAGTTCGTCCCAAGGTCCAATTGCATTGCATTGAACGTAGCTGAACGCTGTTGGAACTAGCGCTAAAAATGTAGGTGCCACTTTTGTAATTAAATAAGTGACAACAAAGGTATTTATGTTTGTCAGCGTTAGCAATGACAAGTAAGTTTTCAAATGAAAATGCTAGTTACTTATATTTTTGGTTACTTGTCATTTGACTTTTTTTACCACACACATTTATCTTCATTGTATGTAACTTAAACTGTCGTAGAATTGATGGTGGCATTTCTCCCCGCAAAACAATTACCCCCTAAACAGGCTCTAAATCAGCTAAACAGTGCCTTGGGCTGCCCATTTCCACCATCTGATACGCGGCTGTTTAACGGCCCCCTGCTGCACTATTTCGTGTCGCAACTGCGCACCTCCGACGAGCTGTTGGTCAAGATCGACGCCGAAAAAGAGACCAAAATACAATTTGATGCGTTTAGAAATTGGTTTTACGTTGTTTTTGAAATGTTGGATGGGGTGAATAAGTTGAAGAAGGAAAAGAGGAAAGAGAAAAAGAAAAAACTCGAGGGGAAAAAGGTTGAAACGAAAAAGCGAGGTGGGGTAAAGGTTGACACGCCTACTTTTGCATTGGATAATCGATTTGCTTTGTTGCACTGTGATGAATGATGGCTCTACCGTGTACAAAATTTCTTATCATTTAAGGGTCTCGTTTTTAATGTTCGGGTTTTCCTTAGTTTTCACTCGTGCATCGTTTTCTTCAAGTTTTTACTCATGCATGTTTTTCACCGTTTGTTTTTAAGCTCATCAACGAATTATTTGGCTAGTTCTATAAGCGATCTTGCAATACTGTAGATAATGATGCTGTAAATAAAGATATTGTTGTGCGCCACAGGTTTTGCTCAGTTGTAGTTGTAGAGTTCAAATGGGAAATGGGATCATGCCAGTAGTTGGACGAGATTTTCCAGCCCGGCACGTTGTAAAATTTAGGAAAACTTTGTCAAATTTTTATTTTCATTTTACCTGGAATTTGACGATTCGCATGACATGTTAAAGGGTGCCAGATATTTCAAAATCTCGAGGCTGCGAAGCTCATCACATTTGGACCCTACCTATTTCCAGCTTGAAATAATACATAAAATCTACAAGAAGCAAGTTGCAAATATAATTTTGTTCACCAATCAGATGTTTATGAATAGTTATGTATTATACTTCTAATATTGTTTATTTCGTGAACTTTTGTGTTTGCGAACAGATCTCAAGCAAGCCTTCATTAAATTACCACCGGGCGCAGTTGTTTACAGCAATGCTTATATTACTCGAGAATTCTACCGTGAACAGTTGCATACGATTCGAAATGACGATATAATCACTAATCTTATGTTCCACTTCCTTCACAAATCTCTTAATAACAGCATCATTTCGAATGAAATCACATCTCACACTTGGTGCATAATTGACGTAAATAATCCCCAGTCACACACGTTGGCCCGCGCACACTACTTTTCACAAGAAACTTCGAAAACTCATAAATGAGCTTTGAACGTATTTGAGTTTTCCACAATGAGTCATGTTTTATCTTCGTCAACTGAATACCTTGTTCAACTGTACTGAATACCTGAATACTTTGTCAGCTTGTTTTTGACTTTTGTATCGCCGCTTATACCCTGTTTCATTCTTTATCCGGCGGTGAATAAAAACATTCAATTTCAATGTATTTAGAGTATTGCTGTGACAAACAAAGGCAAAGTTACGCATGTTTTCGAGTATCCAATTGTTCAAGCGTGATACTGTAACCTTCACAATTTACACGACGGTTTTTGTCTACAAGTACGGCGCCACACGCAATGGGTCAAGCCTGTTACGCATGTAAACCCATCACGCATGTAAACACATTTTACCTGCAGGGTTAAGAAAGGGGGGCGGGTAACACCACCACAAACAGCCCAGCTATCTATCCCTAGGGCAAACTTTTTTGGCTACTTTCCCTGAACACCCCCCCCCCCCGCAAATTGGCTAGCATCTAGCTATCTGCAGCGCTTTTGAGCAATTTTACTCTCATCTTCACCCAAAATACCGCTTTTGATACTTTTTGTAGATTTTCACCTTCAAAATCACTAGGTCGTGTGTTTCATTGCCTATTTTCAGCATGCCGGGTAAAATTGTGTTCCTGGTCAACATACGGGATGGGTTTACACGCGGAATAGTGCAGGCCCACATGGAATACCCCTGGTCTGCGCGAAATGATAAAAAATACATCACTCAAAATACCTGTCTGGGCTAACGTGCATCATGTACATTCTATTAATTGCTACCAATTTGCATCGCAGCTATATATAGAGACAAGTTTACGTAAATCAATACTTGTATCACTTGAGAATTCTAATGCGAAATTTGGTACACGATTCGAAGTGAAAATTATATCATCAATCTCTGTTCCACTTCCTTCTCGAACCTCTTAATTACCGCATCATTTCGAACGAAATCAGATCTCACACACATGGTGCACAATTGACGTAAATAATCCTCAGTGACACACAATGTCGCATTAAAGCTGAGCGGCACACTGAAATGGGGTACGCAGCGACAGGCGACGCCGATTTTGCCCGCCACGCCGATCACCATGCCGCTGTTGCGCATGCCTGCATGCAAATGGGGGTTGGGGGTTTGTGGCTGGCGGCACGAGTGATTCCCGTCCGATAAGCGAGACCGTGAATACCGTATTTCTTCTAATAGGAGGGCGCCCTTCTATTTTTTTCGTCAACTTTTTTACCCGCCCTTCTATTTCTTTCGTCATCTTTTCAGCATTTTTTTCACTTTCTCCAAAGGTTTTTTCAAGGCGTTACGTCACAGACATTTTAAAGAATGACGATTCGAATGAGTTCATTCAACATCTATGTTAAAATAGCACCAGATATTTTTTAATTTTCCTAAGCATTTGGCACAATTCCAGCAATATCTGTACCTTCTATTGGAGACCGCCCTTCTATTGATTTCGTGGCCCAAATAAAGTCGAAAAAGTGTACCTTCTATTTGAGACGCCCTTCTATTGGATACCCGCCCTTCTATTAGAAGACATACGGTAGTAGACTCGCTTCACTTGCCACTGGTGACTTATAGACACGTCACTAAACTTGCACAGCGACGTCGGTTTGCAAATTGGAAAAATGTTGCTGTTTTACAAATGGCTCCACACACGCCAGTTTTCAACGGTAAACTCATTAATCAGCTTTAAACGCATTTGAGCACACCCGAATGAAATTTCTGTCAATTATTTTACAGTTGACGGAGGTAAAAATAATGCTTTCTAGTAAAATCAAACGCGTTGAAAGTTGACAAGTTTTCAAAACTTTTGAAAACTACTGTGAGGGCACAATCCCGTTCTCAAATTCATCGTCCCGGCACGTCTACGTCGCAACACATTACAACCGCATCACGCACCTGCCTGCACGGCCGCAGCGACGACATCTCTAGCAGCAGCCGCGCTGCGACACTGCACGTGCAGTATGAACGGCTCAAACTTCACACTACAATCCAGTCCAGCGCCCAGTGCGTCCCGCAGCAGCGGCAGGGCGCGCGCGGCCACGGCGGCGCCGTCGGCGGCAGGCTGCATGTCGTCGGCGTGCAGCGCGAGCAGCCGGCCGCAGGTGCGCTTGTCGGGCGAACGGGTTGGGAGAGGGGGTGGGTGGCTGGTGAAGACTAGCCGGGTGGGTTGTGTGTGGGGGACGGTTGTTCTGGTGCGTGTTGTGCCAGTGCTGTGTTTGGTATCGTTTTAGCGGTGTACGGTCGAGCCTGGGGGCACTCTCAGACTCATTAATACCCTGCAAAATGTCATGTGTCATGTAAAAGACCCTGTAAAGTGAAAAAGTCATGTAAAAGACCCAGTAATGTGTCATGTGTATCCAAATCTTATTTTATCGTATCCAATTCTTACTTTTTAACATAACATTTGGATACAAAACCATAAGATTTGGATATAATAATATAAGATTTGGATTTGGATGACACTTTACAGGGTCATGTACGTGACATTTGACACTTTACAGGGTCTTTTAGATGACACATGACATTTCACAGGGTCTTTTACACTTTACAGGGTCTGACAGTGGCACCAAGATTATATAGTGTGGAATTGACGCTTTTTCTCACTCTATTTCCCACATTCGACAATCATCTGCATTTTTATCTTATCCCAAAGTATCGAACACGAGCACCGCACTGGCAATACTCAACTCAGAACTAGCCGCCAGCCCTACACACACACGAGCACCTGCCCGAACAGGAACTGGTCGTGCACAAGTCAGTGTGCTCGTTCAATCGTCGCACCAGGGCCGAGATGGGCGCGTCCACACTGCCTGTGATGTGGAGTGGGAATGATCGGATAGGGCACTACAGTGAACATTACGTATTTTGATGAATAAAGTGACGTGAAAAATTGTGCGTAAAATTCACCATAGGAAAATTTATTATTTTATGATGGGACACGGTAAATTTCGTCATAAAGAGTGTATTCAGCGGCTATGTGCATCACAGATAACGTTCTCCATGGGGCGGTTCCAAGCCCTGTAAAGTGTAAAATGTAAAGTCAAATGTCAAGTAAAGTATCAAATGTAAAGTAAAGTGCCAAATGTAAAGTGTCAAATGTAAAGTAAAGTGTCAATCGTGTATCCAAATCTAATTTTTGGTATCCAAATCTTATTTTTCGACATAATATTTGGATACAAAAAATAGATTTTGATACACAATTGACACTTCTGTAAATTTGACACTTTGCATGCCAATTGACATTGCATTCGATTTTACATTTGACACTTTACAGGGCTTGGAATTGCCACCATGGGTGACCGTTGGCAAGTTAAAAATTAATTCGCTAACCCTTGATACTCAAATCGACGCCAGTCAGTGTGGCCGCCTTCTGCTTGTCGAAATGCTCGTTGATAATGTTGCCCGACATCTAGCAAACAAGTCGGTTGTTAATTGGAGTTTATACTGGCCGGACAGTTTACTTTACGCAGAATGTTACCGTAATTGCATGAATAAATTACCATAGTTATTTACCTGTGTGACAAATTTAGCGCTCAATAATCCCCAAAATGTTTGGGTCATTATTCAAAATCAAATGGGTGGTGGTAAATTTCTATGCATAGTATGCTGCGGATAGGCTATGTATTAGAACACTAATGTTCAGTGTGCAATGTTATTTGTGATGAGAATGGAGCCAAAATAAATTTCATTTGGTTGCATTCTTTCACACGTTGCATTCGGGATACATATTTACATCAATTTTCATATCAAAGTGGGAAACCATTTATTTATCTTTTTTATCAATCATGTTTTCAAGCCATCGTCATATAAAATTTATGAATGACATGGAATGTCCCGAATTGTAAATATAAATATGTTAATCACAGATAAAAATACAATCACTGTAAAGATGTAAATAAATTGCATTTAAATAAATAAATAAATACATATTTCAGGCACAAACCATAATTGCGGAAGTTGGTGGAGTCAGTGTTTGGAAGTATAAAACGCACCTAGTTAAGAATGTAAAAATCAAAGCAGAAACAATGGTGTAAAAGTGGTTGTGGCGATGACCTCTAAAATCAAAAGCCCCTTAAAAATACAAAACATCTCCTAAAACCCAAATATTTACGCAATAGCCCACTATTACAACGACACTAAAACCTCTAAAACAAGGCACACACAAAAAAACCCCACTCCACCCTACTAAAAGTACTCCAACTTATCAGTTTCATTTTTGTCACACTGCACAGAGGTCAGTTCCAAGGTGCGGTCTAGTTTCTGCCAGACGCGCGCGTGCACGCAACGACCCTCTTCGGACACCTTGATCTGGGGTGCGTGGGGGGTAGTAGGGGAAGGAAAAGACATTTTTGGCATCTGTAATAAAAATTGAGCTTTTTGATCAAAAAACCACAAGTCGCTTTTTTGGCGCCAGGCTTAAAATAGGTACCTAGATACAATTTTGCCCCCACCCTTCCTGACCGTCTACACATGACACAGTAAAGTTTTTTACATAACACATGACATTTTACAGGTTCTAGGGGGCGAATAACCGCATGGCAACAGCGCTCAGTGGGCAACTGCGTGCGCGCACTGGGCCGCAATCACCGCATGGCAACCGCGAAACACGCGCGCGCATGCCGCTGCCGCAGGGAGCCGCCAAGCTGGCACCAATGGTGCTGCGCGTGTCTACATTCTACAGAGTGCAGCGACTAGTGTTCCGAAAATGACTTCAGAAAATAAAATTTAATGTAATCTCAAAAAATCGCTCTAAGAAAAAATAAAAAATATTAAATAAATAATTAATAATCAAAAAAATAATTAAATCTCTCTGAAAAAAACTAACGAAAATAGGCATAAAAATAAATCAGATTTGTTTATGTTCTTTTCATAAGGCCCTGTTTACACGGATTTTTTGTGACGATTCGACAACACTAAAAACTTCAAAAAGTTGAGTAAAAAGGTTCCATATTTATGACAAAAAGTGGTCAATTATACACCCTACCTAGGCGAACATGCATTTCAAATTGCACAATCGTGCTTGTATCTCAAAAGTTAAAAGCATTTGAAAACTTTTGCAGTTGTCGGACAGTTGTCGGACAACTTCCGACAGCCTGCGACAATAGCACAATGTTTCTGAATGTATATAACTGTGCATGACAAGCACAATTCTGCAATTTTGCATGCATATTCGCCTAGGTAGATAGTAAAGTTGACCACTTTTTATCATGAATATGGAACCTTCTTACTCAATTTATTGAACGTTTTATTGTTGTCGAGTCGTCACAAAAAATCCGTGTAAACGGGGTCTAACATAAATATAATTATATCTCTCCGGTAAAACCTTGAATAAATATAAATAAATATACTATTTTTATATTATTTATTGTTATGTGATATTCAAACATAGCTATATTAAAAAAATCAAAACAAACTCCAGAGATATTTGGAACGCTAGTAGCACGCGTCCGCACAAAACAACTGGCGCCAGTCGGGCGCGAGCGGGGCAGCCGCTCATGCATTGGCGTTCGCGCGCGTGTGCCGCGGTTGCTATGCGGTGATTGCGGCCCAGTGCGCGCACGCAGTTGCCCACTTAGCGCTGTTACCATGCGGTCTTTGTTGCCCACAGCTGCTGGGTCGTTCTAGGGCTGTCCCGTGTGATATTTACAAACTTATTGACACAGGAGGGGGGGTTACTGATTAAATGGCCGGTCCAGCAGGCTGTATTCATAATGTCAGACATTTTTGCTTGCAAACTGACAGGTATTTACATTAAAATACCCGGTTGACATTTTCTCACATTTTACAGCTCTTCTTTCATCTTATTTCTTTCTTATTCCTTCATTTATTCTTCTTCTTTCTTGCAGACAAATTTTTCATTACATTCAGCAGAGCGTAAAACTAGGCCCAAGCACCCCCAAAAAAAGTTTACCTTGATAAAGTAGTTGCATCCAGCGACCACCTGCGTGGAATGTTGCACCGGCTGCCACAACGCAAACTTCTCCCCTGTTCGAGATTCCACCTCGCCGCGGATCTACGCGAGTTGTATTGATATTTGAAAGTTGGTATACTCGGCGGACCGCAAAGTATGCGCCCAAAATTATTTATGTCTTGGTCGATAACGCGCGAGCTGGATACTTATGTAGCACTTTAACAAAAAGAAAAATATTTTGAAAAAGAAAAAGGCGGAGTCGCGTAGAAGCGAGGAATGATTTGTCCCGTCATGTGTTTTCGTATGCTGGAATTATTTTTATTTTATTAATGATGACGTCATGATGGAGTGTTTCCTTCAGAAAAATGCATGGCGTGCGGTCCATCGAGTATATCCGGAAAAGTTTACACAGGTCGGTGTCAGGCTTTGAAGGAACGATAGCACATTTACACAGGTAATTAACACCGCAACGAAAAGTCAGGTCCAACGACACACCCAGAACTGTAAAATGTTTTAAAATGCCCTGCCTCATTTTAGAGGACATCAGACGTGACTTTCGTTAACGCTTAGCATGACATTTGACATTCTACAGGTTCTGAGAACTCCCAAATGAATACGCTTAGCGATTAAAACAGACAGACACCAGACGCAAAAAGCTACATTATGCAGTTTGCGTGGCGTTACCACCAGGCCATTGGCACCGTGGCGCCTTTCCCGACACGCCACCACAGCAAAGCGGCGGCAAAGCGCCACACAAAAATTACTAAACGCAACAAAAATTTGGCAAACCTGGTCAGCTATCTGTCGGACATCATCATCCACTTCGCGTGGCTGGGTAGTGCCTCCAAGCATGTTTTAAAACGGGTTATTAATTTCCCGATCAGAAGGATTCATGCGTACTGCAACAAGATATATTGATTAAAATATACAATGTATTGAATCACCTGGAAAGATAAGCGGGGCAAACCACGCAACCTGTCAAGTGATATTCGGTGTTTGAAATGCAACTTAACTTGCATTGGAAAACTTATGCCTATGTCACTTGTCAGTGGGCGGGATTTCCGCCGGCTTGTGTGGGCGGGTAAAAACTACATACATGTTATCTTCTGTTAAAGTTACAGTTGTTTTGTGTAGTTATTTATTCACACTTTGAGAAACATCACAACTTTGTTGAGAGAAATCACAGAGGCATCGGTAAGAGTGACGAAATTCGTATTGATAAGGCAACGTGTTTGTAAGGGAACAAAGCCCAATTGACTAGTAAAGTATACTATGGGTTTACAGATATATTTACGCCAATAATATCAAGACTATCATTCTTAAAAGTACTCTATTTTGTCGTCCAATTTTTTGTCCAGCTGCACGTCTGTCAATTCAAGCGTTTGGTCCAGTTTTTGCCAGACGCGCGCGTGCACGCACCGGCCCTCGTCGGATACCTTGATCTGAATGAGTTTCGTGGTGAACGCAAGTTTTGTTAAAAGTATCTAACTTTTCCCAAAGTATAGGTAAACGTAAAATGTTTTTAATTTACTCACCCCCTCACGAGTACAGAAAACGTAAAATATTTTCTTATAGTTTTAACTTTAAAAAACGTAAAAGTATTTTTCAACCGAGAAAACCGTGGTGAAGCTTCGCACAATGATTCGGTATGATTTTGGTGAACCCCATACAAAAGTTAATGTATACGCGGCGGACATCACACTTAGTGTGAAAACCTACCATAACCCATCTGAATAATGAACCAAAAATTATACAGCTTTTTCATCATAATATTTCGTTTTTACTATGGAATAATGAATTACGCAATTTATCACAAGATTTGATCCATTAAATTATGGTAAGTTTTCATACTAGGTGTGCTGTCCGCCGAGTATACACAGAGTTGGAAAAGTTTTTAAAGCTGCTGATCTCATAAAAAATAGACCAAAAATTCATCAGAAAAGAATTTTATTGAAAAAACAGTATCAAAAACTTTTGTTTAACCGAAAAGATTTCGGCACCCAAAAATTCGCTAAAAAACCTACCTTGATAAAATAGTTGGTTCCGGCGACCACCTGCGTGGTATGTTTCAGCGGCTGCCACACTGCAAACTTCTGACCCGCCCGAGATTCCACTTCGCCACGGATCTATACGCATTTAAACATCGCATGATGGTGCGTAATCGAGAATATGTTTAGCGTAACGTTAGCAACGTCAATAAAACCAGAAGCATGTCATTTTGCAACTCTTACGCAACATCTGCCCCTTACGCACATTTGCCCGTTGACACTTTTTCAAGTGATTTTCAGATATGAGTGAAGTGAAAAAAAAATTGCGCAATGACATTAGTGAACTTTTTTCACTTCACTCATATCTGAAAATCACTTGAAAAAGTGTCAAGTGAAAAAAACGGGCAAATGTGCGTAACGGGCAGATGTGCGTATTAGTGCACCCTCTTAGAAAACAGGATTTAGATGATCGGATGTCATGATTGGTAGATAGAACGCTGCTCGATCGAATCTAACACCAACAAGCAGGTAGAAACGGTAGAAATCTCATTCTCATGGATGTCATCCATGAGTTAAGGTGCGGGACTGCCACCAGAGAAAATATTGTAGTTTATTTAAGTTTCCAGGTTACATGTTTTATCTGGCGACGTCCAGACTTTTTCACAACACAGTGATAGCGTTTACGACTCAAACATGGGTGCAGTGGTTCATTGAAAATCAATGAACCAATATCACCAGGCGCCAATCCCAGACCCTGTAAAGTGCCATAGTGTTAATTATCATGACAAATGTAGTTCGGTGTCAATTGCCATGCAACGTTGAGTAACAAAATCTTCTTTCTTGACATTTTACATGCTATTTGAAACCCTACTTTCCCCTTACCACCAGAAAAACATAAAATGGGACACAAAAAGTATCCAGTGATCACAAACCTTGGAAGCCACTTCATGAGCGTCATCATCCATTGGACGCGAACCGGTCATCCCGCCGCAAATATTACCCCGGGACATCTTGCCGTACGAATGGCTCGGTGATCAGTCAGATAAAACAGGTTCGAAAACAGTCAAAATAGGTTAGCTGGAACTTTTTTCTGAGGTAACCTGAAAATTAATACCATGTGCAGTGTACAGTGTACGCACAGCAATATGCAATGCTATTTATATGATGCCTGCTGATTCACGGGTACATTGTCATCACAATTTCCAGTGTGGTGGTATTATGTGGGCGTTTGGCTGGCAATAGCGATGACTGTGATAGCAAACGCCGATGCACTAGGATTTGTGAAACAACAGCGCCAGGGCCATTCAGCTCTGTAAAAACTAAGACTGGGACAGTTAAAGGACGGTTTTTTCACTGTGAACTCATTTCAGTTCTCTTTAGCACTTCCCATTTTTACGTTTTTATCAGGTTTGTTAACACCGCTTTAAAGTTTTGTTACATCGCTCAGGCTGTTAGCTGTCCCAATATTTAGAGAACAGACAAAATAACAAGCGTTATTTACATTACATGTTCGACATGGGTAGGTATAACATTTCACATGTTGGGCCCGCCCTGCATACATTACAAACAAACGCAAAACATTTGCACTGGGAACAGAGTTAAAACTTTTACAGCCTTCTCATAGAGTTGGTTTTGAAACTGTTTCTTTGTTTCCCACAGATAAATATTAGGCATTTTACCAGCCTTCATGCTCTAGCGCCATTTAAATATTTAATGGCAATAGTTCGGTAGAAAAACCATTTGCGCTGACAGCTGCAGTCGACACACTATGTAAAATGCGGTAAATGGAATTCATGTCCAAACTGACAAAAGCAATCCAAAAAAGTGAAGAACAGTGACTTGCGCCCTACAATCGTGGATTGATTCATTGCACTTCACGCCCCAGATTCGTTTAGGTCCAAAGGGAACCAAAGTTATAATGTCAGATTACACTTTTCATGTTTTTTAAGCTTTACACACGGTTTGCACGCGCATGCTAAATCTCAGTTTATACGCTAACTTGGTCTATTTTTAACACAAAGTAAAATATTCCAGTTTACAAGCAGTGGGAATGCCGCATTCAAACGAGACAAACAGAAAACTTCAGAAACTGCTGAATTGCTATTTTACTAGATGTGAATAAATGACAGAGCAAGCTGTTGTTATTTTTATCCCGGCAGCAAACGAATTTGGGGCGTTATTTTTTTATACATTGCCAATTTGAGACTCCACACAAACACCGCAGAATGGAAGATGCCACAAAAATTGTAGTTTCTTTCCTACACATTTGCATATACAAAACCGACCGCGCAAATCCATAATTGTAGTGCAACTGACCGACATATGATCTTGCAGACTCAGTTTTGCACTGACAAATGTAAATATGTAATTACTAGCAACCTAGTTTAGGAATACAAGACCTGGATCAAACAAAAAAACTATGGCATTTTCCATATCATTATCACTGTGTGACCATGCGTATTTATACAGACAGTTGAAATATCTCACAATGGCATGATTCATGCACACAATATAGGTAAATAAATATAAATAATACGAGGGTGGTACAACATATCTTACAGATACACCAGTA
The DNA here is from genome assembly GCA_964036195.1 of Sphaerolaimus hirsutus. Lineage (NCBI taxonomy): Eukaryota > Metazoa > Nematoda > Chromadorea > Monhysterida > Sphaerolaimidae > Sphaerolaimus > Sphaerolaimus hirsutus. The sequence continues at coordinate 18,868,387 of OZ038458.1, forward strand.
ACAGAAATGACAATCATATGTTAAATACATTGCGAGACAAAATTATGTTTTTGCGTCACATTTGCTATTTTTAGCTCACCATTGATCCGGATAATTCATGCATTCCCACGAATAATTCGTCAGTAAAGCTATTTCGCGAGAAATTTTGAATCCGGAATTTTAAAATTTTTCCCGAGTTTTCAAAGATAAAAGTTTTCAATGTTTAAATTACAGAATTTACACAATAAATTCCACAGAAAAACTACACAAACACGTATTTAAATACAAAAAAAAAACTGAACGAACTGGTGGATTTTGTATTAATTATCAAAGTAAAGCAATACGTTGGCAAAATCCTCACACAATACTTAATGTGACCTTTTTCCTGAAATAATTGGGCAGTAAACAAGCTGGAGTAAGTACGTCGGTTATAAATTGGGAATTGATGGCTAAAAATGACTGATACGAATTATATTTACATGGCAGTGATGGAAAGTGCCAAAATTGAAATTGTAGTAGTTGATTGAACTTTTACTACAAAAGGTGTAAGTGCCGGTAAAGGGGAAAAGGCAGCCCGCACACTAATTGACACACGTGTGACAACTGGTCTGTGTCAACTCTGATTTCGGCTTGTGTCGCAGAGCGATCTACAAATGCACTTTTGGCAATGTTGAAAAATAAATATTACGGCAAGTGCATTGGAAGATCGCTCTGAGACACGTGAAGCCGAAATCTGAGTTGACACACACCAGTTGACACAAAAGTGTCAACTGGTGTGTAGGCCGGCAACGGGGTAAAAGGGTTGGCACGTTGAAACTCAAAGGCGCCGTTCCAGTACCGATTTCCTTCTATCACTTGCGTGGACACAGATCATCGATAAAAAATACTAGCATGAAATGACTAACGAAAAACAACGACAAATTAACAGATTGATGGATAAAATAATAAATACAAATACCGCATGGTCAAATTTCATACAGAAAACACGAGATGAATTAATTTTGATGCCAAAGCCCTGGATAAAACCCACATTTGAAACAAAAAAGCACAGCCGATAAAACGGAATAGTCGACGCACGATACGCCAAAAACACGCACACATAACCATCCCATCAATTTATACAAAATAGAAAAGTTGGTCACAATGGTAGTTCATCCGAAACAACAGCGACAGCGACTTCACCGCCATCATGTTTACTGTCCTGATGAGATTCGGCTCGCTCTTCACCCTCAACGGCGACGTGCGATTGGCACTGCGCCAACTCCGCACTGCCGCTCGAGCGCACAGTTGAAGTAAGTCGACTGCCGCTGCTGGACGATTGCAAATCCTACGGTGGGGGGGGGGGGGTTATTAAATTATTGAGTCTTACTCTTGGGTATGGATAAAAAATGGGATCTGAGAAACAGGGACGTGATCAAGTTCGTTTTCAATAAATTTTGTATTTGAAGATCCGGATAGTTACAAAGTTTCTGGGTTTCTGCGAACAAACAATCCTGTACTTTCAAGAAGACAAACTGACAAGAACAGTTGCAAGTGATAAGAAAAATACAAGAAAAAGTTCCTAAAGAAATCTCGTCACACTTAACACAGTCCAATTCGCGGAATAAGCCTCACGCATACCAAAAGATCCACTTAGACTAGGGATGGCGAGCGCTTTTTTCAACGCGCTTAAAAAAACGCTGCTTTAAAAAAAGCGCTGACAAAATTTACGGGTACTTATGCCTTGAAATAGTAAATACCTTGAATTTTTTAAAAAAACGAGCGTTTAAAAAAAAAGTGAACTGTTGAAAACAGCGATTTTTCCATCCCTACCAGTCACCCACCACCCATCCAAAAAAACCCACACACCTCATCGCCCTCATCCCTTCCCCTTCCATCCAACCGCCTCTTCTTAACCATGAGCGCCCTTTTCCGCCTATCCCCCCTACTAGCCCACTTCAAGCTACGCGGCTTGGGCTTGCCCGATGCGCACAGGAGCTGCAGCTTGCGCACGGACATGGGGTGGCCCGGGTTCACGTTGTGCAGGTTCAGCATGTAGTGCGCCACGTGTAGGGTTGTGTCGCTCGATGTGCTGAGTACCTGGGGTTGGGTACTTTTGGGTATTTTGAGTACTTGGATGTTTGGAGGGTCGTGAGAGGTATGTTACTTTCATTGGTAAAGTGAAGCTCAAAATTTCACAGCAATATTTGGATTGCGACATTCACGCCCCGCCCTACATATATTTACTTCCGATTTCAATCTGATAACATTACATTTTGCTGAAATGAATGATGTCTTTTTGCTCTTTTAAGGGTATTTGGAAGATCCAGCAGTGAAACACAACCTTTTTGCCAGCTCGATTCTTTGGGGTTTTTGCGACGGGCTGTTGGCGCTGAGCAGTGGTTGAGCCATTTTGTGAGGTCACTCGTCTGGTACTACGCAGATTGAGCGGACTGACCCTGTAAAGTAAAAATTAGAAGCATATAAATATAAACGAACATATAAATAAATATGGGCATAATATTGGCAAACAAAACTTTCCGACTTTTTTCAAAACTTCTCAAAACGCGCCACGAACCTGACCAAACAGCCAGCCTTCTCCACTTCCGACTGCCTAAAAACGTTGACTCTCGCCGCGCCGCGGCCATAAAAGATATTCTGCTCGTCGGTCGGCGACGGCGGGCTTCTACCTTCGCCTGCCGCCGCAGTCGAAGTTCTATTGCCGCGGCGCACGCGACGCATCTGCGTCTTGTACACGTCCACGGCGCCGCCGGGCAGCGAGTCCCACATGCGCGACGTGTCGGGCCGCGCCGCCGGGCTGACCGCCCGACTGCTGGTAGCTGCGCAGCGGGCGCGCTTGGCGGCGGGCGAGCGGCTGCGAAGGGCGCCGCTGCCGCCGCCGCCGCCGCCGCCGTCGCTGCAGTCTAGCATCCGGTTCAGATTGCGTTTTACGGCCGCTTTGCGAGGCGTTCGCGCGGCTGGCTGAAAGCGATTTGATGCAATTTAAATCGATGTGTGCCGGCTGGTTTCATTGATGCGATAAGGCACCGACGATAGCTCCATTAAAAATGCAAATTGCAGTCCCGCTGTTGCAGCTTTTTAATGATAATGAGGGTTCTCACGCCGCGTCGGCGGCGCCAGCAATCAGTGTTTATCGCAGCACAAATCACAAATGCTTAATGGCCCAACACACGCTGGTTGACATCACACAAAATGTCAACTGGTTCCGTTCCCAATTCAAAGATTGCATTTGAATGTCATTCGTCCACGCGTCAGCAAGTTTTGAATCGAGATCGGCACCAGTTGACATTTGATGTCAACTAGCGTGTGGATCCAAACCGACAAATCACCGACCATCTTAGCATTGACCTCGGGCGTGCCGCGGGTGCGCCTGCCATCGGGCGTGGTCTTGGCGCAGCTCGACCCGCTGCTGAGCAACTCCTTGAACAGGCAGTCGGCCATGCTCGTGTTCGGCGACAGCGGCCCGTTGCTGCCCGTCGGCGACGCCAACTGCGAGAATATCTCGATGCTCGTCTTGGCGACCGTTTTGGCGCGCCGTTGCGCCGTGGCGCGGACGAGTCGAGCTAAACTGTCGCGTCGGGCGTTTCGCTTGGCAGCTGCCGCCGCGGTGACTGTGGGAAGAGGGGGGGGGGCACAGTTTTTACCTGGCTGATGTTGATTATCGTGAAAGACAACATCGGGTTCGGGAAAAATTTGCCAAACCGGCCGAATGACCTTTTTGCAGTATGAAATGTGAACCGAAACCTAGGGTGTCAACTTTCCGTTTTCCGTTTCCGCTTTCCGCAGGCAAATTTTTTTCCGTTTCCGTTTTCCGGCTGCCAAATTTTTTTTCTGTTTCCGTTTCCGTTTTTCCGGCTCATTTTCCGTTTTCCAGCTAAATTTTCAGTTTTTCCGGCTTTTTTCAGTTTTCCGGTTCAATTGTCTGTTTTTCCAACTTTTTTCCACTTTCTAGCTCAATTTAATGTTTTCTGTTGTAGCCAAACTGGTAAACATGCATGCAGGTTCTCAGTTATGTGATTTCTAGTGAGATTTCTGCACATTTTTTTATTTCCGGATAAATTTCAGCAAATTTTTTTCCATTTCCGGCAAAATTTCAGCAAATTTTTTCCGTTTCCAGCATAATTTCAGAATATTTTTCCGTTTCCGTTTCCGTTTTCCGGCCTTTTATTTTTCCGTTTTCCGTTTTCCGGCAAGTGCCAAAATTTTTCCGTTTCCGTTTCCCGCCAAAAAGTTTTTGTTGACACCCTACCGAAACCTCCATTGTGCATTTTATGCCACTGTTCTCGCATCCAAGCATGCTTGAATACCTTTTTTTGTGGCAAATTAGAGAAAAACCCTTAACATAAGAACTTTGTCCAAAATCCCGATCCCGGAACCCTATATCTGAACCTTGAAAAACGATCACCGATCCAGAGACCCCATACCCGATCTCGAAAACTAAAAAAATCTAGCCCGAAAAGTCGAAACCGTTTGAACCCTAGTTAGGCTGGGTTTACCCGATCCCTAATTGGGATGGGTTTACACAGACCCCCCCCCCCAATCCCACATCCACCAACCCACCAATCTTGCTGCATCGTTTCACAGGCGAATCGTCCACCAAAGAGTCATCCTTATCAACGGGCAGCCCGCCGCGCTGCTGCCTAACCAGCCAAGCGGTGCGGCGGCGCTGCGACGGCGCCATCTGCTTGTGCACGGGCGTCTCGGGCACGCGGCGGGCGCGCGGCACCATTTTCCGCCGCTGCGGCGGCGCAGACTTGCCGCCGACACTCGGCGCCGCCGCCGCCGCGGTTGAGGTGGATGCGCGCGGCGCGGCCGTTTGGGATGGAGGGGAATGGGCCGGCTGTTTGCCGCGGCGCAACTGCGGCGGCGCTTGTCGCTGCGTTGTTGTTGTTGAGGCTGCGGCCACTGAGGAACCTGATTGGTATGGATGGTATTTTTTGAGGCAGGTGTATTAAAATACGGGAAAAATATTGAAAATTAAAATAATCACCTGCACTTGATGCAGCTGGTGATGTCGCTCGTTCGCTGCCAGACCGCCGACGAGCACTCAATCTGTGTTTGAAACTTTGATAACGGCAAAAAAAATTTATGATAAAGCAGACGCGGAAACGTCCTGCTAAGTCTTCTTGGTGATAAAAGGCAGAGAAACATTGTGATTGTTGATAAAACGATTGCACTCGCTTACACGAAAATAACCTGTTACCAAACCACGTTTCAAAAAAAGTATTGTCACGCAAACCAAATACACTAATTTAAATACAAAGCAGACAACGATGCAAACAGTAACGTGATGGGCCAGATTTACACACGATGTCATTCACCCATTCGCTTACGCTCATTTTATGGTGGTGAATTGAAAATTGCACATGAAACAAAAATTCTGATATCTCCACAAACGTGACATACTTTCTGCTCTTAGAGAACAGAGAGGTCCTGATCTTGCTACCTTATCAAGCCGCTGATGCAAAAAAAATGCTGAAAACTTAAAATGACGTCACAGTGTACGAGTCTGACTAACATTCAACAAACACAACTTGCAAGTTCGGTTCCACACCACAGCATGTTCCACTTTCGCAAGACACAGTTAACCCCCCCCCCGCGTAAACTCACTGCGACACAGGTGTACTCCCTCTAGTAGCGCCACCTCCAGCCGCGGCACTAAAACTTTGCTGCTGCGTCGCATTCGTCTGCAGCGACGGCACCTTTCCCGCCGCCGCTGCGACTATCTCCAGCGGCATGTCGCGGTCCAGCTGCTCGAACAGGTTGCCCAGCGTTCTTGGACACCGGTCGACCATTTCGTCCACTAGCGTTTCGTCCAGGAACCGAGCTACTAGTTCCGGTTCGGGCGACAAGAAGGACACCAGCGGCACCAGACGCGTCAGCTGAGTGGAGTTTGGGATTTATTAGGTTGAGAAGATTTCACAACAAATTTTTTTTTCACACCAGAAAATATCTTCGCACAAAAAAAAACATTATTAAACAGGGTGCACGCCAGGTCCGCCACCCAAATTCTGAGTCGGTGCCGGACGCCATATCTCCAGTTGTAGTGGGGGGGGGATTTATTCGAAATTTTGAGGGCATATACTCGAAACCCACCCACTACTATATACGGGCTGGGGAAGGTCGGCGACCCACACTCAGGTGGGTCGCCGACCTTCCCCAGCCCGTATATAGTAGTGGGTGGGTTTCGAGTATATGCCCTCAAAATTTCGAATAAATCCCCCCCCCACTACAACTGGAGATATGGCATCCGGCACCGACTCAGAATTTGGGTGGCGGACCTGGCGTGCACCCTGTTTACATACATATTTTTACTTGTTTTGGCTACTTTTCACCTATTTTGGCTACTTTAAACCTATTGTAGCTATTTTTCCTCTTTTTGCTTTCTATACTTCGGAAAAAAAACTATATATTCTGCCCCCGCGAGCCCTCCAGAACAATTTTCACCTATCTATCCCTTCGAAGGAGCGATTGGCTATCTATCCAACCCCCGCGGGGGTAAAAATCTTGGAGACCCCTTTCACACACACCTTCTGCACAGTCGCCAGAACATCATCATCGCTATGATCATCCACAGCAGCCAGCGCCAACAGACACTGCACGCAATACTCCAACTGCCGCCGGTCGCCCGACGTGTCGCCGTCGCGGCTCAAATACTTGTCGCCCAACTGCGCGGCCGACTGCAGCAAAACGCGCCGCGCGGCCAGACCGCACGCCGGTTCTATCCGATCGGACCTGGGGGCAGTCCGAGACCCTGTAAAATGCCCTGTAAAACGTCAAATGTCATGCAAAGTGTCAAAAGTCATGTAAAATGCCCTGCAAAATGGCAACTGAGTTGCCATTTTGCACGGCATTTTACATGACTTTTGACACTGTCCGTGACATTTGTCATTTTACAGAGCATTTTACAGGGTCTGGGACTGGCACCAGGTGGTGCGCGCGTAAAACGCGGCTAGTGACCGCCACAGGCGGCTGAAAACTGTCGCCGCGGCGGCGAGCAGCTCGCTGGACGCGCGGCCGGCGCCGCTGTGCTCGTCGAGCAGCGAGTCGTACAAGAGACGGAGTTGAGTGCCTAGCTCCGCCTCGTCCGCGCCTGTGGGGATGGAGTCAATGGGTTTTCTGTGCAGGAACAGGGAGCTTTTTTCAATATCATGCATGGTATGAGAAACTTGGTATACTCGGTGGACATCACACTTAAAACGGAAACCAACCATAGCCCGTCTGAATCGTGAACCAAAAATTATACAGCTTTTCATTATAATATTTCGTTTTTAGTATGGAAAAAATAATAAATACCGTATTACCTCGAATTAATCCCCCCTTGAATTAACCCCCCCCCCCCTCAAAATGGGATGGGGAAATAATAACCCCCCCTCGAAATACCCCCCCTCCAGGATGATGTACATCATGTATGCAATGTACATGATGTATTTTTTACTGCTTATTTGTATCGCAGCTACACATTGACTTGTTTGTGTAGCAATCTATGTTTATATGTCCAAATACATCCTGTTTGGACGTATTTATTACCTGTTTTGGGTACGAAAATGCCTACTTTTTACTACTATCCTTGCGAAAATTTCTGACGAATTAATAAAACCCCCCCTTGAATAGACCCCCCTCGAATTAACCCCCTCAAATTTTGCTGGCGAAATAATAAACCCCCATGGGGGTATTTTCGAGGTAATACTGTAATAATAATATAATAAAATTTATTAGGAAATTTATCACAAGATTTTATTCATGAAATTTTGCTACTATTATGGTAAATTTTGGTACTTTATTAAATTATGGTTCTGCACACACTGTGGGGTCCGCCGAGTATAGTGCATTAGTAAATTTGTATGTAGACTGCCAGCATATTTTTGTACCATGCAAACCAACCCAACTGTGACACGGGTTCATTTTGTCTAATCTCCCTCAACTTGCGTCTGCGCTCGGCCCGCTCTTTCAATTTCTTGTTAACTTTTCGCTCTTCTAACGTCGCGCCGCCGTGCGAAGACGGAACGGCCGCTGCAAAAAACAACAACAACAACGTGGTAATGTGTTCACTCCAGGAAAAAAACGAACACAAAATGAAACACAAATAAATATCTCCACGCAACAGAAAAAAACCGACCAGGCTTCGCGAGCGCCGCACCTTGCGCGGGCGTGCAGGCACGCGAATTTCTGCCAGCCACCGAATTAGCCCGACTTCCGCGACTCGACTGGCTGCAGCTGGGCGGCATGGCGTCCGCCAGCGACGCGTACGAAGCCATTCGCACCTGTGCGTGGTCAGTTTGATGCCGAATTGCGCGGATAAATGTGAACGATATAGGCCCACACACTAGTTGACATCAAAATTCGTGTCAACTAAATTTTGGTTGATTATGTGATTTCAGCTTTCCTATGTGATAGAGCATTAATACATTGATAAGTTTACATCGTGACACTTGATTTTCACTGTTTATGTTATGTAATGGATAAAAATTTGTGTTATTCAATTGACACAAATTGTCAACTAGTGTGTTTAGGCCAACACCCCACAGGATAGGAACATTTTCTATTTGCCAACCGGTAAAACACAGTTCAAAAAAATTACACGTGTGCACTACACGCACACGCAGCTCACCATGGACTGCGTCCTGTGCGACAAGCCCAGCGCCGACTTCTGTTGCGCTGCCTCTGGTGGCGTCGCCGGCCGCTGACGCCCATTTTCCAATGTACAATTCGACGTGCCTGCGTAGGTTGCAAAAAAACACGTTGACAAAATTATAGTTTAAATAGGTACGTAAAAATTTAAATTCAAATTTTTAAACGTAACAGCCGACATAAAAACGTAATTTATTGCAGAAGGCACCACTCAAAGCTAATCAATTTTTCTAACCCTAGTCCCACAAACACCAGAAACATGGACAAATTCATACTAACGATTAGCTGATGACGCGTCAGGCAGCAGACCATTCATTATTGCCATCTTCAGGCGATCAAAATCCACGTCGCTTGGCCGGATTTTCTTTGTCGGTGACAGTCTGCGTTATTCACAATTTGTATATGTCATTAGGAACTACTTTTCGATCCGCCAAAATCAGGATGTGAACGTAATATGCCGGGGAAAAATATCAAAGTTAATACAATTTTAAGTGACAAATGTGAAGAAACGACGACGAGTGTAAAGTAAGTGTAAAAAAACCCAGACGTACTCGCTCGTTTCTACTTCAAAAACCCACACACACAATGCCCCCAAAAAACCCAAACAGCCCCCCAATCCCAACCTAGTGATGAGCTCCATGGCGGCCATCTGGAACGGGTCCAGCGAGCTCTCAGAGTCGCCCGGCGCAGTACCGACATCCTGGTGCTCAGTTGGCCCCTCATCGTCCACTCGGCGGCCGCTCACTGCAAAATTGGGTGGAATTTGTGACTGGAAGTGATTTTGGATGCGTAAAATTTGCATATTATAATCAGTGTAAAACTATGCGGTGAACAAAAATTAAAATTCACGCAGTTTTGGCCTTTGATTTTATATGCAAAGTGTAAATATATGCAAAAGTTAAATACGAGATCATAAATTGTAACGTGTGGAATGCAGTTCATATTCAAACCAATAGCACCGCACCAAATTTGCGAATCGCGCTAGCGACGACGGCCAACTTAGCCAACGAATATTTGGCCATATTCCGGCGCAAATACCACCAAAAACGTCCTTCAAAATCCAATTTGATAGCTTAAAACAGTCGATTTTCAAGCGGCAAGCCTTTTTAGTCACGTATTCTATTCAGCTTACACATTTCCACTGTAGTCGAATGTTCAGCTACTGGAAACAACGTTCCCAGGCAGCATAAAATGCAAAATGCAAAATCAATACGCACGCGGTTGCTACGTGTATAAATAGAGTACGCGTGCATTTCTGCTTCTGTTTAGCTAAAATACGAGCGTGTACTATTTACGCGAGCGGGCGAATTACGCGGCAGCTTTTCATTCAGAAACGAGTACACCACAATACTCTGTACGCGCGTGCGTAAATACCGTATACTACTAGTGAAATGGGCGCGTGCCGCCCGCGCCGTGGAACAGACTTGAGTGGGCGGGGGGTGTAATGGGGATAAAAATTTAAAAAATTTTTTTATAGTTTTTGTTAGATTTTGTTGTTGCTGTTAGGGTTCAAACGGGATTGACTTTTCGGGATCGGGATCGGGATTCTTTTTGAGATTTCGGGATCGGGATTGGGGTTTCGGGATCGGGATTGGTATTTTGAGATTTCGGGATCGGGATCGGGATTGGCCGGGATTGGGGTCACGGGATCGGGATTGGCATTTTTTCGGGATCGGGACTGGGGTCTAGGGATAGAGCAGGGCCGTATCCAGGGGGGGGGCGGGGGGGGCTGCAGCCCCCCCCCCTCCCGGGGCGAGACCAGAAAGTGACCGGAAAATGCGACTTTTTCAACGTCAGCGTAAAAAATTTTGCGCGCAGGCGCGCATTCTTCACCATACATAAAGGTATTATCATCTGATTTGCTCCATGTGGCCGCAAATCGTTGTAAATACACTCAATGTTGTGCTTTTTGCTGTTTTGTATGTATATTTACATACATATACAGCGTTCCATGGCGCTGACGCCAACGCCAATAGCGCCATGGCGTGGCGCCTACTAATGGCGCCAGCGCCATAGCGCCATTCCGCCACTATTCAGCGAAAATTTTAGGGGGGGGGGGGGGCTGAGCCCCCCCCCCCTCGCCGGCCGCCGTAAACAAGCAGCCCCCCCCGCTCAAAAATCCTGGATACGTCCCTGGGATAGAGATTTTAGTCAATGTTCTGGCATACAGTTGTTCATAAAGGTCTCAAAACACTGTTGGATGCCAGAAAAGTGACATAAAATGGACGCTGGGGGTTTGCGTTCACATTTTTGCATGCAAAAAATGTCTTTTTTTCACTTTTTATAATTTCCACTATTTTTTCCGGGATCGGGATCCCAGACTTGGGTGATTCTTGGGATCAGGATCGGGATTTGAAAGTTTTCAGGATCAGGATTGGTATTTTTGATTTCAGGATTGGGATTGGGATTGGGGTTTCAGGATCGGGATCGAGACTTCTAAATCCCAGAATTTCATGGGATCCGGGATCGGGATCCAGTTTGAACCCTAGTTGCCGTTTCAAGAATAAAAGGCAATAAACAATTCCAGTGAGCTGTTGAAAGATAACCAACTGCAAAATGCTTTTATTTGAAATTGTGTTCTGAGTAGGGATGGCCAACGTTTTTTAACTGTCCCATTAAAAATGAATGTTTTTTTTTTAAACTGGCATCGAAGCCGTTTTTTTATTAAAAACATCATCAAAATTTTTTTGTACTATGCTCTAGGTATTTTGCATTTTTGTGTGCGCAGGTGTGCTATTTCACATACACATTACCATTGGTGGTTGTTTTCATTGGTTTTGGGGCATTTTTAGTGTGAAAGCTTCCATTTGTTCACACTATTGTGTAATAATAAGCTGTGATATGTTAGTGTAGTGTTTTTAAAATATCCAGCCAATGTGCTCCCACATACTTCTACAGCATGAAACATCACTGCCAATGTATTAGCCTTCTCTTATAACCTTATTCAAGCACTATTTCATGCAAAACTTGACTTGACATCACAAACATTTGACAAAAGGTGATATATGTAACAAGTCAACAAAAAAATGGATATTTTAGACAGAAATAGCCACTTACAATGCTATACCATGGCTCCACAGCGATTTTTTGGCTATATTTAGCATCACAAAGTACTGGAAATTGTCTGATACACCTGTATATGTTGACCCATAACCATATTTGGGAGCTTTTAAAAAACAACATTCCATTTTTTTAAACATGTTTAAAAAAACAGGGTCATAAAAACAACAACATTTTTTGGTCATCCCTACTTCTGAGAATGAAGTAGAGTATAGGGTTCAAATGAGATTGGGATCAGTATTGGTCTTTTGAGATTTCAGGATTGGCATTGGGATTGACAAAAAAGTCAAAAAACACACTTGAATTGGAGAAAAGTGACATTAAAAAGCACACTGGATACTTAGGCTCAAATTTCTCAGTGCAATAAGTCATTTTTTCACTTTTATCTTTTGCTCAAAATTTTCCAGTGTCAGGATCCCAATTGGGAAGTTTTTTGGGATTGTAACAAGGATCATGATTGTGATTTTCAGATTTCAGGATAGGGATGCTCTGGCTCCTCTGCATCTATCTGCCGCAGTTTTGGGATTGGGACCACGAAATCCCTGAATTTTTGGGATCAGTATCCCATCTGGACCCAATTGGTCATGGACAGGGACATACCCAGGATTTTCAACTGGAGGGAGAATACCCAGCTAGTTTATAGAGGGGCGTTACCATTAAAATATTACCCTATAGGGATTAGGGTTCAAATGGGATCTGGATCCCAAATCCTGAATTTTTTGGGGATTCTACAGTCCTGATCAAAAGGTTTGAAAAGTCCACAAAAATTGAAATGTGCATTGTGACAAAAGTGGCATTGTGCTTGATCTGAATAACATATCTGACCCATTACACATTGCCAAAATGACCGCGTTTGATGGCCGGATGCAATCCATAAAGAGCGTGGAGCGTGGTTACCCAAAACTGTGTTATAGCCAGATAGCACAGGCTAAAAATTTCAAAATGGCAAAATTGCAAACAATTTGAAGCACCGTGTAGCAACATGAAGCTAATGCAGCGCCTGTCCAGTTTGTTAGATAATGTTCATAACAACGTTAACGAATGTACAACAGTAGACAGGGACGTAGCCAGGATTTTTGAGCGGGGGGGGGCGGATTGTATACGGAGCCCGGCGAACGGGGGGGGGCGGCAGGGGTCTCCTAGGGGGGGGGGGGGGGGGGGGCTGGGGGGGGGGCTGCCCCCCCCCCAAATCCGCCAGCTATCTATCTATCCCGGAGGCCGCTCAGCTATCTATCTATCCCGAGGCAAAATTTTTGGCTACTACCCCCAAAGACCCCCCCCCCCCAATCGCTCAGCTATCTATCTATCTGGAGTGGTTTTTGAGAAATTTTCCCCCAATTTTCGCTCAAAATCACTAATTTTCGCACCTTTTTATAGTTTTTCACCTTCAAAATCGTGCTCTCCAGCTATATGCATGGTTATATGCCTGTTTTTAGCCATTTTAAACCTACTTTTAGCCACTTTTAACCAATTACCAGCGATTTTTTCTCCTTTTAGACTTCTATGCACTGAACAAGCCTATATATTTTGCCCCCGCGAGCCCCCCCCCCAGAAAAATTTTCCAGCTATCTACCCCTCGGGAGGAGCGATTTGCTATCTATCCAGCCCCCGCGAGGGCCAAAATCCTGGAGACCCCTGGGGGGCGGCGCCCCCCCCCCTAAAATTTTACCCCTGTTGTAGGGGAATGGCGCAGTGGCGCTGGCGCCATTCGTAGGCGCCACGCCATGGCGCCACTGGCGTTGGCATTGGAGCTAAAACAGCAGTATACGTCTGTATTTTACAGGCATATACAGCGACATGGACAGAAATTGAGTCCATTTTCACTGGTTTTTAAGCCGCGGAGACTGTTCAGCAAAAAAAGATATGTTGTGAAGGGTGAATGCGCGCTTGCGTGCAAATTTTTTTCAAACTGTCGACAAAATCGTCGTCTGAAAGTGCCATTTCTGGCACATTTTTTGGTCCGGCCCGGGAAGGGGGGGCCCCCCCCGCCCCCCCCCCCCTGCCTACGTCCTTGACAGTAGATATGGAATATAATTATTTATCTTATTACTATTCGGCTTCATAGGAATACAGAACAGCTTGCAATGTGCCACAATAGTAATACTATGTGACCGTAAAAGCGACCAGATTGCTTTGCAGTTATTGTATTTGGTGGAAATAGGGTGGGAAAAAACGCTGTTAAAATGCAAAAAAAAGTTAAACAGTTTCTTCAAAATCGCGTAAGTGGGTGATATAAATATATGGATGACAAACGTTTTTAACGACCCGGTTTATTATAAAAACCCGTTTTTTCAAAAGTTCCTAGATATTGTTGTGGGTGGTTAAGGATGGCCGGTGTTTTTGCCAATGTTTTAAAATTGAAATGTCATTGAAACGGGGTTTTTTAAAACTTTTTAACTTCAGCCAAAATTGTTAGTACTTATGCTCTAGGTATTTTTTCACAATTACCCACATATAGGGTTCAAACGATATATCGTATCGAATATCGAATATCGGATATCGACCATTTTTTAATATCGAATATCGAATATCGATATCGAAAATTTTGAAAAAATATCGAATATTGAATATCGATATCGATAATTTTGAAAAAATATCGAATATCGATATCGAATATCGACCATTTTTTCGATATATCGAACCTGTATTGTGTCTAGGGTTCAAACGGGATCCCGATCCCGATCCCGGATCCCGTGAAATTCCGGGATTTACCAGTCCCGATCCCGATCCCGATCCCGAAACCCCAATCCCGATCCCGATCCCGATCCCGAAATCTCAAAAATACCAATCCCGATCCCGATCCCGATCCCGAAAGTTTTCAAATCCCGATCCCGATCCCGAGAAACTCCCAAGTCCGGGATCCCGATCCCGGAAAAATTAGTGGAAATTATAAAAAGTGAAATAATGACGTTTTTGCATGCAAAAAAGTGTATGCAAACCCCCAGCGTCAATTTTATGCCACTTTTCTGGCATCCAACAGTGTTTTGAGACCTTTATGAACAACTGTGAATGCCAGAAAAATGGCCAAAATCTCTATCCTTAGAACCCAATCCCGATCCCGGAAAAATGCCTATCCCAATCCCGATCCCGATCCCGTGACCCCAATCCCGGCCAATCCCGATCCCGATCCCGATCCCGAAATCTCAAAAAACCAATCCCGATCCCGATCCCGATCCCGAAACCCCAATCCCGATCCCGATCCCGATCCCGAAATCTCAAAAAGTGAATCCCGATCCCGATCCCGATCCCGAAAAGTCAATCCCGTTTGAACCCTAATTGTGTCCCCAAATGTACTTTTCATTTTCATTTTGAGAGTTTATGGTTGCTCTGATGTGCCTATAGTATTGTATTTGATGAGTAAAAGTACAGTATTTTTAATGTCATTGTTGTTGGAGTGCTAAATTTGAAGCCAGAAAACGCTGATATACTTTTTTGCAACATGCCCTTAAGCAATTAGGTTATAAGGATGAACTGTAATATCTACCAATTGTTTTTAGTCTGATACACTTTGATTCATCATGTTTTTCTTCTATTTTCTACCATTGAGTGATGTAAAGCTTGTTAAAATCACTTGTACCATTCACATTTCAGTAAAGATATGATTAAACATGTGTGCAACCACATGAAAATACAATATGCCACTTGAAATATGCCTTGTTATACCAAAAGCATATCACAATATCGAATATCGAAAATATCGAAATATCGAATATCGACCATTTTTCAATATCGAATATCGAATATCGATATCGAGGTTCCATATCGTATCGATATCGAATATCGAGTTTCAGAAAAAAATATCGAATATCGATATCGAAAATTTTGAAAAAATATCGAATATCGATATCGAAAAGTCATATCGTTTGAACCCTACCCACATAATTCATACACATTACCATGGCAGATTTTCATTGTTTTCATTGGTTTTGAGGCATTTTTAGTGATTAAGTGTCCATTTAATTATGCCATTGTATAAAAATAAGTTGTGATACGTAGTTCTAGGGATGGCAAAAATGTTTTTAACGACCCTGTTTTTTAAGACATGTTATTAAAAAACCGTTTTTAAGCTTTCTTAAGCTTTTTAAGCTAAATATGGTTACGAGTCAAAAGTTTTTTTGGTCAAGTTTTTTTAGTCAAAAGTCAAAGGTTTTTTTAAATAAAAAAACGTTTTATTCATAAAAAAAACTCAACCATCAAACCGTTTTTTTTAAACCTTGACCAAAATTTTTAAGCAAAATTCTTGACCTACTAAGCACTAGGTATTTTGCAATTTTTCTGCGTGCAAGCGTGCAATTTCACATGCACATTACTATTTGTGGTTGTTTTCATTGGTTTTGCAGCATTTTTAAAGTAAAAGCTTCAATTTGTTTGTGATATTGTGTCATTATAAGCCAAGATATGCTAGTGTAGTATACAATATACACCCAATGTGCCCACACATACTTGTACAGTGTGAAACACCACTGCCAATGTGTTAGCCTCCTCTTATAACCTTATTTAAGCACTTTTCTATGACCAATTTCACTTGAAATCATGAACATTCGACAAAAGGTGATATACATGATAAGTCGACATAAAATGGATATTTTTGACAGAAATTACCATTTATAATGCTATCCCATGACTGCAGGGCCGTATCCAGGGGGGGCGGGGGGGGCTGCAGCCCCCCCCTCCCGGGGCGAGACCAGAAAGTGACCGGAAAATGCGACTTTTTTAACGTCAGCGTAAAAAATTTTGCGCGCAAGCGCGCATTCTTCAACGCACATAAGGTATTATCATCAGATTTGCTCCATGTGGCCGCAAATCGGTATAAATACACTAAATGTTGTGCTTTTTTCTGTTTTGTATGTATATTTACATAGATATACAGCGTTCCATGGCGCTGACGCCAACGCCAATGGCGCCATGGCGTGGTGCCTACTAATGGCGCCAGCGCCATAGCGCCATTCTGCCACTAAGTAGCTAAAATTTTAGTGGGGGGGGGGCTGAGCCCCCCCCCCCCCCCCTCGCCGGCCTCCGTAAACAAGCAGCCCCCCCCGCTCAAAAATCCTGGATACGTCCCTGCATGACTGCACAGCCATTTTTGGCTATATATAACATCACAAAGTACTGTCACCTGTCTGATTTACCTGTATTGTTGACTCATGGTCATATCTGGCAGCTTTTGGAAAAAATGTTTTATTTTAAAATAAAATAAAAAATAAAAAAATGTTTTTTATAAAAAACCTTCCGTTGAAAATAACCTTTTTTGGCCATCCCTAGTCAACATGTGCATGTATATCAGACAAGTGCCAGTACTTTATGATGTTAAACATAGCCATAGAATGCCTGTAGAGCCATACTAAAGCTACTTTTTTAAAGTGAAGAAAATGTGGTCGGTGTGTTGCGTGATGTTATTCGTTTATGATACTTGGTGAAGTGTTCAACATAACGGTTTATTCATTGTGCCAATTTTCATAATTAGGTTAGGTAGGTAAATACATGCATGCTAACTTAGAATGAAAGCTTATTTAGGGGAACAAAATTTGAAAAAGCACGACTCATTTGAGCTGTACCCTCAACATATCGTTCGTTATACCAAAGAAACGTGTTTGGAAGCTCCATCAAACGGTCAGAACTGTGTACTGAACAAAAATTGCCGGAAAAAAACTACCCAAGAATTTTACATGCTAAACAAAATTACACAGATTTTAAACGTTAGAATTATTCATTAGCTAGCGCTGCCAATAAGATACTGAAAA
The DNA here is from genome assembly GCA_964036195.1 of Sphaerolaimus hirsutus. NCBI lineage: Eukaryota > Metazoa > Nematoda > Chromadorea > Monhysterida > Sphaerolaimidae > Sphaerolaimus > Sphaerolaimus hirsutus. The sequence goes on from OZ038458.1 coordinate 18,885,798, forward strand.
TTCATCATTTGGCTCAGCGCCAGAACAAGGATAGAGTAACTCAGCAAACACCTCCACCGCAGAAATGGACCAAAAATGGTGAAAAATAGCGCGGATGGTGAATGGCTGGTGGCGAAAACAAATTCAAATAAGATACGCGAGAACTCACCAATTTCGGAATCAGCCATGGTGCCAGCAGTGATAAATTTAACGCGGAAACGCAGAAATAGGCTGATATGTCTCGATTCCGCAGCAACTGGTGATCCAAAATTTGATGTAAAACATCGTAAGTTTTTTCAGCATTAGGAAGTGACTTTAGAATGTCTGTCTAGGCACGTAAACGACGCCATGTTCATCCCATGCGAATCGAATTTTTATTTTTTTAAATTTATGATTTGATATTATGGTATCGTTTAGCTCCGTCACTATTCGTTTCAGAGAGAATTCTGACAAATTTGCTGATAAATCGTTCTAATTCACAAAAAAAACTTGTCGAGTAGTCTTTTCATGTTGTGACTGTTTGAATATTCGAATATTCTTTCGAACATTTTGTCTCAATTCAAAGAACGCAAGTTTCACGAAACTTATACCACTTGGCTCATTTCCAAGAGTTGTTAATGCACTTTACTGTGTTCTGCAAGATGCAGATCAACTCAGTATTGTAAGATATGGATGCGGAAATTTCCGTGTGAGTGAACGTTGCGAGCTTACGGCGCGTTTGAAGGTTTTATCTTTACTTACTACAGCTTATCGCAGGAATTATTAACTATGCGAATTTGTCTTTTGCCGTGACATAAAAAAGATAAGCTGACCGTGAAATAATTTTAAGGGTCATTGCAATATTGGCTAATTGCCAGACTCTGACAAAAACTTTCACAGTGAGCATTCGTATCGAAATTCTAATGGATTCAAACGAGCCTTTACCGGTCTCGGATTATGATGAGATCAGAGAATGCAATATACGGGAGCAGATGAGAATGTTTGCAGATCTGACCACCGATTTGGTATGTATTTTTCCCGTTGTGCTATATAAAAATGTACATATTACTTACCGCTAGGGTTGGGAATCCGACCCGAACCCGACACACGATGCTTAGACATTCTGAGGGAGCCAGGGTGCAGGCAATACAGTCGGCCACGTGAATCAGTGTAGGGAAAAGGACCGATATCAATTCCTTTTTGGAGATATTTTAGATCCCAATCTGAACCTGTAAGAATTACGTTTCAGGGGTTCTTGGCTACTATTGGTAGATATTCAATATGAATACATCGAGAGATGAAAATAATTTCTTCAAGTGAGGCTCCTCCTAGGGGGATTTCCTATGGCTCAAATCAGATTTTTTTCAAATTAACATTTATTTTTACCAAAATAATCAAAACCTAAGGTGTAGATAGAGAGCTAAAATATACATGAAGTAACACAAAAAGTGATGTTATGTCTACTTTGGATGTACAATGGTTGCGTAGCCATGAGACAGCAATATATACCGCAAATCCTCGAATAAGACCCCCCTCGAATAACTCCCCCCCTCTTGAATAACGCCCCCCTCTGGATGAAAACGATACAATATAAAAATACAGAAAAATATTAGCCTTTAGCAGCAACAGCAAATATATTATGTGTATGCAGTGTATACACATCTTTTTATTGTTGTTGGACAGTTAAATACCTGAATTACATGAGTTTACAGACTGCACCCATACAATGAATTAAGTCCAAGATTTACGAGGCAAAAAATAACTACCCCTCGAATAACTCTCCCCTTGAATAACTCCCCCTCCAAAACGTCTGAGGAAAAAATAACTCCCTGGGGTCTTATTCGAGGTTTAGGGTACAATTGCCATAATTTCAGGTGCCGAAAAAAATCAATTCTACCTCAAAGAAGAGAAAGTCATCGACGCCGTGTTATTCCGCAGTAAGTATTTCTCATTATCAAATTGACTTACCGTATTCTCACAATTAGCATCCCACCCTCCCCAAGGCAAAACGACCCATCACCAGGTCACTACTGCTACACTGTCCCCATTGCAAATACACAAGTGAAGATTCTCTACTTTTGGACATCCACAGAGCCACTGTACATCCTGTGGACGATTGGAAGCTGCAATTGAAAAAGCAGGGAGGCACAGGAAAACCCAGAAAAGTTAATGTGAGTGAGCAGTGAGAGGTGTTGGTAACGGATTTCTTGTTCCTTTACAGTAGTGATGGAACAGTGCCAAAAATGGCGACTGAAGAAAAATGTGGCGGCACTCCATCGCTAGTACTCATACGGTTGTCGGTGAAAAGTGCACTATTATACTCTCGACGGTACACTACTTTACAACTACTTCTGAATAAACAACCAAAAAAACTTTTTTCTCAAAGTATCGCATTGCTTTCACTAACAGTAGATTTGGGCTTAATTTCTCATACTATTTTATTCATAAAAATATAGTAAACTAAGCAGTGAAACGTGTGATCCGATCGCTATAATTATTTTATACATGCATGTTTATCATTCTAAAATTTGACATGTTTCAGACTGAAACGGCCGCACCCAAGCAACGCGTAAGTAAGAATGTTAGCATTCCTGAAGTTGAAGTTATTCTGGAGGAAATTCGAATACCTGCCAACCTGCAGATTGTAAGTTCCTTTTGGCTGTACCCAAGGACGTAGCCAGGGGGGCTGGGGGGCAGCCCCCCCCCCCCCTTCCCGGGCCTTTTTGTTCCGGGTCGGACAAAAAAATGCCAGAAATGGCACTTCCGTAAAGCGATTTTGTCGGCAGTTCTGAAAAAAATTTGCGCCCAAGCGCGCATTTCGGCACCGCGCAGTGTATCTCATTTATACCTATAGTTTAGAACAAAATAGCTCTCAAAATCCCACCCCCCCGTTCGCCGCGTTCCGTATACAATCCACCCCCCTCTCAAAAATCCTGGTTACGTCCTTGGCTGTACCTTCTTTCAGTGATGAAACATTGAAACTGATCCGTTTCAGAAAGTCGACCCAGACGCGCCTTCAAATAAACTCGATGAATTAAGAAAAGAATCTCCAACGGGACAAACAATAATAAATGCCAAAATCAAATCAGAGCCGGATGACGACGATAAATCGATATGCATTATATACCTCAAAGTGAACCAGTGTGACATTTGCGGGATGCAGTTTATGTCGCCGATAAATTTGCAGCGACACAAAGAGAGAAATAGAGACAAACCAGAGCATGGCGCTGATATTGATCCTGGGATTGTATTTCAGCCTGTCAGTTGTTCACGGTATTTTATTTGTGTGCAAGTGGCGATTCCAAAATTGATCAAGTGGTAAGAAAAGGGAGGGCAAAATCTCATTTTTTAAACGTTCTTATCATTTCTCTCATTTTTTTCCGGATGGGGATTGGTATTTGAACATTTTCGGGACTGGGATCTTGATTGGTTCTTTGAGATTTCGGGATCGGAATTCAGGTTTCGGGATCGGGATTGCCAAATCCCGAAATTTTCCGGGATTCGGCATCGGGATCCCGTTTGAACCCTAACCGGGGTAACCCCCCTCTTACCCTTACCTCTGCAAACGTCCAAATTTTTGAGATCCCCGCATCCCTCCCAGCCTCCACACACACATTCAATCACTCAGGGACCCACACAACAAAGCGAACTGTGCGCAATCTGCAACGAGTCCTTTGACTCGAAATCCGCTCTGTCCACGCACTTCAAAAGCGCGCACAGCGGCGTCAAGTCGAACAGCACCGTTGACGCGTGCGAGATGTGCGGCGTGGGCATCAAATGGAAGAATGGCTTTGCCGTGCCGCATAGGTGCAAGATTAGTAGGAGATCTTGTACTCTCGGGTAGGTGGATCTTTGTAGGTAGGTGATTTTTGTGTATAAGTTTGTGTGTGCTGGTTGTGTGACTGAACGCTTCTGAAATTGTGGTGATATTCTGATTCGGATATTGATATTTTATAAAAGAAAATATAAAAAATTTGTCCAGGGGTGTTTGCTGCCCACTGCGCGCACACAATTCCGCGCTGTGCACAGTTGCCCAAGGGTTATTTGCCAAAAACGAAAGACTTGAAAAGCAGAAATGGGTGATATTTCAAGTGAAGTACCTAATTCATCTACAATGCTTCACCCATCCACATTTGCAGTTCTTATCGCCCCGCCAGTGCGACAGCGGCGGCGGCAGCGCACAAACGGCATTCGTTTGGCGGTGCGACGGACCGCGCTAACACACCCAAACGCACCGGCGCCAGGAGACTGAAATGACTGCTACTTGGCACTCAGCCAAAAGTGGCGCATTGTGGTAATTTACACTGAACAGGCTGGTCGATTGAGCGTGTTTTTGAATATTTTTGGTGGGTGTTATGCAGGGGTCTCGAATGGGGGACCCCCCCAAATCGCCCAGCTATCTACCTATCTGGTACGATTTTTGAGAAACTATACCCCGATTTTTGCTCAAAATCGCTATTTTTCATATCTTTTTGTAGATTTTCACTTCCAAAATCATAGTTATGGTTCCTATTTGCCTATTTTCAGCTATTTTTAGTACTATATGCCCTTGTATACCCATTTTGAGCTATTTCACACCTACTTTTATTTTACACCTACTTTAGCGATTTTTATCCTTTTTCTTCCTTCTACGCCCCGAAAAACCCTTTATATCGAACCACCACAACACCCCCCCAAACCCCCCCAACCCCCCCCCCCCGGAAAATTTTTCAGCTATCTATTCCTCCCAGGGCGTATCCAGGATTTTTGAGCGGGGGGGCTGCTTGTTTACGGAGGCCGGCGATGGGGGGGGGCTCCCTAAAATTTTAGCTACATAGTGGCGGAATGGCGCCACTAGTAGGCGCCACGCCATGGCGCCATTGGCGTTGGCGCCAGCACCATGGAACGCTGTATATGTATGTAAATATACATACAAAACAGCGAAAAGCACAACATTGAGTGTAATTATGACGATTTGTGGCCACATGGAGCAACTCTGATGATAATACGTTATGTCCGGTGAAGAATCCGCGCTTGCGCGCAAAATTTTTTACGCTGACGTTGAAAAAGTCGAATTTTTCGGTCACTTTCTGGTCTCGCCCCGGGAAGGGGGGGGGGCTGCAGCCCCCCGCCCCCCCCTGGATACGGCCCTGATCCGTCCGGAGGAGCGATTTGCTATCTACCCAACCACTCAGAGGGTCAAAATTCAAAATACCCCTGCTGTTATGTCTGTTATGTTTTTCTTTTGAGTTGACTTGTCGGAGATTTTTTATGTCTCGCTCGTTTGTATTTCTCGAACCTAAATTAGATTTTCGATACACGGGCTGATCCGTTGGACCAAAATGAGCATCGATTCAATCAACTTTTGATCGGGATACGCCGAATTTCACTTTATTTTTTTGTTGCATATTTTACGTTATTCTTTAATTTAGATCATCCAACATTCTGCCTTCTGCATTTCCACACCTTATTTAGGTGTCACTTCTGAATTTACTTTTCTGTGGTTACCTTTGGAATCCTGCCAATAATGTATATTTATGATCGGTCACAATGGTTGTATCTAAATTGATCAATCAGTTGCAAAATATCTGGCATGTATTAATCATCAAATTTAATTGAAATTTTATTGAAATCATATTTACGTGTGGAACTCGTCATCGTGCTACTTGACATAAATATTTACGAATAAGTTAAGTGTGTACGCCCTTATTCTTCTGTGTGAATTCATGTCAGATTTGTCGCTGCCGTGAAGGGGTTTAGTACTCGGTTGTTGAACACTCGACACTCCAGCTATCTTAAATATCGTTCTCGGGGTAAAATTTTGGATTTTTATCACTCGAAGCCCCCGCCGCACAAATTCGCTAAAAATCAATGGGCAAACTGGAAGAAATTTTGAGCCATCTTGATCCGATTTTCACCAAAAGTCACCATTTTTTGTACATTTTTGCATATTTTCAAGCATTTTAAGCCTATAACAATTTAGACAGATATAAACCTGTACCAATTCTACATTTATTCCAGCGATTTTTCTCCTTTATTGCCTTCTACGGCTAGAAAAATGTTTTATATTGTACGCGCGCCAACCCCCCCCCCCCCCCCCCAACCCCCCCAGAGAATTTTACAACAATCTTTCTCTCCTGGTGCCAGTCCCAGACCCTGTAAAATGTCAAATGTCACGGAAAGTGTCAAAAGTTATGTAAAATGGGAAACGTACGTTTGCCATTTTCCAGGACATTTTACATGACTTTTGACACATTGCGTGACATTTTACATTTTACAGGGTTTGGGACCGACCCCACAGGAACGATTTACTGAAGATCAACCTGGATCCCGCTGGGTTTCAAATCTACAAGTTCCCCGCTGCAATGAGTGTGGCTTTCAATGTTATATGAGATCATTATCGTAATATATAGCAGAAAACGTACTTTTTACTATAAGTAAATACTTACTTTTACGTTTTCCTGAACATTCCAGTATTTGTGCACCTCTGATATTTTATACAGATTAAGACAATGGTTTACAATTGCTGGAGCCACTGCTGTGCTGTATTTTGTCTTGGTTCTTTTTTCTGACACCGTACATTTTCAAATTTTATGACGCTTCTGTTTAGATTGCTGCAAATTGTGCCGTTAAGGAATTCTAAGCCGTTGCATTTTCTGAGACAGCGTGGAACAAAATTTGGGACTGAGCTAGGATTGGCCGATGTTTTTTAAACGTTTTTTTTAAACAAAACGTTGTTTTTTATTTAAAAAAACACGAGGTCCGAAACGTTTTTTTTTTTTAAACATCGTTCGAAATTTTTAGTACTAAGCACTAAGTATTTTGCCAAAATTTTGCGTGCAAGCGCGCAATTTCACACACAAATTGACATTGGTGGTTGTTTTCATTGGTTTTGTGGCATTTTTAGTATCAAAGCATCCATTTCTATGTGCTACCATGGGTGAATAAGCTGTCATATGTTGCTGTAGTATATAATATTGAGGTAAATTGCTTCCATGTACCTCCACAGTGTGTAACTTCACTCCCAAAGTAACAACCTCCTATTATAACCTTGTTTGATCACTATTCTGTGCCAAACTTCACCTGAAGTCACGAACATTCGACTATAAGGCAATATACGAACATGTCGACAAAAAATGGATATTTTTAACACAAATCACCACTTATGATGCTATCCCATGGCTCCACAGCAATTATATGGTCATATTTAACATCACAGAGTATTGCCACTGTCTGATATACCTATATATGTTGACACTAGGTCATATCCGGGAGCTTTTAAAAAAACGTTGTTTTTTTTAAAAACATTGAGTTAAAAAAACTTTTTTTCCAACCCTAGACGGAGCTGTGTAAATTTTTCCTCAATTCATTGAACATTTAAAGAACTTTGATTTTCATTTGATTTCGCGCCACTGTTGGGAAGTTTTCCAGCATGGACTGCTTATTCGTTAAGTTTTTCGCGCAAATGTCCACTTTTTGCTGTTTGGTCAACGAAATGCGTTCTTAGCTTTTGCCAAACGGCATTTCCCAATAACCCCCCCCCCCCCTCGAAATACCCCTTCAAAATGGGCACTATGAATTAATAACCCCCCCCCCCCTCGAAATACCCTCTCAAAATGGGCACTATGAATAATTAACCCCCCTCGAAATCCCCCCCCCCCCCCCCCACAATTGAGTGTAAAGAGAACGTCAATGACAAAAGCTGCGGTTTATGACCCGTGCAATGCATAACACACGTTAAAAACAATGATTGTGTTACGTAAGAACATGGTTTATACCATATATACTCGGCGTACATGATACTCTGCCCTCGCACTGATTTATGTCTCGTGTTGGAAGCGTGCCAATGATATTCAAATCCTGCGATTTACGTAAAAAGATGGAAAAATTCATCGATGTAAATATATATGAACAACATTATAACAACAATCAATTTTGTCATCGTTTTCTGAAACTCGCACGCGTTAACCATCATTGGCGCACTTCCAGCGGGAACCACGCGTGCAAGGTGTAAAGTAACCAGAGTATACATACTTTATATAAGGCTGTAGACTCCTCTACATGGTGGTTTTTGTTGCATTTTTCTACGTCTGCGTACGTTATTAGTACTGGGATTTCAAAAAATTTCTGGCGAAACAATAACCCCCCTCGAAATACTCCCCTCAAAATTCTCACTCTGAAAAAAATAAACCCCTTGGGGGTATTTCGAGAAAATACGTGAATATAATATCTGAAATTAAACGAATGATAAAATGAGAAAAAAATGGCTCTGATTGTACGCTATGCCGTTTACATGTTTGCGGATAAATTACAAGAATGTGTCGGGCTGAAAAATTGCAAAAGGAGAATTTTTCTTCCGAACCTTTCAAAATTCATAATTCATTAAAATGTTCACAAGTGTTAAAGTTCAGAATGTTCATAATTCATTTAAATGAGATATCCCACATGGCTTTTAAAAATTTTTCACTTAAACATTCCAAATCCGAACCATGATATAATTATAAGTATTATGCCTTAATTTTTATCAATGTACCTTAAAAATTCATATACCGTATTACCTCGAAATACCCCCGGGGTGTTTATTATTTCGCCAGCAAAATTTCGGGGGGTAATTCGAGGGGGGTCTATTATTTCGCCAGAAATTTTTGGAAATTCACCATACGCAGACGTATAAAAATCAAACAATTACATAGATGAAAATATGTTTATAGTCACATATTACTGTATAGGTATACACATAAACCGTTCCCTAACGTCACTCAATTATCGGTTTTGACGTGTGTTCTGCATTGTACAGATCACAAATTGTGGTATTTGTCATGTACGTTCTCTTCACATTCAACTTTAGGGGGCGGGGGGTTATTATTTCCTCAGCCAAATTTTAGGGGGGTATTTCGAGGGGGGTTTATTCGAGGTAATACGGTACATGAAACAACAAGTTTTGACATTCAACTTGACGAGGTGTTGAATTGACCCAGCATATTAACCTCCTACCGAGATTTTGATTGTTCATGTTCCTTGAACCAATTACTGAAAAATTCTTCGTTTTTCTTCAGCCACTCCACATTGAAAATGCCGTCAAAAAGTTTCTGCTCAAACGCTGTCATTAATTTCGCTGTTGGTGATGTGTCCAGGAACTTTTTTAGCTGTAATATGAGAAAATGTTTAGCTAAATAGTTGTAAATGTAAACTTAAACTGTTTACCGTATTTATTCTAATAGAAGAGCGCCGTTCAATTTTTTTCGTCAACTTTTTTACCTGCCGTTCTATTAGAGGTGCCGTTCTATCGGAGGCTGCCGTTCTATTTTTTCATCGATAATTTTCAGAGATTTTTCATTTGAACAGTGTTTTTGATGAAAAATGAACAACATACATATTACTAAGAGAGCATCAATTCAAACAAAACCAAATGTGAAAAAAAACCTAAATCATAGTTCTGAAAACCTTGGATGTTCTCACCACCCATAAATATTTCTTATATTTGTGTGTTCTGGCACTCTTCCAACGTAATTTCTACATGCCGTTCTATTGGAGGTATATCGTTCTATTAGAAGAAATACGGTAGCAGTGTTTTGGTAGTTCCAAACTTAACATTAGTAATACCGTATTTACTCGAATAATTGCCCCGGCGAATTTTTTCCCCCACTCGTCTAACAAGGGGGGGGGGGGGTATTCAAGCGGAGGGAATTACCCATTCGAGTAAATCCGGTATATAAATTTATTAATTTCACACTAACCTTATCAATTTGCCACTGTGCATGGATATTGGACATTGTTAGTGCGGGGCTACTAGTAGCCACCATGACACCTAATCTGTGAGCATGAAATGAGTTTTCTAAAGTTGTCATTGGTATTATAACTCAAGTGATGAGTAAACTCGAGGAAAACAAATTTACTTGTCAGTACATGCCTATTTGTTGCCCTGTCATTTTATTTACCACAAAAAAATTCTTGCCATTTTTCTGGGTACTTGTCCGATTGCGAAATTGGCTCAGGGATTGGCTCAATCAGGATGAATTTTTATAAAAACAAAGTAATGCTCACTTTTGCACCATTGCGTCCCAATTGTTCAATGTCCAATTGAACATCACTTCATTTCCGAAAGGTTCTCCTGCGAGAGCCACAAAAACTCTTTGTGCATCTTGTGGTCGCAATACTTCATTTTTCAGTGGCGCATCAAGTAATCTGAGCAGGGGTCTTCTAGATTTCGACCATCCGGGGGTTGGATAGATAGCAAATCGCTCCGCCGGAGGGATAGATAGCTGAAAAATTTTCTGGGGGGGGTTCGCGGGGGTTCAATATATAGGCATAGAAGGAAGACAATGGAGAAAAATCGCTAAAACTAGGTGAAAAATGGATATATAGGCACATATACTACTAAAAATAGCTGAAAATATCGTATTTCCTCGAAATACCCCCGGGGGGTTTATTTTTTCAGAGTGAAAATTTTAAGAGAAAAACGTGAAAAATGCAACAATAACCACCATTTATAAGTTTATGTATAAACGATGTTCTAACGTAACACAGTAAGTGTTTTGAACGTCTGTTATGCATTTCCCGGACCACAAATTCATAGTGCCCATTTTGAGGGGGGGGGGTATTTCGAGGAAATACGGTAGGCAGTTAGACGCATGAGTCAGTGATTTTGGAGGTGAAAATCTATTAAAAAAATGAAAAATAGCGATTTTGAGCGAAACCCCCCCCCCCCCCTTTCCTACCCCTGAATCTGAGTGTCACACGAAATTTTGATGTAATCTTGAATCTGATGTTACATTTCAAGCATCAAAATATATTGGGGTTCAAATGGGACAGGGGTTCTTTGACTAGGATATTTGGGAAGTCAGACTAAAAATTGTAATGTCGGCATCGGGATCAGGACTGGAAAATCATAAAGTAGTTTGGTTCATGATTGGGGAACTTGAATGTTGGGATCTGCATTCGGAGGTGTCTGGATCGGGGAATTTCGTTTGAACCGTGGTTGTTAAAACATATTTACGTTTACTTTAACAATATGTATAATCAAGTACTGTGTGAATACGTTTACGTTTTCTCTGATAGAAAGTACCCATACTCACCTTTACGTGTACTTTTTTTAAAATAATCAAGTACAGAAGACATTTCATATTTGGCAAAAAAGCAGATGAACTAGTGAATTTGAAGGAGAGAATGGGTAAAAGGGTATGAAAATTAGTGATTTCGAGTGAAAAGTGGGGCAAAATTTCTCAAGAATACTCACATTTACATATTTTACTCATGAGTCAAAGTAAAAAGATGACGTTTTCTGTACTTAGGGGTGAGTAAAAAAAATATACTTGTTGTTTACGTTTACTTTTAAAAGAAGTTCAGTCCTTTTAAAACTCTGGTTTGAACCCTGACTTATCCAAACCTCTTTATCTGCTCTTCACGCTGAGAGCAGGCTAGTCCCTTTATAATCGAGGACAATTCATTTGGGAATTTTTCCATTTTTAACTTTGTCCAAAGGTAGTCAAATGTTTTTGCATCTTTTTTGATCATGCTGCAATATTCTGTGCCGCGGTAGCTGGCTGCAAGTCTGCAAATGATGGAGGGGAATTTGGGAATCAAGGGGTCAGTCTCCCACCCAGGGGTCTCCTTGGGGGGGGGGCTGCCCCCCCCCCAAATCGGCCAGCTATCTATCTATCCCGGAGGCCGCTCAGCTATCTATCTATCCCGATGCAAAATTTTTGTTACTACCCCCAAACGCCCCCCCCCCAAATCGCTCAGCTATCTATCTATCTGGAGTGGTTTTTGAGAAATTTTGCCCCAATTTTCGCTCAAAATCACCAATTTTTGCACCTTTTTATAGTTTTTCATCTTCAAAATCGTGCTTTCCGGCTATATACATGGTTATATACCTATTTTTAGCCATTTTATACCTACTTTTGGCTACTTTTAACTGATTATTAGCGATTTTTTCCCCTTTCTGCCTTCTTAACCTTGAAAAAGCCTATATATTGTGTCCCCGCCAGCCCCCCCCGCCAGCCCCCCCCCCCCAAAAAACAATTTTCAGCTATTTATCCCTCCGAAAAAAATTCTATTTTCATCTATCTAACCTATTTATCTATCTATCGAAAAAGAATCTATCTATTTTCAGAGAAGAAGAAGAGAAAGAAGAAAAGAGAAAGCCCCCAGAAAGCCCCAGCTATTTATCTATCCCTCCGGAGGAGCGATTTGCTATCTATCCAGCCCCCGCGAGGGCCAAAATCCTGGAGACCCCTGCTCACACCCAGTAAAGCGTAGAGTACAGTGCACTAGGGTTGGGAATTTCAAAATTTTCGGTTCCGGTTCTCGGTTCTCGGTTCCAAAAGATTTCGGTTCGGGTATCGGTTCTCGGTTCCTGAAAATTTTCGGTTCCGGTTCTCGGTTCGGTTCTTAAACTCGGTTCCGGTTCGGTTCTTTCGGTTCTAAAATGATCAAAATTTCGGTTCCGGGTAATAAAATAACAGGGTATCGGGTAATAATTGGCTGAACAACAGAAAAACAATATACCGAAGTTAACATGTGTAAGTACATTGGTTGGATATTTCATACTACAGGAGCATATCACAGCTTATTATTTCATGGTAGAATGCAGAAATCAGACTTGTAATAATAATACTGGTATTTAAAAAAAGTGTAAAAGCAAACAGATACGTTTTCTGTACTCGCGTACTTTCAAAAAGTACACGAGTAAATGAGTACTGGTATTTTTTCTGGAGGAAACGTAAATGTATTTATGTATTACGCGAGTGAGTACGCGTATAATTTTGAGTACAAACATAAATAACTTTTGCTAACTACGGTTAAAACTGCCACAAAACCAATGAAAACTACTACCAGTGATAATGTGTATACTGCAGCGACATTACACCTTACAATGAAATCTACCATATCCCATCTGAATAAACAAACATACATTAAAAAAATTCATCATATTTATCAAAGCAATTTGCTCTATTATTCAGGTGGGATATGGTAGATTTCTTTGTGAGGTGTAATGTCGCCGGAGTATATGTGAAATTACATGCTCCCGCGCAATCATTTTGCAAACAGATGAATTTTGCAATTCTGAACATGCACCAAGATGTTCAGCTGCTGTTTAAAGGTTTAGATGTGGGTGTTGAAAAAACGCTGTTTAAAAACTTTGAAATTCCTAGAAAATTTCGGTTCTTTCGGGTATTTACTTCGGTTCCGGGTATAAGTGCCGGTTCTCGGTTCCGGTTCGGTTCTCAAGCTCGGTTCCGGTTCTCGGTTTTCGGTTCCAAAATAGTGCTCGGTTCTCGGTTCGGTTCGGTTCGGGTCGGTTCGGTTCCCCAATCTTACATGTCTACAGTGCACATGTAAAATGTTGGTTTCAAGAAGATTTTATTACTAAACATGCATGACATTTGACACTTTGCAGGGTGCTGGACTGCCACCAGAGATCTCCAATATGTTGTTGACATTGTGCATCTCCTATGGTTTCTTGAAATGGTTTATCCGGTGTTTCCCAAATAAGCTAGTCCCGCCCCGTCAAATGTCAGCAAATTTTTCTGGTTTCTCCTCTGGTAGAAGATAATTCCCGGAAAACTATTTTGCTTTCTACCAGAGATTTTGCAGCCACTTTACAAATTTGTTCACTGTTGACGTTTTCCACGGCGAGGGTCTCTCACGTGGAGAATTCTCGGTATTAGGGATGGGAAAAAACGATTACCTATTTTCCAACGACCATGTTGTTCAAAAAATAATTTTTGAAATAAAACACCGGCCATTTCGAGTCGGGGTATATATCTTTTGATGCCCAAAATCTTTTCAATATTCATCCCGAGGGTCATGAATAGTGATGAAAAAGCGCCAAGCGCCAAAAGCGCAATGATGCTTTTCAAAACCCCAGCGCCAGCGACGTACGCAGGATTTTTCAGCGGGGGGGGGGGGGGGGGGGTGGCGGATTGTAGTTTAGTTTATTTTCGTTTGCTCCGATTTTTTGTTGACATTTGAGACTGCTAATGAATTGTCACTATACATGAGTCTCATCGGATCCTAAATTAAAGCTAAATGTACCATGAATAATAAACGCGAAATTTACATGAATTTACATAAATGTATCAATGTACAAATCACGGGACAATGTCCACCGTAGTCCGCGAGGAGTGTCGATGTATCGATCAGCCGGCGCGGTGTAGAAGCGTCGAAAGGAGAGCCATAATCAACTCTCGAAGATATCCCTTATGTGCGGGAGTCGGCGCTGTTCGATGCGCGCATACACTGCCAAGCGCAGTGTTTAATTCGTTTGGCGATGAATCGCGAAATTACCTCGCGATGTTTGTGGCAGCGATTCTCTGCTGTGAGCCAATGTAATTTGGCTGTTGCCCCCGGTGTCGCCGAAAAATTACACCGGCAGTTTGCACCCTGTTTCTCTGTTAGGGATTTTATTTCCGCCCTATGATGCAAGCAGCTGACCAGCACATGCATGGCTGTCAGTAACGCACCTCCTTGTGCTTTGTTGCAGTCCATGCATCGGACTCCACTTGGTACTTTTATCATATTGTACCGCGCCTGCAGCCACCGTGCATGCAGATTTCGATAATTTCTTAGTTGGAGGGTGTCATCAACATTCATTGCCCTCAGCGCCATGCTGTCTCTATTTTTCAGCGCGGCGTTTTGTCTTTCGACACATCGTAGTCGAATTAATTTGTTCATCCACCACTTTTTCATCGTTACCAAGCTTGAAAATTCAGTGCCGTAACTCTCGCCATAAATTTTGGCCCGGTCTGGGATACACGTTCCCATCAGATCTCTGCCGGCCATATTTACGCGCCTTGGCAGGTTTTCACTCATGAAAAGGTAGGCATCTTTTGTCAGCCCTTTTTCCAATTGATGTAAATAACCACAATACATCATTGTGTGTTTTTTAATTCTGTCGGAGGGCCGTGTCGAGCCCACATCGTGCCAGATCGCGTCACTGCACGTTGTTTTTTGCACGGACAAACTTATTTTGACCGCTTTTAGGAATGCCCTATCTATGGCCTCTAATTGAGGTTTCCTTATTCCCGTTACCTCCAATCCGTAGCTAACGGCGCTTTCGATGTACTGCTTCCAAACGAAATCCACGCACCAAAATTTTGCGTCTGTCAATTGGGTGGATTTTAAAGCTAAAGCAGCCAACCTTTCTGCTTTTGCAACCGATTGTTTCCGGTGCTCTTCGAATGTGTCTCGGGCACTCGAGATAGTGACACCAAGATATTTTATGGTGTTTGTTTCAGAAATATACATGTCTTCTCTTTTGTGGGTTTTTCCCAAGCGCCACTTTTTGGCAGCTATTGCTTTTTGTCCCCATCTAAGCACGTAACTTTTTGTCACATTGATCGCGACATCCCAATTCCAACTCCATTTTGTGAATATGTCTAATATTCTCTGTAAATCTGCTTCCGTGTTGCTAAGGAAGCAGATGTCATCAGCAAAAAATAGTGCTGGCACTTTATACACCCCAAATCAGGCCCCTACATCAGCCGCCTCTAAATGTAGGCGCAGATCGGCCAGGTAAATTATGAAGCCGGTGGGCGACCAGCAGCAACCCTGCCGCAACCCAATCGGGTAGTCCAATTTATCGCTTTCATAATCGCCAAATGTCATTACGCATTTTTGTTTGTCATACGTATTTGCTATTGCTTGGACAAATTTCGAAGGGAAACCAAAGTGGCCCATTTTTGCCCACAGTTTTTTCCTGTTTACCCTGTCAAACGCCTTGACAGCATCCACGAAGCATGTTATCAGCTTCCCCTTGGATTTGTCGGCATGGCGTTTGCATGCTTGCATGACAACCAGGTTGTCCAATGTCCGGCGTTTGCCGCGGAAACCCCCTTGGATATCGCCAAACCCATTGTGCTTTTCAAACGCCGCCAGTGTGCGTTTGTTGAGAATTGACATGTACAATTTCACGATATTGCAGCCAATCCCCAATGTGCGATAGTTGCGCACATCCATGGTACTCCCCTTCTTGTGTACCGTTTTAATTCCGTCCGTATTTCGGTTTCGGTGATCGGCTCTAATAATTCCCGTTTTGTATTGTTTGATACAATATCTGCGCCAAACCATGTGCGCGCGTCCATTGTGACCGCGCCCGGGTTTGGGGACATGACGATGTCCCATGCACTTTCTAATTCGGGCTTGATTTCATTCTCAGAGCAAATCAACCCGTGTTCATTTTCGAGTGCAAACCTTCGTTGTGAGGTGTCCTTCATACCATGCATGTGATGGTATAATCTCTTCACAGCTGTGCTGCAATTTTGATGAAGAGTTGTGATGAAATTAAGTTCTTTTTCATCAAACTTGGCTGCCCTATACTTGCGTAAGTGCAAGCGGCACAATTGCAAATTTAAAATTGCAGTTTTGTCACCAGGATTTTTTTTCACGTGGCGACGTCCCTTATTTACTTTTCGGGTTAATTTCAATTCGTATGCATCGAATTTTTCCTGCCCCTTACGTTGGGACCAGCCCTTCGAGGATCGAATTCTATTCACTCCAGAATGAATGGAGTCGATGAGATCAGTGTGACAGGTCTGTGCCGACACTGGATTATTATTGAAAACTTCAGACAACGCCATTAAGTCTTGTGTTTTTCGCACCGTACTTTGGCGCGCCGGTTGGTCTGTTTTTGTCAGTCCCTCCGGCCAATTAATTGTCACGCACAAAGCGTGATGGTCACTGGATAACGGACTCGATTCTGAGTTGTCGTCAACGTGACCACTTTCGAACGTTGATTTCCAACTGTCGAGAAATGCGAGATCTATTATAGATCTACAATTGCTTCTGGTAAACGTCCACAAGCCTTTCATGCGTTGATTCAAAAGTGTGAGCGATGCATGTTTTAGCCAATCAATAATCAGTCTGCCGTTTACGTTTACGGCAGAGCTGTTGCCTCGGATGCCCCATTTTCCAGCACCGATATGGCCATTGAAATCACCCACAATCAATGATTCAATTTTTTTTGTTCTGTGTTTTGCCAGAACATCGGAAATAGATGTTAAGATCGATCTATTCAGTTCCACCGTCGCTGCCGAGCGACATGCCTTGCCATTATTTTCCAAATAAACTAATGAGACCGCGAAACGGCCCAATTTTCCTTTCAGATGGACGGTCATGATGTGGTCGTCATGGCGTGGGGGGGAAACGTATTCGCCCCTCCAACTTTTTCGGACATAAATTAACAGTCCCCCAGTTTTTTTGACATCCGATTTCACGCGGAGAAATCTATCGTAATTAATCAGCGTCGGGGCATCTACTCCCGAGAGACACTGTGCTTCGCAAAGGCATATAACGTCGAATTTATTTCGATTTGCCAGCTCGCGAAGCGCGTTAAAATTGCCTCTCATTGCTCGGACATTTTGGTATAAAACGCTAAATTTGTTTTCCACTGTAGACGCAGATCGAGCAACAGCATTTTTCGCTGTCAATTTACAGGCCACTGTGGCACCTGTAATCATCGAGGAAATTGAGATCAATGAAAATGTGGATCCTTCGCCAGATCCTAATGTAGGTGTCATTGCGTTGACACCTTTGGCAAACGTGAGGACAGTTGTCAGCAAAACTATCGAAAAATTCAACATTTTTACTTTGCCCTTTAAATTCGTCACAATTTTAATTACCCAAAAGACGTTAAATCCAATCAACGCGTCAAAAGTAATTGAACAAAACATAGCACCGTGAATACACGTCACGTGCCCAAAAATGGTAAAAATGAAACATGATATCATTTTAATACACCAAAAAACGTGGTGTCGAACCTGATAAAACGTCATACCCGACCAGGTAAAATGCATAAATCGCTTTAAAGCGTCGAACCAAACATAGTTTGCAAAACAAACAAAAAAACTCCAGAATTCCTCAAAATCACTACTGCATGCGGCACTGCCCGTCGTTGCACATCGAAAAAACTCTGTGTGGTTTTTCGAGTAAAGTAGTGGTTTGTAATGTGCACCCGATAATTTAGGGCACAAATGTTCCCCGCTCAGAGGCAACTCTCTAGGAGGTAAACTCACTTTAACTCCTCCTCCTAGTTTTGCACACGCGGCGCAAAGTTTCTTCGAAGTCGGTCGGCCAGATGCCTCTAACGGCGGGCACGACCAGATCGGCCTCGAGCCTCCGCCGAGCCTCGACGCGGGCGTCCGCCTCGGCCTGCCCGACCCCCCCCCGCAAGCCTGTGGCCATGGGGGTGATTTTTGATAAAACGTGTTGCGTATTTGCACAGCAACGTTTCAAATGAACGAACGTTTCGTTCAAACTCATAGCCTTGACCAGTTCGCGGGTCACAATGGCATTGAACAGATGCGACGAGTGGATGCCATCTCTTTGGCACCCAAACAGGTACGCAGTGCGAACGTCGCTGAATTGGCTGAACCGATGCGGGTTGGTGCAGAGCCATTCGACGGGCTGCAGCACAGTGATGCCCGGCACCTGCCTGAAGTAGGCCCAGACCTGATATTCCAGGTTGCGCACCCACAGCGACGCCTCTTCGATCTCGCTGGGCCGCGTGTTGCGCGACAGCGGGTTGGAGAGCACCGGGCTGATGATGCACAGATAGATGTGCGTGTCGGCCATGCGCCAAGCCGATAACCACTCGTGCACGCGCGTGATCATGTGCAGCATGGGCTGGCACAGCGTGTGGGCCGCGTATTCCGAGCTAAAGGTGCCGCCCATTCCCACCAAAGTGGCCAGTCCGTCCAAGACGCCTTTAATTAGCACCGCGTCGTAGTGGCGTTGCGGCGCATAAATTCCCGTAACCGCGGGGATGATGCCGCCCATGCGGCGGCCGTGGAAGGTGTTCCGAAAGAATTTTAGGCCGCCGTCCCAATTTCGATTTTGCTTCAGCCTGTCGTACTCGATCGACAGGCGCACCGTCGTGCTGTCGCCCATCGCTAGGACCCACTTCTCAGCACGCGGCATGTTGATGTAGTGGTCCCTCCAGGGCGGTTTGGTGAAGAAAAAGTTCAACGCTTCACCGGCCGGCCTGTGCCGGGCGTTCGGCGCCCACAGCGTGCCCTCTTGAATGCGATGCAGGGCGGTGAGCGCGGTCACCTCGTCATTTGAGATGGCCGGCACGGACACGTATATAATGTCCAATTGGTGATGTTCGCCGCGCAGTGCGCGTTGGAGGCCCAGCCTTATTTCGTCGCGCGCCTCGGCCGGTAAGTCACCGGCCAAAATAAATCCCGCCACGGGGATCACCTCGTTTTCCGGCGAAGCAATTTGTGCCACCGGCTCGGGAGGTGCAGCGGCACCCCCCTCCTGCCTGTCGTCAGGCAGTTGACCATCTTCTCGGTCTTCACCCCCGTTAGCTGGGGGCGGTGCATTTTCAACATTTTGCGCGCGCAAAACGTCAGCAGCACCCACCTGAAAGTTTTGTTGAGTGAACGGTTGGAACATGTTGTACGAATTGCCCGATCTTACGTTTGCGCGATTGCCTCGCTGCTGGTTGTCGCCGCCGGCAGGTGGCTGTGTGAAAAATACACGTTTACACACTAAAACCACATTGTGGTTGTAAAGTTGTATTCCATTCATACGAATACTAACATTGTTCTCAGGGTAGTAGCCAATTCTACTCGAGCGCCCGGAACCCACATTTTGTTCCGGTGCGTCACGCGCCCTGACCAGTTGGTTGAAGTGGGCCACGTAGCGCGTCTTGTGAGACGGCTCCGTGTAGTTGTCGGCCCAAATATTCGTGGCCATGTACTGAGCGAAGTCTCGATCGTTCAGCCGCCGTGGGCCGTTTTTCTCGGCAAATGTGTCAATCAGCTCGGTGCGAATGTCCATCATGGCCTCGCTGAGCAGACCCATAAATGGGTGAAGCCAGAATTCCCTACGCTCGTGAGGCAAATCGACCTGATTGGGGATAAACACCATTTTAAGTGTAAGTCCGGCCGATAAGTCCAGAAAACGCGAGAAAGCGTTTACCTCGGCCTCGTACTTTTCGGCGCCAATCATCAATGCCGACCGGAAGTCCCATGGATTTTCAGGGTGGAACGGGTGGCGCCCGCATGAATGCAAAGGGCGCCAGCATTTTTCCTCGCCCACCATCGTGTAGGTGCGCACCAGAATGGGAGCCAGCGTTCTGCTGCAGTCCACAGTGGCGCGAATCTGTGAAATGTCACAGATTGGATTTATACCGCACAAAGGTATACATACTATGTGTCGGGTTTTATCAACACTTACCACTTTCAGAAGTGCGATGTACGCTTCCGAAGTTTTGGCCTCTTCGATCGACGAAATATCGTCCAGCGAGAACCAATGGTTGCCTCGCGGCAACGTGACCCATAATTGCTGGGCGCTGCAGTACCACGCGTGCCACTCTTCGTCGTACCCACCCGGGTTATGGTCCCGATGCGTGGCCAAGATGTTATCGAATTTGGCCAGATCGTCTGGGCCGGCGCCACAGTGTTCACATTGTAGCTGCATCGAAATCACATTAGATAAGATGCACAATGTTATCCGCGAATGGGATAATTCCAATTTTAAAAAGCTCACCTTCATGAGGGCGAGCATCATGCACGGGAACACATCTTCGAACCCCTCTAGCATGATTGGGTACGTCCACGTGAGCCCCAATTGTTCGGTGTATTCGAACGTCGAAAATTTTTTAGGTAAAATCCGCGGGGCTTGGTCACCCGCAGGGGCCACGTTGATCGACAAATCCTCCAGTTTGTCGATTGTATCCGAGAGCCGTTTGTCGGTTTTGTGGCACCTTTGTTCCACGGCGCACACACGGCGCTCGGTGTCCAGCATGATACTCAACAGATAGTCGAGATCGGTCAGCGTGACACTCGTATTCGCGCCGTACTCTTTGGCCGATTCGCGGACCTGTCTGCGCGCTCGGCAGATTGATTCTTCTTGGGTCAGGTCAACATCCGCGCGCGGTTGTTTAGCCGGCGGGTCGTCCACGTTATTCGCCCGGCGGCGTTTTGCCGCCAGGCTGGACGAGCAGGCTCCAGATGGCACCTGCAACACCTTTGGCACTCTGCCAAAATTACGAAAATTAACCCGTACGTCAGGTTCTAGTAGGTCGCTGTAATCGCGATCAAAGGACGAAGTACATGTACAGGCTTCCGCTGCACCTGTCGAGCTGTCACAAAGCTCTAAAACTGGCAGTGTCCCAAAAAAAATGAACAGCAGCCATATAACGAGGATACCGAGCTTGTATACGGAGCTCGGCGAACGGGGGGGGGGCGGCGCCTATAGTAAAGGAATGGAGCCATGGCGCTGGCGCCATTTGTAGGCGCCAGCGTCATGGCAGTATTGGCGTTGGCGGTGGCGCCAACGTCTACCATATAGGTATCTTTTTATGCCTATATATGGTACTCGGTCCGCTTTTGGCACTGTTGGACACTTTTCTAATGCAATTTGGCACCTGAAAATATATATTAAAAAATGGGGTGGGGATTTGCGCGCTTCAGATTACAAGTTCGCCTCAGAAAAGTGCCATTTCTGGCAAATTTTTCTGTCCGACCCGGGAACGGGGGGGGCGGCCCCCCCCCCCCCTGCGTGCGTCCTTGCCCAGCGCCAAGCGCCAATGGCATCAAAGTAAAATGGCGCCAAGCGCCATGGCGCTTTTTGCTTTGGCGCTAGCTCAAAGCGCCAGCGCCAGGCATTTTGTTCCTGGCGCCAGTCAAAAATAGAGCTAAAAGCGCCATGGTGCTTTTTATGGGTGGGTGCCAATGGCGCCACAGCAAAATGACGTCATGACGTTTTTCATTTGGCGCCAGCGCCATGGCGCTTTTCCATCACTAGCCATGAAAAAAATGAATTAGTAACTTGTTGCACTGGCTGAGCGGCTGGTCTGTGCAATTCGTGAGCAATTGTTCGCCAAACTGCCATGCTTTTTCGATACAACCTTCATCCCCGAAGTGACACATTCCAGTTGTGATCGTTTTCCGGAAATTTCTGCGATATCTTTTTCTCAGGAATCGTGAAAGGAAAAATCTGGAATTTAGTGCCAAATTGTACCCACTCGAGATATGAATCTTTAGTAGGGGTAGTTTGCCATCCATATTTGTTGTAGTGCTCCCTCAGCAATCCTCGCATGTATTTCTGCATTGTTTGGATAGTTTGATTCGAGTGACTTTTGAAGCTTATGTTTTCTCAATAAATACAATTTCATCTTTCAGAAATGAAATGATGACAGAGACATGATTGAAAATTTGCCAATGGAAACCGCCATTGGTTTTTTCAGCTGATGATACAAAAGCACCCGGCACTCGGCACTATAATCATGAAGATTTTTTGACTTTGGCATCACCAGTACCTGGCGCCATTTTTGCTGGCGCTTCGATTACTAGGTAGGTCATCACAAGTTATGGCACAGTGCGATAGCGATGGTGTCATTTCATGTTGCCGCGCCATTGCCGTTTGCGGCATATTTCATTGATGCGTAAAAATAACCAACGGTGCAGTGACCACATTTCTATAATCTGAACATCCTGATTTGGACGAGCATGAATCACAATCAATGTCAATGCACTCAAAGGCACAATTCTTGAATCCCCATCAAAACTCACCTGTGCGCTGCTATTCGTCGTTGTAAACTGTAGACGTTGCACAACCTCCAAAATGGGCTGTATTACTGTATAGGCAACTAGTGGATCGGTCTCTTGGGAAGTGTAATCTAACATTGGTAATACCGGGTGGCTCATTTCAACCCATAAAATTCTTGTTGTGAATACTTTGTACTGCACGATTGCAAATTGAAAGGGACCTTTGTCGTGTATTTACTGTATTAACGACCTTTACTGTATTTATGTACATAAAGTTTGCTACCAGCTCTCACACCGAACAATTGTCTGACAAAATTTTGCCACCTTGTTTAATTATTGACATCTCAAATTTCGGGTTAAAATTTGCCACCGTGTACTTCTGTGTAATTTATCCTTGATGCAGCAGCCATTTTGAATGCATCCCATATCAGCATCAATTTTGTCTTAACATCGAGCTCCTGTAATTTTTCAAGTTTGGTAAGTCTAAAATTAATGTTGGTTTCGCAGCTTTGGTGTGTCTGTGTGATCACATTGAAAAAGTATGAATAAATTCTTAAGCATCATTTTGAATCATTTAAAAAAATGAATTGTAGAAAATGATTGTAGCAGTTGCTCAAGGATGAAGTAGTAGTCACTGCTCAGTATTGTAAGCCCTTCCTAAGATGATTTTAAATTTTGCTGTTTTGGCATGTTGGAGAAAACCCATTTTGTTTTTTTTATGGTTGGTATCCAATCATTCACCTGGTGGCTGTTAATCAGCACCTCAGTAATCTTCTTGTACATTGCCTTTGGATAGAGTGTTCTATACAATCCAGTGTTTTGTGGATTCAACAAAAGAATATCATCTGAATTGGTTTGAATCTGTGGCTCAGTACCTGAGAGGATTTATTTTTAAATGTTTAATTTTTATATGATTGTCGTTGGATATTTAGTAAGCAGCCTCAAAGGTTGAGACCATTTAATGTCAGCCATATCAGTGGATAGTTGGCTGATTTCAATCTTGATCCTAGTGTTTTCTTTGGTGCTTGCATATATGACACAGGGATGTACCACTTGAAACTGTGAAAGCACTGGATGATGTTTTAAGTGTAACAAACATTTTAATATACACTGAATTAACTTGCTTAAATGGTGAATCCTTATATTTTTCATCTGCTGGCCCATTTTTGCTCATTAGAAACCGTTCTTGGCTTAGTTGGTGTGTTATTTTACCATCTGTGGAGTTTGTTTCTTTAACCACAACTACAGGGAAGTTTTTCTGCAATGTCCAGGTTTCAGCAAATTTTCTGACATTCAAGCTTTTTCCATCCCAGCCTTTCGTCACTGAATCCACCTGCACCCATCAAAAATTAAATCATTTGTTTATGAATAGACCGAAATTCTGGCAGTGAGCCAAACAGACTCTAACCTGTGATAAACTGTCCCATAAATTTGAGTTGTTAGCATTGCCATACTTGTATGTCATGAGGTATTTCTGTGGTTGCACACTTACTGGTTATTCCTGATTTGTCAATAAATTTTTTTTAAAGACAATCACCTGCAATCCATGTCTAAAATTGTCTTTACCCATTACGGCTTCGATCATTCTTATCATTGTTGCACCCTACAAAAAATTCTACACTATGTGAAGGTAACACAAAACAATTTTATTATTTGCTCACCTTTTGATAACTTATTTTGTCAAAATTCTGCATAATTTCGCCAATGTTATCCATTTTCACGTATAATGGATGTGAAATCAATTTCTCATCAGCTGACTTGGCCTCTTCTGTGGTTTTACATCCAAGTAGCTCGATCTGTAATGTTTTTTGGCTGAAAAGTTTTAAACAATAAAAAGGTGGTAAATCGTCAAAGCACGGTGCTAAAGATAGGGGAAAAATATCCTCTGTGGGTAGAAAAAATTGCTGCAGCCAAAAAGTCCACTTTTTGATTGACGTATTCCTGGAATGAGTTTTCTATGCACTAAATGTGTTTTGTGAAAAACTTATACTTATATTGAGAGCAGAGGTACCAAATTTGTACATTTTATAAAGAATGTGTTAGGGCACTTAAAATATCAGTTATATTAAATACTAGGGTTGGCACTTGATTTTTTTTAACTGATTTTTTTTTTATCTGATTTTTTTTAAATCAAAGGCAAAATTTCTGGTAGACTTGCACTAGGTATTTTGCGTTTTTTTGCGCAAAAGCGCGCAATTTCTCATGCATATTACCATTTGTGGTGTTTTCATGGGTTGTGATGAAGCCACCCGAATGACCGACCTCTGCCACCGATTCCGGCAACTCCAAGACCGTATTGAGCGACGGTCTTTAGAGTGGTTGGATTTTCCTTGTAGCCAAGTGTTCACTTGCCGGCAGCCAATTGCGTTTATTTCATTGTTGCGTGTTGGAAAGGGGTTTCAAGATTGTTTCAGGTACTTTATTGTCGGTCAGATACAGCAAATTATACAAAAGCGCAAAGTTAGCGAGCTTCCTAGTCGAAGTTTCTATTGCGCACTTATTTATTTCGCAGGGTCAATCTTAGACTGAAGTAAAAACTTCCAAAGTTGCAGGAACACGGAATTTGTATAGAAAACATGGCTACAATAATTCCCTAAATATAATGCACAAATAGGACACATTTAGCCTAAACAGTTGGCTTACACAGTGCGCGCACATATTTGAATAATTATGGTAAAGAAATACAGCGTACAAATTGGGCGAATAGAAAAACCATTAATCTTGTGAGGCGCTAAGTCGGCAAACTTGGGCAAGTTGCTAATCTATTTCAGTTTGTCAGAAAACATTGACGCAGTTTGGAAACTAATTGAATAGAGTTGGAAACTGTAAATAGTGTTTGTAAATGTTCCTAATGACGTAAGTAGAACAGGGTATACATTTGGTATGATAATAATCACTTCCTGAAACGTGTAATTGATAAATGAGCAAATTGGGACTTATTCGAGGTAAATGGATATAATACTTAGATTCAACGTGAAATTCTGTATGTAAATATATTAAATGAGCAGAGTTCATAATAAGTAGTTGCTCGACTTAAATATATAAAGTAGTGAAATGTTGAATAATATGCCTACACGAAGGGCTACGTAAATATGTGCTAGTAAGCACATTAGTTGACTAAATACAACATTTTACAGGATTTGAGTTTCCCAATTTTCAAGTAAACCATGTAAATGTATATATTAAAATAATCAGAAAATTAAGGTGAGTCGAATGAGCCTAATTTCATATCCATAAACCTAAATATAACATAATTGACATTTTAACTTGAATATTCCACATAAACCTACAAATAACTCATAAGACACTTTCTTAATCAAATATTCTCCATGGATAAATAATATAGTGCATAAATTAGAAATAGGCATGGTTGAATTATATAGTGTGTGAAATAGGTAAATAGTGCAAATGAATAAAATGGACAAAATGAGCCTAATTATCAAATCTCTGTATTCTCTATCCATTCATTCCACCACGGTCAACACATGGGTTTTGGGGCATTTTTAGTGTAAAATCTTCCATTTATTCATGTTACCATGTAATAATAAGCCGTGATATGCTAGTGTAGTATATAATATCATACCAATGTGCTCCCACATACTTCTACAGTGTGTAACATCACTGTCAATGTATTAGCATTCTCTTGCAACCTTTTCTAAGCACTATTCCATGCTGAACTTCACTTGAAGTCACAAACATTCAACAAAAGGCGATATACGTAATAAGTCGACGTAAAATGGATATTTTTGAAAGAAATCACTGCTTATAATGCTATTCCATGACTTCACAGCCATAATATGACCACAATAGACATAACAATACATTGTCTGACACTTAACATACATATATTTTTTCTCTATACCCCCATTTTGGGCGATTTTAAAAAAATCAGATTTTATTTTAAAAAATCAATTTTTTTTATTGATTTTTTTTTAAATCAAGGCGTTTAAAAAAAATTGATTTTTTTTCCAACCCTATTAAATACCAGCCATATTGGTCAGGCATCACTTCGAGAAAATGAAACTGAAATCTCAAATGCGATTTGTGCAATATACTTTTGGACTTTCGACTTTTAGGAGCACATACCTCAATTGGAGGCATTTTCTTTCCAATACATTTTACTATCAAACGAACCAGGCGTAGCTCAGGCTGCACGGCATCTCCACCGTGGTATGAAGCAAATGTTGCAAATCCTTCATTCAGCCACAAATCGTCCCACCATTTCATTGTGACCAAATTTCCGAACCACTGCAATCAGACATTTTGAGATTCAGAATGAAGTTTGAAGATTGCATTTTTTGCTGAATTGTTCAAGATTTTATTTACATGTATGCTGTTTTTGTACAATTTCACTTTTATTGGGGGGTATACAATTTTTGCCAGGGCTTGGATACTTTCTACCTACATCTCAAATGAAATTACATTTTACACATGGCAACATCCAGATAAAAACCACCTGATGCGCCAGTTCATGTGCAATCGTCTTAGTCACCACGACTTTCGCTTCGGCTTGGAAGTTTCTATCATCGGGATTGTACAAAAGAAACGTTTCCCGATAAGTGATCAGACCCCAGTTTTCCATGGCACCCGCTGCAAAATCTGGGACTGCAACCATATCTAGAAATTTTGCATAGCTGTTTTCATTGGGTGTCTTGGTTTTTTGTAGGGTGTCAAATTTCCGTTTCCGTATTCCGCAGGCAAATTTTTTCCGTTTTCCGGCTGCTGAAATTTTTTTTCCGGCAACTTTTTTTCCGGTTCCGTTTTTCCGGCTCATTTTCCGTTTTCCAGCTAAATTTTCAGTTTTTCCGCCTTTTTTCCGTTTTCCGCCTCAATTTCCTGTTTTTCCACCTTTTTTCCATTTTCCGCCTCAATTTTCCATTTTTCCGCCTCATTTTATCTTTTTCTGGCCCAACTTTCTGTTTTCTGATCAGCCAAACTGGTAAAAATTCATGCAGATTGTCAATGATGTGAAAAATTTTCTGTTTCCAGCAAAATTACTGCAAATTTTTTCCACTTCCAGAAAAATTTCAACAAATTTCATCCATTTTCCAGCAAAATTTCAGCAAGTTTTTCCATTTCCGTGCTAATTTGATTTTTCTGTTTCTGTTTTTCCGGCCTCTTTTTCCGTTTTCCGGCCGCTGAAATTTTTTTTCCTATTCCGTTTTCCGCCAAGTGCAAATTTTTTTCCATTTTCCGTTCCGTTTTCTGGCCGCTGAAAAACATTTTCCGTTTCCGTTTTCCGTTGAAAATTTTTTTTGACACCCTAGTTTCTTGACAGAGAGTCAAACATTTTTTACATGAATAGAAAATAGGTACGATGAAATTGACAGACCCATTTTTTCTAGTGGATAAGGAACTTTGTAGAATTTGTTAAAGAATTCCAGAATCTTTGGGCCGATTTCGGCTGCATAATGTGTGTTGTTCAAAGCAGCTTTTCTCGCCCAGATACGAAACTGCGATGTGGTTTGATGTAAAAAAGCTGCAAAGTTTCACAAATGATCGCAAGGAATTCTTGATATTTTTGGGCAACAATTTGTAGGTGGGTACTTTTGCTGTAACCCAATAGATACCCACCTATCTTGATTGAATACAAGTATCCTTTGCTAATTCACATACTGATATATCGCGCCCAAAGACGTACCTTCACATTCCCCTGCACTTTGCTTTCAGTGTACCCGAAATCGGACACAACTAGTGCCAGCAAATAAGATGACATCTTTGGCGTTGGTTTAAAGCTCGTTTCGCACCAGTTTTCACTGCAAAATGGTGCAGTATAGACAAAAAGTTCGTTTGCGTATAAATCACCTGGGACACCATATACCTAAGTACTCTGTCAAGTGACAAAACTTCAACTGTGACCTGACTGTTCATTGCAAACTTTTTCGCCACATTTACCGAAAATATCAAAATAAGTCTTACTCATTTGACAAGGCACTTCAGGGGGCTGGTCCCGCACACCCCCTGTAAAAATGGTTATGTCAGACTAAATTTTTCATCCATCTGGCTTGTAAAATGTGAAATGTTTAGTTTTTTATAGTTGACAAAAACAGTGCCTATTATTAACGGGTATTTTACGTTTTACAAATACCACAGTGCCCATTAGCGGCACAAGCGGGTGCAGGATTGGCTTCCGGAAATGGTTTAAACTTCCAATTATTAAAACCAACTCGATTCTCCTCGTGGGCCCGCTTTCTGGCATATTGCCAAGTGCCGTGGTGTTTCGCTGATGCTGCACGTGCACTGTGAATGTGGCTTTGTACTCTGGTTCATCGTAACAGGGCAATGCACTGCGCGCCGCTGTGGGCTCCATTTGGGTCACTGCCAACCATCTGTATTTTACATAGGTAGTTTATACATAATATTTGAGCCAGTACTAAGGTAAATACAAACTACCGTATATCCTCGAATAATACCCACTGGGAGTTATTCTTACAACGGAAGACTTTCAGGGGGAGTTGTTAGAGGGGGGGGGTATTCAACGTGAGTTATTCGAGGGGAGGAGTTTCTTTTTCGTCAGACGTTTTTGAAAGGGCGCTATTCGAGGGGAGGTTTTATTTTTCATCAGAATATTTGGTAAAATTAACGATCAAAATATTCTATGAATCATAGAATAGAAGATTAGGCAACTCATATTTAGAAGAAAAACACCTGTAACAGCTGAAACATCTAGCAAATTTACCTTTTCTGTCCCTGCTCATCCGTATAAGAACTTTTGTAAATGCCCTTCAAGTCGCTTCTAATGGGAGCCACGTAAGCCAGCTGCAACTTGTACACTTTTCCTTTCCGCATCGTTTGCGCAAATGTGATGTGCACCATTTCCGTGGTGTCATTTTCGACGACTTTTTGCGCTTTTATAATGTTGGGCCCAGGCTTTTTACACAGAGAAAAGTCGGCTGGGATGGGGACGGTATATTTTAAGGTTTTTGCCAATTCCAGGCTCACAATTTGTCGAGTTTTGTCGGGCGAATGGATCGCACTGGATAGAAACTGTGTGATACAGATATATGAATGTATCTATACTCGGATTATGCCGGATTACGCCGGATATGTGACTTTTCGCCGTACATTTTCCCGGAGGAAACACTCCACCATGACGTGATCACTTTCGTCGCCATCCTCATCTCTCGCCATCACTTTGTCGTCAGTACGTCTTCCATAAGTTCTCGGCTGGCCTTCTGCCAGCCAAAGACATAACTCCTACCTGTTTGTAGAGTATCGTGTCTGCCGAGTATACCACAAAATGCCTACACACACACTAGTTTTCTACAGAATTTTCGAAGTATTTGTAAAACTCCTGATCAGCTTTAAACATTTTAAATTTGACTTTACTAGAATGAGTACTTTATTCCATCAACAGTATAGTTGACAGTTATTCCATTCTGGTAAACTCAAATGAGTTCAAAGCTTATTTTTGAGTTTTCAACAACTTTTCGAAATTTCGGTGGAAGCAAGTGTGTGTTGGGCCAGATAACACCAGTGAGAACCGCTTGAAACGAGCGAGCAGCGTAGTGCTGTAAAAGGGCCATGGCGCTCGCGCCAAAGCAAATAGCGCAATGGCGCTACTGGCGCTTGGCGCTATTTTCCCGTGGCGCCATTGGCGCTTGGCGTCATGCCCATAGCAAGCGCCATGGCGCTTTTGGCGCTTGGCGCTATTTTTGACTGGCGCCAGGAACAAAATGCCTGGCGCTGGCGCTTGGCGCCAAGGGTTCGAAAAGCGCCATGGCGCTTTTGGAGCTTGGCGCCAAAGTTCTGGCGCTTTTCAGATCACTAGAGCAGCGTATCGTTTTCGATCAAATAGGTATCTCGGGCAACCCGAGAAAAAATGCCGGGCTGGTTGAATTTCGGGACAATTGATCACTGTGATGTATAAGTACGAAGGAAAAAGAAAATTACCCGGCTGTCCATTTCCGCCAGTTCCAGGTTCAATATCCAAACAAATCGATTCGCTAGAAATGTTCAGTTGAATCTGATTGAGCACAATTGTGTTTGTGTCGTTTAAACATTTTATCACGATCACTAGGCATCCATCTACTGTGAACAACTTTGGATCGTCTGAAAAATGCACTCGCAATAATTGGAGGATTGCTGTGTGGATCGTCATATTTCGTCATAGGTAAATATGTACACTCCTGGAAAAATGTCTTTATCCCTTTGATTTTTTTGGTTCAATGGTGAACCAAACATTAAATATGGGGCACTGAGAGGTAAAACTCATACATAGGTGGGGTAATTATGTCGACCCCCCACAGAAGAAATATGACCCCCCTCCTGCGTATATACTATATAGTCAATAAATCGTTAACCGTGAACGCAGTGCCTTCCGCGATTTTTTCTTGCTTTTTTTACATTTCGCTTAATGAGATCAGTGCGATCAGTCGTGCGAACGGTGCCAACATTTCGTTTTGTTCATCAATTCAAAAATAGGCACCATGCCGGGTCGATATTTGTCTGCCAACCGATGGCAGACGATTTTGAACATGATGCGAAATCAATATGAGTGCAGAGCATCAAGTCACCTGGGTATACCATTTTGAATACAAATTGGCAAAGTGATAAATATTTAAGCAGTGCATTGTGTTTTTCACATCACATCGCAGTCTTTTTCATCGTTTTACCAGGTTTTCTTTTTTGTTTGAATGTTTTAGCATAAGGGATAAAGACTTTTTTTACCAGAAAATTTGACTTTGGATCGCTGTCAAATGGGCAGCAAGGCACCCAGAAACCTAAAAATCGACATGTAGGATAAAGGCACCTTCAGCTACAAGAATTCATCCCACGTATACCCCGACATGGATCGCACATTAGCAGGGGAGACATTGAATTTTTTTGTTCCCCATCAGGAGGATATTTTAAAGACATTTTTCCAGGAGTGTATGTCTGATACCAAATAAATTTACCTTCATTTTCGGTTGTGTTTTCAGTGGGCAAGTTTATTCTAACTTTCCAATTATATGAAATCGGCGCGGTATTTCCTGGAAGCCGCAAGTCCGATTTCGGTGTGCCACAGTAACAGACATTGAAAATGTAAAAATATGTGGCAAGTAATGGGACCACCTTCACGGGGATCCACATTTTTCTTTCATTCAACATTGTTTGGTACTGTTTACCAACTGGCGGTTTTATGGTGTGAGAGCTTTTTGTACAATCTAAAATTCAAAAAAAGTTATTTGCATAGAGAAGTGGGCTTATATGAACGGTAGTTTTCACCTTTACATATTTACTTTATATTTATTTTATTAAAAAATGTTCGGCGGAAAAATTTTACTTGTGTGTTCCGCAAGTTATGGGCTTCTATGGTACCGTTACAGTCCGGGTTATTTTCAGAGTTGTTGAAAGTACCGAATTTTTTCAAAAGTAAACGTAAACGTAAAGTATTTATTTTTTACTCACACGTGCGTACGTACAGAAAACGTACCGTATTTCTCCGTGTAAAGGACGCCCCCGTGCACAACACCCGGGGTGTTATACAGCTGCATAGCACCCCGGGGTCCTATGCTAGGTTTCAAAAAGATCACTGATTTGAATTCCTAAAATATCGCTTAAATACTGTGCGTGGTGCGCGCCGCTCATTGTAATTCCGCGGCACGCATTTTTCCGTTGGATTGCTGCACGCTGGGAACCGAAAAAGCCTAAATATGTTGGTACGTGTATCATAAATTTAAAACGAAAGCACACTTTTTTAGTTTAGTCTAGTTTCCGTGTATAACACCCCCTGACCTAACACCCGGGTGTTATACAAGTTTTAAAAAAAGGTTGCTGGAAAGGGTCTCGATTTTGTATAGCACCCGGGTGCTTTACACGGAGAAATACGGTAAAGTATTTATTTTTTTACTTTTACTCATGAGTAAACGGGAGTAAATTACTTTTGTCTCCGGAAAACGTAGAAGTGGGTATTTTTGATAAATTTTGCCACAATTTTCACTCAAAATCACTACTTTTCGAACTTTTTCACCATCAAATTCACTAGTTAATGGGTTTTCGCCGATTTTTATGCTATTTTGGATATTTTGTCCATATTTTAAGCTTTTCTCTCCCTTTGGTTCCTTTATGCCTTGAAAAAGCTTATTAAAAAACCTGTTTGAAATACGTTTTCTGTACACGCGTACTTTCAAAAAGTCCGCGAGTAAGTGAGTACCGGTATTTTTTTTCGGGAGGAAAAGTACCTATTTAGGCATTACTCGAGTATCCGTATTTGTCGAGTAAACGTAAATACGTTTTAACAACTATTGTTATTTTCGAAGTTGCTGAAGTTTAAATCTTATGGCAATCTGAAGGCTTTATCCTTATTTGACTCTTATGAAAAACTTTCCTGCATGTAATATTCCAGCTAATTTTGGCCATTTTGCTTTGAGCTTTTCTGCAACTGAACAAAAAATACCCCATCTGTCGTATTTGTTATTGGTCATCCATATGGTCCAGTCCAGTCAATGGATGTTTAATTTTTGATAATATATGTACCTATACTAAGTAATTAAAACTAATAGATATACCGTATATCCTTGAATAACCCCCAAAACTTCTGACGAAACAATAACTCCCTGGGGTCTTATTCGAGGATATA
>OZ038458.1:18918994-19109994 GCA_964036195.1 Sphaerolaimus hirsutus
GGTTTATTATTTCCCCAGCCGATTTTGAGGGGGGTTAATTCAAGGGGGGGGATAATTCGAGGTAATACGGTATTTTAAACCTACTTTTGACCACTTTTTACCGATTATTAGCGATTTTTTCCCCTTTCGGCCTTCATTGCACTGAAAAAGCATATATATTTTGCCCCCGCGAGCCCCCCCCCCCCCCCCAAGCCCCCCAGACCCCCCCCCCAGAAAATTTTTTCAGCTATCTATCCCTCCGGAGGAGCGATTTGCTATCTATCCAGCCCCCGCGAAGGCCAAAATCTTGGAGACCCCTGGGGTGTGTATACGCGTTGATATATATATATATATATATATATAAAACTTTTTATGTACTATTAGATAACTAGTTGACGGCTGGTCAACTGAATAGGTTCCGAGGATTTAATAAGTGCTTGTGGACGATTTTTGAAAAGTTGTCATTGACGGCAGGGCAATAAAAGTGACAAGTCAGGTGATAAGTAAACATATAAATAAGTGAAAAGTATTTTCATCCATAAATTTAGTTATTTATTTGTTAACAATTTTCAATTCTCTCATTCCACTTTTATTGTCACTTCTCCGCGTGCGGAATTGGTTCGAGTCATCTTAGGTTTTGTTCATCCGCAGATTACCTCGCTAACGATCGAGGTGGAGCAGCAGCGGTCGCGCATTCACGAACTCGAAAAAGTTTGTTGGTCCTACTTTTTGGCATTTTTTTTCTTTTGCAATAATTCTTTTTTGCAAAAGAAAAAAAACCTGTGCAAAAGCAATTGCTCAATTTTTTAAATGAATATACCGGGCGGATCGCACGCATGCTACGCAATTTAACGAAAGAAACACCATCATGACGTCATCGTTTATAAATTAGAAATTGTTCCAAAACAGAAGAAAAAACGTTTCAGGAAAAACATTCGTCGCTTGCACGCGACTACGCCTTTTTCGTTTTTGGCATATTTTTCTTTTTTTGTGTAGTGCCGAGTGCTTACATAAGTATCCTGCTCGCGGGTTAACGACTAAGACATAGGTAATTTAGGGCGCATACTTAGCGGTTTGTCTAGTATAGCTATATACCATCCAACAAGTGCAAGAAGTTTAACAAGAAACAGGGAAGATAATAATTTCCCAAAAAAATTGCACTTGATCTATGTTTATTCTATCTTCGTTTTATTTTCATTATCACAATTTATATAACTTTCAATTTAAATGTTCACGCCTCAATTGCTGCCTATATTACAGATTATGGAGCATCACAAAACGCACGCGGGCAGTCCGACCGCGTGATAATCGAAATCGTCCATGTTATCGTTTGTTTTGTGGGGTTGGGGATAGGGTTGGCCGATGTTTTTTTTAAACGTTTTTTATTTAAAAAAACGTTGTTTTTTTTAAAAAACATGACGTCTGAAATGTTTTTTTTTTAAAAACATCGACCGAAATTTTTAGTACTAAGCACTAGGTATTTTGCAAAATTTTTGCGCGCAAGCGCGCAATTTCACACACACATTGACATTGGTGGTTGTTTTCATTGGTTTTGTGGCATTTTTAGTATCAAAGTATCCATTTATATATGCTACCATATATATAAGCTGTCATATGTCAGTGTAGTATATAATATTGAGGTAATGTGCTTCCATGTACCTCCACAGTGTGTAACTTCACTCCCAAAGTAACAACCTCCTTTTATAACCTTGTTTCATCACTATTCCGTGCCAAACTTTACCTGAAGTCACGAACATTCGACTATAAGGCGATATACGAACGATATGTCGACAAAAAATTGATATTTTTGACACAAATCACCACTTATAATGCTATCGCATGGCTTCACAGACATTATATGGTCATATATAACATTACAGAGTATTGCCACTGTCTGATATACCTATATATGTTGACACAAGGTCATATCTGGGAGCTTTTAAAAAAAACAACGTTTTTATTTAAAAAAAACGTTGTTTTTTTTAAAAACAACGTTTTTTTATATAAAAAACATCGAGTTTAAAAAAAACGTTTTTTTTCCAACCCTAGTTGGGGACTTCTATTCTGACTTGTTTTTTGCACTTTTTCGTGGTGATGGAGTGATTGAATGGAGACTTTTTTTTGATGGTCGAATGGTATGGTTGAATATTTTCATGGGGATCGAATGCGTACTTCAGACACTTTACTATATCAGATATCTTGATTGTCGAATTTTTTCACGTGACTGAGGTGTGGGTATGAATTTTATCCCAAAATCAAAAATGCTACGTAAAAGCCGTTTTTTTGCAACATTGTTTTTGCAGAGATTGTTACCCCGGTCTCTCAGGTTATATATGGTGGTTTTGTGTGATGGTGTATGCTGATTTTTTTATGCCTGTCTGTAAGAATGTATTTGGAAAATTCCGTGTATCTCAATACTGGTAACGGCGATGTCGCATAAATTAGTGCCTGAAATTTTTTTCTCATATCTTAAATTCTGATTCCATTTTTCTTTATGTGTAATTTTCGAGGCAGTGAATGGACATTCATGTTTCCATAAGACAATAATGACATGGACACAAAAAGCACTAAAATGGAGAACGATGGTACACGGGGGAATACAATAGGAATTTTTAATCGGAAAAAAATATTCAATGTCAAAACCCATTTACACGAAACAACGAACATGGCTAATAAAATGTTTTTTTAATCATGGTGCACGGGGATACAGAACCCAAAGCTCATACACAATTCACCACAATTTATGAGACTTATTCAAGATCAGAGAAAAGCAGGTATTTTTATATTCACACAATCTCACGTGAGATGCCCTGCTAAAATGTGTAGCGATCAAAATTGCCACAATAAGACTATTTTAGTGTGTTGATCAACTACGAAAATGTACTCAACCGTCAAATAGCAAATATTTATCATGTTTAAAAGGTAAACACGTGAGTCCAGGGGTCTCCATTGAGGTATTGGCCCCATTCACCATGCCAGCTATCTGTTTATCTAAAAAATCTGGAATTTGTAAACGCACAAATCCAAAGAGAAACGTATGTGTTATTTACTTTGTTCTTACTGGCGCTGACATGCGCACAATGTTTATGGTATTTTGTCTTTGATACACACCTAAATATTCACAGATATTCTGTAATAATTATTTGGGGAGTCTACCACACACCTACCATTGATCATGGAATAATGGCGAATGTAATTTCGGCTAAACATTTTTCCACATGTATTTTAAAAAGCCTACACACGTGAATATTTATGTATACATAATTCTTCCACCTGTTTCTCCCCTCGATTTTTTTCTCTATATCTATATGAAACCCCACTGCATCCAAATCTAAGAGACCCCTGTATAATGCTGGTAAAATTTGGTTTACACGAGAAGTGACTGAAACTTTAAAAATTTCCATGACTATTTTCAATGAGTTCAAGCACAAAAAGGTCTTGTGAAAAGTAAATACCAAAAGTTGATAAGATGGGGGATATACACACATATACACAAAACTATACAGCTATATGCTCACCAAGTATACACAGTAAAAGCAAAGCTATTGCTGGCTGACACTAATCCCTCTTGCATATTCACACTATTTCCTTGAGTTTTTTTTCTGCGAGTAATCCTTATGAACATTAAGTCACCCCAGCCCTGCACCAAAAGCTTCTGTTCACACATTTATACATGAGCTATGCACACACTATTTATACCTTGTAATATTTTTTTTGTAAAATTTTGTCTTGGACACATTCTGTAATTAAAAATGAGGCGCCTATGAGACTTCATTTTTTAAGAATTTTTTTTGTTGAGACGTGACATCCATTTCGCGTGCAGAATTTACGAACCGCAGCGCACCTTCACAGGTCACATTACCCCTGCAAATCTCACTGGCACTTCCTGTCGTTGCACCTGCCGCTGGTGCCGTTCGCCTTGAGCTTGGCCTTCCTGTTCTTGGCCTTGCCGGTGCCGGTGGCGACCATGTTGGCGCGCTTGGCGCCCGGCTCCATGCCGCCCGGCGCCGCCGCCATGGTCGACGCCAGCGTGCGGCCGGAACGCGCCAGCTGCGCTTGTTTGATGCTGCTTAGCGTGGGCAGCCTAAAAAAAGTTGAGGGGGGGGGGGGGGGGTGAGAAATGAGTGTTGTTGTGTGGTGTTGGAATTTCTGTGCCCAAATCGAATTGTATCGTTTTTCATGGATGATAGATCTTTGTTTTTTATTCAACTGGCGGTCGAAATTTTCTAGTTTTTTTAATGGTTAACTGATGTACACATGCGCACTGGCAACTTTATCAGTTTTGGTGAATCGTAAAAGTGGATAGCTTTATCCTGCGTCAACCAAAAAATCTGCGCGATTTCGATTACCGCGCGCAGATAGATTTACGCACTGACAATGTTCAGAATGCCCAAAACTGTCATACTAATACACTCAGCGCAATCATCTAATTACCGTATTTACTACTCGAATAATCTCCCCGGGGAATTATTTTTATCGTCAGATTTTTTGGGTGGGGCTATTTAAGTAGGGAGGTTTTTATGTTAATATTTCCAAGCATTTTTCTATCAATCTAGTTCATGAAATATGCTTTATTAACAACAACATGCCGTTTTTGTTTAGATTATGCACAATAAATTTATCATTGATTATAAAGGAGGAATTATTTTTTATTCGTTCGTCTAACAGGGGGAATTATTTGATTAAATACGGTAGGTAGTTCAAACCAAAAAACTCACGGCAGTGCCATCATAGCGGGCCTCCTAGCCATGTGCCCATTATTCCCGTACTCCATCTCACTGTCATTGTCCATGTCGTGGTCGTTGTCGACAACCACGCTGTTGTCGGTGTCGTTCTCGTCCGCACTGTGTATCTGCGGCTCCGCCACGAACACAGGT
Organism: Sphaerolaimus hirsutus; assembly: GCA_964036195.1. Taxonomy (NCBI): domain Eukaryota; kingdom Metazoa; phylum Nematoda; class Chromadorea; order Monhysterida; family Sphaerolaimidae; genus Sphaerolaimus; species Sphaerolaimus hirsutus. Next base: position 18,923,851 of record OZ038458.1, read on the forward strand.
GAAGACCTTCCAGAGTGCATTGGGTTCAGTGGGTTCTTTTGTGGGTGCTTGTCTGTGGGGGGGGTATTGGTGGTTGGGTGAGTGGGAATATGGGACTAGCGGATTTGTTTTTGGGTTTCAAAGGACAAATGTTGTTTTGTTGTCTGACTAACTATGGGCCCACACATGCTAGTTGACATCGCAAATAAATGTCGACTAAATAACAACTTTTAAAAGCATCACACTAAACAGAAAGAATGAAAGGTAAGTACATCACCTAGCCAAAGTTTGCCAACAAATTTCAACAAAAAATTTCCACAACCAAATTGTGTCCTCTAAATGAAACCCCACATCCAAAAAACAAATCCCAATGCAACCCACCATCAACCAAAATCCACTCATCATCAATAGTCTCATCATGTAGCTGCCTTTTGGCAGACTTTTGCCCCACTGGCGTCGCTATAACATCCGCATGTGAATTTGTGACCCGCGTGGAATTTTCATCCTGAGATTGGGCTCCCTGAGTGCCATCGTGTTCATTGTTGCCATCGTCGGTGCCACCGAAAATGTAGCCATACAAGCCATTTAGCATGATTTTCGTGGGGGGTAAATGGGGTGGGTGGGGGTAAATGTTTTCTGTTGGAACACTAGAATTTTTAATGGATTGAAGGCAGCTGATATTGTGTTTTTCGGAGTTGAATTAAGCTTTTAGAAATGCGGAATAGCTTTTAATCGAAATGTCAACTTTTGTACAGGTGCAGCGTTTTGGCGAATGTTAGAAAATACAGACTATGTACAAATTTGTGCAATTATATCGTAGTTGTGAAAGACGATTTAGTGGCCTTTGTGATAATCCTGTCTGTAAAGTGATTGACAAACATTAATCAAAGTCATAAAATTACAAAAATGCACAAAATTAAAACAACAGTGTATTCTCAGATACAAAATCGCGCGCAATGCCTGCCAAAACATTCCACATTCCGGTCATGTGCCACAGTGCCAGCCGTCAGAAAAAATTGAAGGTGTGTATTTTTAGCGGTGGAAAAAATAGCCCATGGAAAAAAACGCCAATGGCCCCACACACGCTAGTTGACATCGACATCAAATGTCAACTGGTTCCGTTCCTAATTCAAAGATAGCGTTTGAACGTCGTTCGTCCACTCGTCAGCAAGCTTTGAATCGGGATCGGCACCAGTTGACATTTGGTGTCGATGTCAACTAGTGTGTGTGGGCCCAATGATGGCATCGCTTTTCACGGAAATGGCGCCAGTGACGTCACAGGAAGGTGGCGCCCAGCGACAGTTTTAAGGCGCTCTTTTGCTACCCCTATCAGTTGGCGCCAGCGCCATAGCGATGTTTTTCCATCATATGTACGTACAGTCAAAATTTTGGCTCGCAGCTGCGGACGAGTTCAAAAACAGGAAACTTTGTTATGGGGAGACAAAAAATGTTCGTTAAAAATTGATGCGTTGGGGCGAAAAGTAAAAAAAATTACTGATTACGACTGTTTATGCGATTAGACTGATTACACTATAAATCAGTGATTAGTGTTTGACGAGACGTCGCACTGGAAAACGTTTTATGTAAAAAATTATTGTGTCTGAGGGAAAATACAGACTTCCTGCGCATACTTATTTCACGTGTACCCACTTAGCCATTAATTTATCATTGAATTGTGTTATTTATTTACTCCACTGTCAATAATTTCCACTGCGAAATCAAGCGCATGTCATGTGCAAACAAAGTTCACATCCCAACAAATGTTATGTATATTTACATTTTACACACACCTTTGTTTGTTTGCACACGGTCAGTCACCTGACTTCGAAGGTCCATTGAATAAATGAATGTGAATGAAGTGCGTCGAACATCCCATCGGATCGGGGGAAAAATCTTTCAGATTGCATAAATTGTGAATGTAATCAAATTGATAAATCTACTCTTTTGATCTTTCCATGCCGCAATAAAAGATGGGCCATTGTGAAATGGTGGGTCAAAGGTATTCATTATTTATTTTGGCGGTGCTGGCTTTGTGGCACATAACAATGTGAGAATTTTCGCAACCGATAGATTTTCAGTCTGTTTGAGATTTCTATGCTCTTATTTTGGATGTCATAATTTTTGATTTCGTGTCTGCTTCTGACAATCTCCCTAAACTGTTAATATCCTTGTCTATGTCAATTCTCAGTTTGAAACCTTACAAAATACAACATTTTCAGCAATGGCAGCATCACATTCTGCGATTTTCTTGAACTGACATTTCTGAAAAGAGCTAGAAAGTGAGCCTATATAAATATTTAGCTTGAGCTTAACACCTTACAGCTTAAGTTATGATATCTGTGAGTGACAATGAGGAACTAATTGGTATTTCAAGCTTTGTGCCTTGTCAGATGGTTTTATAACATGTTTGATTTCCATGCAGTACTTTGAAATCCTGGGGACTTGCAGATAGAAGTGAATTTCGAGCCAATTATGTGGCTTCAAATATGCAAAAAATGGCTATAGTGTTTCACGCTGGAACCATGCCAACAATATGCATGCTATTTTCATTAAAAGTTTGAAAATGCATTGCTTTCATGAGATTATACATAAAAGAATTCAACAATGAACTTTTCTAATCTTTTTATAAAAAGCACATGCCCTAATTATCATTGGCACCCTTCCAACATGACACGTAAATAAGTGTGAGTGCGTAGTGTCAAGTACGCCGAGTATAAGTAAGAATTGCCAAAAACAAATAGGTAGATAAATCTTTTTGGATGTGTATTGCACTCGAATGTTTTTCTGGGTGCGTCAGTCCAGTTCTATTCAGTGCCAGGAAAGTCATGTGAGTGAAAAATCATGTGCAAATTGGAGGCAAAACCGCTGACAGTTGCCAAAACTTGTAAACAGTTAGCGCAATTACTCGACAATGCACAACGGCCTGAGAAAAACAACAGGAGCACAAAATTTGGCGAAAAAAAAACAAACAAGTTTTCCGGGAGATGATTAAGCAAACACGTGACGAAAATGTAAAATGTCAAGTGTAAAAAACCACACCGGAGCTATGGCGGATGAATTTTCATGCCGGTGTTTCTCAGTTCAGTGCGTCCGCAATTTCAAGGCAGGTGCTGTGTGATTTTGCTCAAACAGCTCCACTGAACATAAAATAGTTTCATTGTGCGCGTGTAAATACCGGTGGTGGTGGCACCGGCAAATCGTAAAACACGCAACTGTCAAGGATGTTACACGGTGGCTCCAAAAGTTGCTCAAGTATACAAGTAACTAAAAATGGGACACCCATGTCGGCACAGCATGTGACGAATTTGCAAAACCTGTGGTTTTGGAGGTCTGTGGGTGGCCTATGTGCTTGCACATGCAATAAAGTGTCATTTTGAGAAAAGGGTGAGTGCTCTTGATTGATGATGTCATTACCTATTGTTCCTGTTCCTTTACATAATCTTAGGCATGGCATTGGATCGAATGGGGAAAATGGCCGCGTAAAATAGGGGTTAGGACCATGTTTACGAGGTGAGAGGCTGTAGATGGCAAATGTGCAAGGGTTTTTTTATAGCCGTGTATTCACATCATCATGTTTGGGAGAAAAATGCATGGAAATGTTGAGATGGTCTTTACTTAATGAAAAGCTGAGGGAAGTGTGCTTTTACGTCGAAGTGCAAGACTGACCACAATATTCCCACACTAACATGTGTAAAATTCCATAAAAATATCTACACATATTCCGGTACAATCTGACTATAGTAGTAAACACATAAAAATAAATACAAACAGCAGTAAATTTCGCTCGAATCGAACTCACGTCAAACCTCACTTGACTACTACAGTCGCAACTGAAACTGCAAGCTCCGTACGCATGTATTTATATACTGTGTACGCAAAATAGCATACACCCTCAATACATGCGTACATACATACACACCTACATAACATACACGCAGTACCCACTCTATATACACGCAACGATAGTAAGCCGTGTATGTATGTGTCATGTACGCGTATGTTGTACACCCCGAATCGATTCATGCGCACGTGCGTGTGCCCGGGCAGCGGGGAGGGGCTGCGCTGCACGTTGGGCAAAAGCGCGTGACGTGACTATCCCAGCCACGCCCCCCCCCCCAATTTTGTCTGATGGGATGGCAAAATGGCGTAAAATAGTGTAGTTGTGGTTAGAAGTGAATCTGCTTTTAATGTCCAGTTTTCCAATTTAAACAAAGTTCTTCTGGTCACATTAAGGAATGTAAAAAAAATGAAAAATAAATAAAAAGTGAAGTTCAAGGGTGCAACTAAAAGAATGCATTCTGCAATGACAAGAATAGTGACATTGCGCAGTGTCTCTGCTTTCAACTTCTCCAACCTTATCTCACATTAACACAACATTCAAATCATTTGGTTTTTTGATCTGTCTGGCTTTGAACAGCTGCAAGTTAAGTATTTGTCAGTTGACATTTAATAACAGTCCAGCTATTATACCAGTTTAAAGACACTTGTGAATTACATAAAATGATGTGGAAAATGTATTCATTGCAAACAGTATCCTTTGCACTGAACTTATCATTTAAGACCATATTTTATCTGAATGAACAAACAGAATCTGTCACAATGTAGGATGTGTAACAGGATTGAAAAATTTGGAAACATCGCACATTAATGGCATTGAGTACTCTTGGTATGTTGTGGGTGAAAATGAAGTTAACTTTCATTGGCATAATGGTGTTGGTTGAATTGAGGCATCCAATTATAAAAGTCAACAAGTCCAAAATATGAAAATTCTAAGTTGGGCCTGGAAACTCCCCACACACTTTTCATAATTTCCATAAATTTTTTGACCTCACATGCTCCTGTATGATAGTGTTAAATTTGACATTTTTGGGGAAAAATGCAACAAAAGAAATTGGACAAGAAGTTGACATGTGCACTTAGTTTTGGGCTAAAAGTCAATAAGTCCACTTTCTGCAGCTTCTTTTGTCAAAATGGGATTATATGGACACTCCATTTTTCACATATACGTTGAGAGCAGGACCTCAAAATTTGACACTTTATTGTCAACATATGGAACTTTATGGTAGGCATGAGAGAGCCAAATTGGAGATGCACCATGGACCCGGATTGGATTTGAAATTTAAAATACGATTTACTCAAAATCACAGTTTGTGGACTTGTCGACTTTTAGAATTGAACGCCCATTTAATTCTAGCCAGCGAAAGCGCAAATCGGTGCTTCCAAACTGACAAACTACAGAGTTCCAATATAACAAAAAAATGTCACGCCAAACCCAATCATTCGCCATGCCCTTGCCAACGCCAGTGCGCCCCTGCACATGCCAATCAGCCATTGTGTGCCATGTGCCGTGCACGGCGCAGGGGGGGGGGGGCATGCACTAGGCTCGGCTTGGTGCCGCGTGAGGGGCTCATGGCTTCCCAGACGCAGCTGCTGCGTACTACCGTCTGGCGCTCTCATGATTACATTTCGCATGCGTACACTGCGGATTGGACAGTTTACTGTGAGGTCTACCGTATTCACTCTGAATAGAGAAACGGACAAATGGTGAATTACACTGCTTTTTATTACTCTGGGAGAATTTGATGCGTAGATTATCACGTATTTTGACTTGATTCATCAAAATACGGTAGAATTCTTTGTAAAGCATGCGTTCCGACCTGCAAATATATTCATTTTATCCTGCAGTGCAGCCATCTGAGCCATGGATCGTGCATGAATAGCCATGGGGATAATTCTTAGTGGCTTGGGGCAATTTTTCAAATATTGCACGGCTATTTATTATGCAAATGGCTCACAATTGCAGACGTGAAAAGTGAAATTCCATATCCTAGAAGCCGCTTGTAGTGTGGACATATGGTACATGCGCAGATGATTTACATTTTAACACCGGCGGGGCAATTTTTTCTTTGACGTCAAAGTTGAACGGTTTCCAACTTCAGCGTCATAAAAAGCGACCAGCTGTGGGTGAATTTTTTTGGAGATTTTACCACACAATAAACGTTTTTTCAAACAGAAAAGTGAAAAAATTGACCATTGACAAACGAAAAAATTTCTAGAAATATCTACTTAAGTGGACGTAAAAGGATTACAGACAATGTAAAAAATAGGTATTATAAATGATTTTCTTTTGGACATTGGAGGAAACCATGTTTAGACACAGAACTTTATTTATTTAGCTATCTTATTCACAGTCCGCAATATGTGTGGAGCTATGTATGTACTTTACAAGTATAATGTATTCACCTGGGTATATACATTTTTTGACAATATTTAAATACAAACCTATTTTACAACACAAAAGGTGTAAAGACGGTCTGCGGCCTACGCATTGGCTGAACCGAGTTTTTTTGAACAGTTTATTTGCCAATTTTTAGACGATCGAAAGATAGTTTGGGCAGTAGATTTCCTTCTCAATTTCTGTGTGCGGAAACACGTGTACTTGATGTGTACCTGATTTTGGGAAACGTAAATTTCAACAAAGAAAACCATCAACGCTATTGCTTACCAAAATAAACACAGTTTTTTACCACTTTCAACATTGGCTTGCAAACAAGCAAAAAATCCATATTATGCCATACAATATACCTTTTTGGGATCGAAAAATTTTTTTTAGCTCCTACTGCTCCATCTATGTAGGTGTGGAAAGAAACGTTGAAGCAACGAAAAAAAGATTCTAGACTGTTATTGGATGAAAAACCTCCACCTGAATCTGGAAAATCCAGAGCTCGCTCTTTAACCATCTGCCCTATTATGGTTTTTGTACAGTAAATAACAGGGCACAAAACAGTAGGTGGTGTCGCTTTTTGAGACTACATTGGTGGGGAATTACCACCATAAGGATATTGGTGGAGAATTGTTGTTGTTTAAGATTGTCAAAATAAAAAAATAAAAAATAAATCTTGCTATATAATAGTATTTTAGGTCTCAATATTGTATCTCCTCAATACACCCGACGACATAAATAGAAGCCGCATTTTCGGCAATGTCAATACACTGTATTGTGCATAAATAAATACTTGCACTTACTAAACATCGGCTTTTTATGTAGCTATGAAAATCAACTGAGGATGCAACTTAGGTTTTCAAAATCAGTTTCTTATCCAGTTGTTCGAGTTTTTGTTGCAAAAAAAGCAGAAACACCGGACACAAACAATAAAAATCTTAATACATAAATAAATCATGCTTCTAGAATCGAACGCGAACATTTCATAAAAACGGAATCCGCACTGAATTAGGTAAATACAAGTTTGCCTATAAAAACGTGCGGTTTGCGGTTTCTCAAAATTCATAAAAACGCCACAGCTGTCTGTGCTTAAAGTATTTCTCGCGTAAACCGTACACGAATAATATGCTGAAGCTATGACATTCTTCAAAATGAAAACAACATGATTTTAGAGTGGGGCAGATGGCACACGCTGGTACAGGGCAAAATGTGTGTTGAAACAGTGACTTGACAGAAATTCCTTTTTCTACAAAGTCGACAAGGTCAATTGAAGTGCCGAAAATCAATTACCGTATTTCTTCTAATATAACAGCATACCTCCAATAGAAGGGCACCTCCAATAGAACGGTAGGTTGTGGCACGTTATTGCGCTCATGAAAAAAAATAGAACGGCACCCTCCAATTGAACGGCAGTCTCCAATAGAGCGGCGGGCAGAATTTACGTTGGCAAAGAGTCAAACCAAAAAACCTACAAAGAGAGCGTTCAAAAAGTATTAAAATTGGTAATTGTAAAACTCAAATTGACGTCCTGATAATCAAATATTGCCGAAGTTTTATTAAAAAATGAAGCTGTATTCGATTTGTTTTTCAACGATCTTCTCATGCTGATTGGTCAATCTCATGTCAACTCTCATGATTGACAAATGTCAACTAGATTTACTTCACCCGGATACTAATGCAAGCATTGCATCATCCCTTTGCACAGCTTTGCGTAAATTACATACTCAACGCTCGGTGTTTATTTTTTCATTGTCATTGATTGTAGATTTACAATTTCTAAACAGTAAGATGAAAAAGCCTTGCAAAAATACATAGGTTGGTTGCGAAAATGCAACGGCAAAAAATATGTGTCAGAAACACTGCAGAGCACTTCAAGATGAAGCTAACTCTAGAAAAAGATGCAAACATTGCATGTAATATTTCACAGTAATTATCTTGCATTCAAATAAACCTACAAACCAAAACCGTGTAATGTTAAAAAGGTATGATCGTAATAAGGGTAAAAACGATAAGTGCAATTAATTCTGAATCAATGGCTACATTTAGATAACACTATCTTTGCCAACGAAACCATATTTATCTCCCGCAAAATGTCAGACACATTGAATTTGGAATCTTTCGACGCTTTCTTTCTTTCCGAATATACACCTGGTAGTGATGGACAGGCGCCATGGCGCCCCTTTCTGTGGCGCCATTATTTCGAATAGCGCCACGGCGCCCTTGACGCTTGGCGCCATTTTCGCTGGCGCCAATTTGGCGCCTGGCGCCATTGTTTTGGATGGCGCCAGAAATGGCGCCAAGATACCCGGATGAATGGTTACATTTGGCCATATCCAACTGCCTTTCCTGCTGAAGAATGTCATTTAGGTGATATTTAACACATTCACCTTATTAATTTTTTGCTAGCATTGCAAGTTTGGGTTCATGTTGATTGTTTCATACCATATAAACAGGCAAATTTCAAATATGAGAATTGAAAAAATTGATTACCTATTTACAATGAACTGTATTTTCATGGGGGGGGGGTGTTCATTATTTCCCCAGCTTGCTCAGATCTGGGGGTATTTCAGGGGGGTTTTACCCGAGGAAACATGGTAGTTGCGTTAGGGAGGGGCGGGACATTCTACATACCGTATTTCCTCAAAATTCCCCTTGAATAAACCAACCCTCAAAATACCCCCAGGTTTTGAGCCAAGGAAAAAATAACCCCCCCCTCTAAATACCCCTCTTGAATGATGTACATAATGTATTCAATGTACCGTATTACCTCAAAATACCCCCATGGGGGAATATTATTTCAGCAGCAAAATTTGAGGGGGGTTAATTTGAGGTAATACGGTAGGTTTTTTGTGTGTATACATTTCAGCAGTGCTTGCAACAGTGCGCATCAAAAAGCAAAATTGTTAATTTGAGGGGGCTTATTCAAGAGGGGGTTATTATTTCATCAGAAATTTTCATAAGAATTGTAATAGTAGGCATTTGTGTACCCAAAAATGGTAATAAATGTGTCCAAACAGGATATATTTGGACATAAAAATGTAGATAGCATACACAAACTAGTCTATGTGTAGCTGCAATGCAAATTAACAGTAATAAGGGTATTTTGAGGGAGGTCTCTTATTTCCCCAGCCCATTTTGAGGGGGGTTCATTTAAGGGGGGGGGGGGTTAATTCAAGGGGGGATAATTCAAGGTAATATGGTACATGGTTAATATGATGTACCATATTTCCTCGATTTACCCCCCCTTGAATTAACCCCCCCCCCTCGAAATACCCCCAGGTGTTTTTGGGCTGGGGAAAAAAATAAACCCCCCTCGAAATACCCCTGTCTGGAATTATGTACATGATGTATGCAGTGTACATTATCTATATATTGGTCGCAGTTTGCATCGCAGCTACACATGTACTAGTTTGTGTAGTGATGGACATTGATGTGTCCAAATATAATCTACTTGGACATGTTGATTACCTGTTTTGTGTATATAAAAGCATACTCTTTACTATGAATTTCGTGGAAATTTCTTATGAAATAATAACCCCCCCCCCACCTCGAATAAGCCCCCTTGAAATACCCCCTCAAAATTTCCACTCTGAAAAATAAACCCCCTGGGGGTATTTTGAGGAAATATGGTATTTATCTATGTTAGTTTGCATCACAGGTACACATATATGCTAAGATGTGTATAGATGGACATTTATATGTCCCAATATATCCTATTTGGAGATATCTTTTACCATTTTTGGGTATGTAAAGCCATATTCCACACTATGAATTTCACGAAATTTTCTCATGAAATAATACCCCCCTCGAGATACCCCCCGCAAGATACCCCACTCAAAATTTCCACTCAAAATAATAGGTAATTTCCACTGAAAAAAATAAACCCCCTGGGGGTATTTGGAGGAAATACTTATGTATACTTATGTACCATATTTGCTTGAATAATTCCCCTTAAAAATAATTTTTTGTTAGGGGAAGGATGGAAGGAAGGGAATGAATTATTCAAGCAAATATGTTACACCTTAGTCTATAGACCTTAAGCAATGAATAGATAATACAATATCATGAAATTTCTGGCAAAATTATAGACCCCATTGAATATGCACCTTAATCTGACCCCCTCAAAATTTGCTGATGAAAAATAAACCCCTGAGGGTATTTCCAGAAAGTACTGTACTCATGATAAGATGAGCTTGAGTCACCATTACAAAAATAGTACAGCACGTTTCTCTCATAAAAATGCTTCTGTGATGATTTATGGGCTGAAATATTGAATTTTTTGTTAGCGCCATTTTGGCACCTGGCGCCATTGTTTCTGGCGCCCAGCGCCATTTTTTCAGATGGCGCACTAGCGCCATTGGCGCCTGGGGCCACTTTCTCTGATGCCCATTAGCGCCCGGCGCCAATTTTTGAATTGAGCCATGGCGTCATTGGCGCCTGGCGCCATTTTTCCTGGCGCTTTTCTATCACTAACACCCAGACATTTCTATTAATAACTAGCAAATAAAGCCATTCCACCCTTTTCAAACAGACGTTTACATTTTAAATAGGTATCAATGTTTGCTAATAACATTCTTAAACTCTTAGATAGATACTAGATGTAGCCACTCACCAAACTGGGGCACCAGTATACCGCAAATTGAGAAGTGATAAGTAAAATGGCGAAAATGAAGTGAATTGAGAAGTAAAATGACAAAAGCGAAGCGAAATAACGTTTTGTTTTTATTTTTACTTCGCTTTTGCCAATTTACGTGCCATTTCACTTCACTTTTGCCATTTTACTCTGGTTTTGCCATTTTACTTCCAGTTCTCCATTCGCGGAACTGGCACCAGTGAAATTGCCCAGGCCAATTCAGCAGCATGTCAGGTCCAGGTGGCAAGAATCAATGCTATTCTTCTTTTAAAGCGTCATAGTAAATTTATCTCGTCATTGCTCCTCAACAATTTGCAATTAGAGTTTTATTATATTTGACAATTTACAAGCATTTTTGACAGTATTGCTGCGTCAATTGACAAGGTGCGGAATCGAGGTTGTGTTAATTTAAATGGGAAACGAGTGCCAAAAATGAAGGGTAAGAGACAAAATTTTAAAATGAATTTAACCAACGTCAACCACTACACGGTAGTACACAGTTGACAAAAACTGCTTTTGATGTATTCACGTAAGCGGGTTTTTACCGTAGAAAATAAAAACATCCAATCAGTCAGAAAAAAATCAATCAACATAAAGTAAACCACCAAGTTTCTGAAATGCTCACAAGTTTGAAGTTTGATTTAACAACGTTTCAGTTAAAAAGCGCAAAAAATGTCGTGATGTCAGATGTTCAGAGCTAGGCATGATGTGTATTTCTTCTAAATATTATGTTTACATTCTTATTAATTAATAGGTATATTCACGTATACTCAGCGGACCGCACGCTTTTTCTGAAGGAAACACTCAATCATGACGTCATTTTAATTAAATAAAATAATTCCAGAAAAAAAACATTTCAGGAAGAAAAAAACATTCGACACCTGTACATGACTCCGCCTTTTTTGAAATCTTTTTCTTTTTTTGTGAAAGTGGATCAAAAGTATCCTGCTCGCGCATTATCGACCACGACATAATTTTAGGCACATACTTTGCGGTCCGCCGAGTATACCTAATACCATTTATGCCATAGTTATGCCTGGCGAAAGTAAAAATGGAATGAATGCCAGGGCAATAGACAATTACAAACAACGGAGCAAAAACAACGAAATTTAGCAACTCGACAGATAACCTGCCAATTAGGTATTATAGGTATTTATTTAGAACCGCAGTGAATTGTGCAGAAAAAATTTCAGCTACAAGGATTCTAGCTACTGAAAATACCAGCATTAAACAGTTTTGAGTCTTTTTTCATCCAGTAATGAAATTTTTATATAGCAAATGCTTGTGATAACATTTTAACTAAAATCTGGCGAAGTGTCACCATTAAGAAAATAAAAAAAATTTCCAATGATTTTTCGATGAAATGCGTACATAAATATGTAAATTGGTTACTGAGCAGTAATCTCTGATAGAAATGCACAGACGCGAACGGTTGGAAACATCCAACACTAATCAATAACGATGGAAGAACACCGAGTGCCTAAATGAAATGTTCAAGTCACCGAAAAATGTGGCACCACAGATTCAAAAAATGGCGCCGGGAACCAGGGTGCCACAGAAAATAGCGATGACGTTAAGTCTGTTAAGTAAAATATCATCACATATGTGTGTGAAAAAGGCGAGAAAATTAGCTCACGACTTCCATGGAACTATGGTCCCATCGAATATTTCCACCCCTCAAATTACCCCCACCTAATTTTTTGACGGTCCATTGTGTTGTGACCTTCCGAGCGTTTCCCCCTGCGGTGCACTTCCATCGGTACTGTCACCATACGAGAACGAAGGGCCAATTTAGCATGTTGACAAGTGACAAGACTAGTTATTCGTTGTGGGGAGAGTTGAAAGTGGTTAACTTGTCAGTGTCACTCACATCTACCTACCTATGTCTATTGTTTACTTGATTACCACTTGCAACTTGTTTACATGTTTCTAGTCACTCTTCTTGTCAACTTGCGAATCGGCACCGCGTAGCCAAGGCAAAGATTAAAACCGTATTTCTTCTAATATGATAGAACGGTAGCTTCCGATTGAACGGTACTCTCCAATAGAGCGACAGGTATAAATTATGTTGGAAGAGTGCCAAAACATAAAATAAAAAATGTAAAAATAAACATAATGGCCCTACACACACTAGTTTTCACCGTGACCGATGTGAAAACTGAAATGGCGACATGGCGATATCCAGCCTACTCTTTTTGTATGCTATATTGTTTTAAGGAGATGTATTTTATAGTTTTATTGGAGTCCTCGAAAGCTCCCGAATGTACCCAAGATGGAGCTTACATACGTGGTGAATTAGAACAACACAATAATCACGTTTACATGTAAATCACTTTTTATGCTTACACACAGCACCAAATCGTTGTGCTCTTAACACACTCACCCCTTTTAACTTTCACATTTTTCAAAATCACATTTTTTTTATGGTCCACTGGAGGTGGATGGCATGTCGGCCAATGGATTCTCTGCGTTGTCATTGGCCTGCATGTTGTGGTCGATGGTTGTGGTCGGTGTGGTGATTGTAGTCATGGTTGTCGTTGGCGTCTGCATGCTGGTTCCCGGCAGTTTGTCGGTGCCCGTGTTGTTGTTGGTTGCGATCTGTGTTGTCGTGATGTTGTTATGATGATGTCCTAAATATTCCAATTCGATTGGCAGTTCATTCATGTGGACCTGTTGAAAATGGGTGAAATCTTCACTCATTAAGAAATTTTCTTCATCAGGCGTGATAGGTGAGCCCTCTATTGGATCTTGCAGTCCAATCAGTTTGCTTTCAAAAGATAGGCTTTCATATGGAATGTGATTGTTCGGTGCAATTTTCATTACCTGTGTTTGCATTCGTGTTTTATCATTGTTACGCTACATGAGAAGTGTTTTCATTTGTGTTTTAGCATTTTTAGCATTTTTACGCTAAATGAGAAGTGTTTTTAGCTTAACACGATTCCATTTTTAATGTGACAATTAATCCTACGGGTGTATAAGAAACAAACTGGAACTTCGGTGGTGTCAGTGAGTTGTTTTTCGACCAGTGGTGTAGTTTGCATGGCATTGGTGTTGGCTTGATATGCAGGTGGTTGGAACACTGACTGTTTCAACGCCATTTGCGCCATGGTGTCTGCCACATTGGTCATTCCCGACACACTATTGCCCAAGATGTTGGAGCTCATGTTGTCTGCCAGCGAGGGCATCATGTTGGTTGAGCTTGTGGCAGTTGAATTTTCGTTGCCATTCTGATACACCACAATCACTTGCGGTTCATTCCAGTCATTATCCTGTGTTTTTATAGTTGTTAACGTTTTATAGGCTGAGATATTTTACTTTAAATTATCTTTAACTTTTTCCATTTTATTTATTTTTCAAATCCAGTTTTTATTTTACAAAATTCAAACTTTGAAAATACTCAGTTATTATTTCAGTTTTTCTGATTTTCATATTATCTCCAGAGATAGATTTCCATTGTGTGACAAGCGTGAAACTCCCATAAAGAAAACCTGATACGCATGTCTGCTGTATGGGGTTGTTTTCCAGGGCCTGCCCCGGTGGCCACCCCTGAATGTGCCCCTGAAACCCCTGGTGGCTCGGCCGCGGCCCATTTGGCCCCTGTTGTTTCCCAAATTCCACCCATTATTGTCCGACAATGTGTGGATTAGCCTTTGTGGATTTTCCAAGGCTTGTTGTTCAATCAGTGCCTCCAAACCCTTTGGCTGCATATTTGCCATGTTATTTGCCCCCTGTTGATTCGTCAATGGTATGGGAATTGTGACGAGCTGTCAAATTCGGGGAATTTTCTCATGTTTTTAGATGCTTTAATTATTTCCATAAGTTTTCAAATATGTTGGCCGAACTACCTGGGGGTACATCATTTTGATGTATGCCAATTGCTGATTTGCCCCTGAGCATTTTGCATGTTCATTTTGCACTTTTCCCAATTCCGTTTTAGTGTGCACCAAAGCTCTAGCTAATTCGCTGTTGTTGGTTTCCCTTCCAACCACTTCTCCCGCCAGCATTTGAGTGTATGGACCACACCTATGGTAGAAATAGGACAAAATAGTACCTTTGATTTTCTATTTTACTGAGTTACTGAGGAGGTGAATTATGTTAATTCCCAATTTAGTCACTTGGTTTTTCCAATTCACAATTTTATTTAATTTCCAAGTCAATTTCCGATTTCCATTTTCCAATTTTCCAAAATTTCCATTGAGTTATTTAATTTCCAAGTCAATTTCCGATTTCCATCTTCCAATTTTCCAAAATTTTCAATTTCCAAAAATCTATTTCTAATTCTATTCCGCGGACACACCTGCGGCACGTCTGCATGTGATTTTTGGCCGTGAAGCAATATCCATCAACAATTTTTTGTGCCAAATTTCTTTGGTTGTTGTTGAACTGTCCGGCTTGTGCTAGGGCCATGTTGTTGAATGGCGGTTGTTTGGTGAGCGTTTTCGATTGTTTTTCACTCACTCACTTTTTGGGTTGTTTTTCATCGCTGGATGTTCTTAAAACGTGTTCTTTTGGAAATGCAAAATTGCGTTCGTATCCAAACAATTTTTTATCCGAAAAAAGAAAAAGGCGTGAACTTTCGAATTTGCACGCGTCCCGTTTTTCTAGCGTCCTAGGAATGTCTTCCAGCACGAGCGAGTCGGCTGGTATGGTTTTTTTTGCTGTCTGCTTTTCTCAATTGTTTGTTATGTTGTGCCATTTGTTCGTGGCACGTTTTATGTGCTCTTTTCAGACTCGTTGCAAATTTTGGCTCGGTGCCAAATTGCTCGCGAAGTGCACCCCGGCCATGCTGAATTTTGGGCTGACGGCCAAAAAAGGCGGACGCCGGCTGAGTGGATGGAAAATGGCGTCAACACTAACAAGATGCACTTGAATGATGCCAGCAAATTGTTGTTGTCCCATCATGAGAACACTCGAATTGGTTAGTTTGAATTAGTTGACTGTGAATCCAATCTTTTTGATAAAGATACGGAATTTTTGTTTTCCATGGTTTTCGTTAACTATGTTCGTTTTTATCCATTTCAGTCAGTGCGCGGCTTGGCGGGCAGGTGGACTTTGTCGAGTTTGAATTCGTGGATTTTTCCAAGGAAGAACATGAATTGAGGAAAAAACAAGGGCGCCAATATTACCCAAGTGTGCAGCGCGGCTCGGGTCATGATTTGTTTTCGTCTGTTGTAGAGACGTCTTGTAACGTGGATGTTAGTTTATGGGTTATTTATGGGCTTTTTTGGGTCTTCTTTTTGACTGAAGTGAAGTGATGTCCACTTGTAAGTTTTTCGACATGAAATTCTTTGGTCCAAAGTTGTGTTATTACTAATTTTTCAAAATCACATTTTTTAAATGACATTGAATCGTTTATTTTGGCGATTAATTCAACATTAAATTGTAGGTTCATTTCCGTCATCACCCCACCGACGCTCCCGTTGAATTGGAAAATGGCCGCCTGTTGCCGGCGCGCTATTTGCTGGTCCGCATGTGCACTTTACCGGAATGTGAAAAGCGTCACACGCGCCAGTTGCACGATTTGGACGTCTGCGAGATTTACCCAGCCCACCCCATGGGCTTGGCAGTTGGTTTCCTTTCCAGTTTTAAAGGCTAAAATTTAATTTGTATTAGGCTTGATGTTGAATTCAATGATTTTAAGCATTACCTTGAATGTTGATGTTTGAAACTTATGGGTAATTAATGTTTGATGTTTATTTAAGTTTAACTTTAATATCACACCATGTTGTGAATCTACCCCAACATTTTCAGGTGGAATTGTTGTCCAGTTGCACTGGCTCGTTTCTGAAAGACTGTGTTGGCGCCGTCATGCGGTACGTTGGGTTCCAGTTCAAAATGATTGGCGAATTTTGAATTTCCGGATTTGGAGATCAAGAGGCAATTTCGCAGTTTTTGGTTGGTTTGGTTTGTAGTTTTTTGGTTGGTTTTGACGTTGATTGGACTATTTCAATTAGACAAACTTTAACACTGTTACTCGGAGTATTGCAAATTTTGAATTATCTTCTTTTTAAATTATCTTCTGACACTCTTTACTTGTAGATTTTCTCTCAGAAAAAGAGCGACCCGTACAATTGGAACCGGGCCCAATTCAGTCGCTTGATGGAGACTGGCATTGTGGAGGTTTTTGACAAAGTGCGCATGCACGTGCCGCAGAACTGTGATCACTTGTGCTACAAGTGTTTCTGTGAGAAATTTGGCAGTGATGATAAGTGCCCAGGTGTGAATTATTGCATGGAAACTGCTGGCGTGCACGCTCGCACCCGTTTTGAAGGTTTTACTTACGAGTGTCCGTTCTCTGTGAACGAGGTGGGGGAAATTCGCCCTCGTGTTTTGCCGCAAGATGTGAAAAAACCCTGGTATCGGCGCCAGGTTTTCTTTGAAGTGCACGTTTAATGTGGAATGGAAAAATAAATAATTTTGGGCGCGTACTTTGCTTTAGTTTTGGTTTTATGTTATTTCTATGGACAAAAATAGACTTCCAATTACCAATAGTTTTTGAATTTTTCAATGAGCTTTTTAAATGACCCATATTATGGATCAAAAGGTATTTTAAACAATGTGTCTATTCTTGCGGTTGAAATTTGATTTGTATTTTTGTCCATTATTACTGCTTGGTTGTGTTTTAGGTCCGTTATCGTGTACGGCCCAACGTATTTCGGATTTAGTTTGGTGTTTATTTCATTATTTTGTTTTAGTAGAACATTATCCCCAATTTCCAGCTTATCTGGAATTTTGAATCGCCGGTGGTTGTTGAACCAGTCAACGTATTTCTTTTTTGCATTTTCAGTAGCGTTTTTGGCCTGCTCCCACATTTTTCTTGGATTTTCTGTGAATGAAATAGTACTGGTGAATTGATTCATTTTTGGCAGTTTACTAAAAACCAAAAGAAACGGTGGTAGTTTTGTCGCAAAATTGGTTGACATGTTGCACTTCATTGTTGCCAGGGGCAGGTTTTCTACCCAATTTGTGGAAGTGAGATTCATAATGCGGAGTTGTTGACACAATGATTGTATTGCTCTTTCTGCTAAACCGTTGGTTTGTGGATGATAGAACTGGCCAGTAACATGTTTGAAGTTCCATTCCTTTGTCAAATTCTGGAATTTTTTGGCTAGAAACTCTTTTGCGTTATCTGTTACTAATATTTCTGGCGGTCCGAATATGGACAAGTAATTTTTGACTAGCATTTTTGTAATTGTTTCGGTTTTTCTATTTCGAATCGGAATTGTTACAGTGTACCTGGTCAGGGCACAAATCAAAACAATAACATACTGAAAGCAATGTTTTTTTGGTAGTTCTACTAAATCCATATGTACTGTGTGGAATGGTTGGTCAGGTGTGGGTGTCATTAATAATGGTGCTTTTCCTAATTTGTGTGGTTTCATTTGATGACACGTGGTACATTTATTGCAGTAATCAATTATGTCTTGTCTGATTTTTGGCCATGTTCCAAATGTAGTCAAAAATGCAATCATTTTGTCAACACTTCTGTGTGTTCCGTATAGACCAGAATGAGCTTGTTGGAGGAAAGCTTCCTTCCAATGTGAAGGAACCCATTTGACAAATATGTCTGGTCGATATGGAGATCTGACACACAAGATTCCGTTGATGATTGACATATTTTCTTTAAAATTCCCATTGTGTAGGAATGTTTTCCATTTTGTGATGTCAGGATCTTGGTCTTGATTTTCTTCCCACGAAACTCGGTTCTTCTCAGACAAAATTGAAGTTTCTAGGTTGCAAAAATTTTCTTTTTCAACTAAATTTAGTTGTTCCGGTGGCATTAAGGATGGAATCACATCAATTAATTTGGCTGCATCATGCAAAATTTTGTCATCTTGTGGGTTCAACTGTTCAATTGGGTTTCGGCTCAATTGGTCTGCTAGCTTGTTCATGCTGGCAGGTCTGTGTTCAATCCTGGATATGGTTGATTGTAGGTACATTGCCCATCGTTCTAAAACCGATGGATGAGGTGTTTTGTATGCTTGAACAATTCCTGAATTGTCTGTTTGCACCACTACTTTTTGTCCATCTATGATGGGGGAGAATCGTCGGCATGCATATGCTACAGCCAGTGCTTCCAACATAGCTGCACTCCAGTTTTTATATTCCGCATGAACTCTTTTACTGATATATGCAATTGGGTGTAAATATTCAGAATCATGTTTTTGTAACAAAACTGCGGACAATCCGTATCTACATGCATCTGTTTGGATGTAGAATTCTCTACCATCATAGATCGGATGTGCCAAGCAAGGTGATTTTGTGATGGTTTTTATAAGGCTATCCCATGATTGTTGCATTGGCTCTGTCCATTGAAGTGGTGTTGTTCCCTTTTTGGGAAATCTTTCAGAAATGGCATGGTATAATGGTGCAGCTACATTAGCATAATGAGGAATGAAATGGCTCATGTAAGTTGTTTTTCCCAGAAAACGTCTTAAATCTTGCAAAGATGTAGGCCTTGGTTGTTTGGTGACTGCAGCTACTCTGTCTAGAGCAGGTTTTATGCCTTCTGCACTGATATCATGTCCTAAATATCTTAATTCTTTAACTAGAAAGAGACATTTTTTCGGTCCTAGTTTCAATTTTGCCCATCGTAGTCTGTCGAATATTTTCTTCAGGCATGTTAAATGCTCATCAATGGTGTCTGTGGTGACTAGTAAGTCGTCTAGATAACTTCTTACCCATGGCCGATTTGCTTCTGAAGGGATGACTAAACCCCTCAACATAGTGTTCATAAGTCTTTGAAATGTGGCTGGGCTGCCTGATGCTCCCATCGGGCACCGTTTGAATCTAAATTGTCCAAGACTGCACACAAAGGCAGTTACATCTTTGGTGTTTTCATCTGCTAATGGTAAACAGGGTGCACGCCAGGTCCGCCACCCAAATTCTGAGTCGGTGCCGGACGCCATATCTCCAGTTGTAGTGGGGGGATTTATTCGAAATTTTGAGGGCATATACTCGAAACCCACCCACTACTTTATATGGGCTAGGGAAGGTCGGCGACCCACACTCAGGTGGGTCGCCGACCTTCCCTAGCCCATATAAAGTAGTGGGTGGGTTTCGAGTATATGCCCTCAAAATTTCGAATAAATCCCCCCACTACAACTGGAGATATGGCATCCGGCACCGACTCAGAATTTGGGTGGCGGACCTGGCGTGCACCCTGTTTACATTGTAGAATCCATGTTTCAAGTCCAATGATGAAAATATTTTTCTTCCTGCCAATTCTGTCAGTATATGTCCAATTTGTGGTAATGGATATGACTGTACTTGTGTTACCTGATTCATAAGTCTGTAATCAACAGTTAGCCTCCAATCATTGTCCCCTTTTTTTACCACATTGATTGGACTTGCCCATGGTGAATCACATGGTTCAATTATGTCGCGCTCTAGCATTTGTTCTATGGTTGATTGAATGTATGGTCTTTTTTGTGGAGCTTCATACCGAACGGCTTGCTTTATTGGTTTCTGTGATGGATCTAGTCGGATTGTATGAGCAATTAGGTCAGTACATCCCACGTCAAATTCACTGCAACTGAAGATATCATGATAATCTAAGATAAGTTTATTGAAAATAGTTTTTTGTTGTGTGTTCAATGGTATCATAGAATTTTTTGGTAGATTTTGTTGAATATGAGTATATCTGTCTCTTGGTGAGGTTGGAAAGTCTGGTTCTGGAGGTTTGAAGTCAGGTGGCAGTGGTTCTTGTATGGCTACATTGATTTCAGCTGTCAAGGTGGTTGGATTTGATTTTGTGAATTTGTATGAATCTATCTGGTTCATGGGGTGCCAGTTTCCAATAGTCATTGCGGGTTTCAAAATCATATCTTTGTCACTAGTGTTACAAATTAACACTTGTAAATGGGTATTCCTTTTCAGATGTTCTGTGGGTAATGAGATATCTGTAGTCTCCAGCCACGGATTTGTTTGTGTCAACTTTGACAGAGAAATTATTCCTTGTTTTGATGTTACTGAATCAAAGTTGTGAATTTTGACCGGTAATGGATGTGAAGTGTGAGCTCGAATAGTTGTTTTTACTGCTGGAAAGACTTTTAAAGTTTATTGGACTGTGTTCTTTTTGTTTCAATTTGTTAATCAAGAAATTTGCAATGTTTAATTGTTTCATTATATCTAATCCTAATAATATTTTATTATTAGCTGTAGCACAGCAATTTACCAAAAAATTCCAATTGAATGATTTTGTGACGCCTTTTTCTGAGGTGAATTCGACTGGTAAAGTTGTCTGTTTAATATCGTTTTTCAAAAATGCTCCATTTGCATGATTAACTTGAATTTGTACATCATGTAATTCTGGTGTTTTCTGTGGAAACATCTGTTTGATCAATTCCCAGATTTTCAGTGGAATTAATGATTTGGTTGCTCCTGTATCTAACACTGCACTAAACCTTTTCCCTAACAGTTTAATCGGTACCCAGATTAATTGTGACATGTGCATTTCAGGGGCATTGTAGAGAAAGTATAAATTTTCCTTTTGCTTTCTTTTTTTAATTTTGTTAAAGTGTTTTTTCTTAGCCCTAGTTGTGTGAATTTGTTTCGAAGTCGTTTCAGAAATTATTTTGGGCCGAAATTGTTTCAGTCTTGATTTTCCCTGCATATTTTTGTGATCATCTTTATTGCTTGACAAATTTGTCATCAAATGGGCCAAATGGGCTTTAAAATCACACACAAAATCACTTGCATCATTGCAAAATTTTTTCACATTCTCTTTTTGTTCCCTGGCCTTAGGTGAAGTATTTTCCAAAATCATCAGAAACATCAGTGTCAGCTGTTTGACCATTGGAGTCCAGAAATTGGAGCAAGTTGACTTCATCTGTGGAAGTTTGTCGACGTTTGAGTTATGTTGATTTATATGTGTGAAATTGTCAAATTCAGACTGACCTGTTTCCTCTGTGGAATTGTTTCCATCAGCATTTTCTTCGACCGTTTCCTGGACATCATGGAACTGATCTGTGTCTTCCTGCGGAACATCATGGTCCAATTGTGGGTTTCCATGATTTTCTTCGGTTTCAGACTCAATTGGTTGGCTATTGGTGCCAGCCATCAAATGTTGAACTACATCGACCAGTTCAGCCATGTTGATTTCGAATTTCCTGTTTGCCAGTGGTCCTGTCATTGGTTTCTTTTCCCCTTGGGGGGGTGCTTTGTTTGGTTTGCGGAAAAATCGCCCTCCCGAGTTTTTGTTCATTACTGGATTATTGTGTGTTGCACTGGGCCCGACTGTTTTGACACCAGTGTAACCCGCTGAAGGTGGTAATTTTTGTGCCAAATTTGTTGTTCCTAAATTTTGTTTTGCCATGTTGTTTTGCATGCAATTGAATGCTCTATGGCCCAATTTATTGCACTTCAAACAGCGGATAAATTTGTCCCTGTTGCCAAAGGTGGATTTCTGTGCCCCTGCCACTTTTTCTTCCATCTGTTTCGGTTTTGGGCCTTTGTCCATTTTCATGCCCAGTCTTTTCAATGTGAACAAATAACTGTCCAATCGCAGGGCTGCTTCCCTCGGTTCTGTGATTTCCATTTCTTCAATATCTTTTTGCACGGCTAAAATCACGCTTTCATCAAACCAGCTTAATTTGAGGCCATTCATGAACCTGGTCAAGATTAGATAGTTCTTTTCTGGATCTGCCATTCTTTTTTGGTATTCTAATGGCAATTTTGCCATTAACCTGGCACAAAACATGATGCAGGTATCTGTGTCCTGTTGCACTAGCCGATTCCACTGTTGCACAGTGAGTCTTTGCGTGTGTGTTTTGAACATCGCGTTGAATTTTTCGATGATGAATTTGTGATTTTCCTTTTGTTCATGAGAAAATGATTTGTAGACGTCTTTTGCGCAGTTTTTGAATTTGGCGACAAAAATCATTTTCCAAAATCTGTTCACTAGATCATCTGGCACCATAAACAAATGCCTTTCCACGGTTTCCACCCAGTCTTTGAAATCGTCCCCTGTCCCACAGAAGTCCGGAATTGAGGTGATAACCACTTGTAGTGGCATCACTCCACAATTTAAAGATTTATTGGATGGAATTGTATTTTGTTGCTCCAGTGATGATGAAATGTCCACAGCATTTCCGTGCTGTAATTGGCTCTCATTTGGTGCATCTGATATGCCTAATTCGGTGGGCACCGCATTTTCCTGTCCATTTTCCATTTTAGACATTTGTTTGTCCATTTGCGTCAAACGATTGTGCACCACTGCATTTGCGTTTTCGATTGTTTGTGTCAAATCATTACGGAGCGACTCTAGCCAATTCATCAGATTGGTATCCGAATTTCCCACTGGCGGGTTTGCCCTACCCGTTGCCATTGAACTGGCCAACAGCGAATTTTCCACTGGCGGGTTTGCCCTACCCGCTGCCGTTGAACTGGCCAACAGCGAATTCCCCACTGGCGGGTTTGCCCTACCCGTTGCCGTTGAACTGGCCAACAGCGAATTTTCCACTGGCGGGTTTGCCCTACCCGCTGCCGTTGAACTGGCCAACAGCGAATTTTCCACTGGCGGGTTCGCATTGCCCGCAACTGACGAAGGAGACAGTGAACCGTCATGTCCACTTGTTGTGTCAAATTGCATTATTTGTTCATTGACGACATTGTTCAAATGTGCTGGTGAATTTTGTGCTAACGTGCGGCGGTTACCTGTAAGCGCCCTATTAGCGTCACCATAGAACTGTTCATACGTTCGACCGTCACTTATATCAGGCTGCTGTGCACGCGTGATACGGTCCGTTTTTGGTGGGGTTCTTTCCATTAGAGCGTGTGATAACGCCTTTCAAGTGCTTTGAAAGCAGTTTTTTGTGGCAATACCAGACCTCTCCCTAGAGTACAATTATGTACAGAGCTTTCGAGTGAGTCCTCACCCCACCGATTTGCACGCACGAGATGTGCTCGTCCACCATGTGTTTTAAGGAGATGTATTTTATAGTTTTATTGGAGTCCTCGAAAGCTCCCGAATGTACCCAAGATGGAGCTTACATACGTGGTGAATTAGAACAACACAATAATCACATTTACATGTAAATCACTTTTTATGCTTACACACAGCACCAAATCGTTGTGCTCTTAACATATATGTGTTTTAGTTTTAAAATTTTTAAATTTAAACTTTCATTAATTTAAATTCCAATTAAAATTAAATAAAATCATTCAACCGTGTTCATTAATTTGCATTTGAAAAAATATCAGTTTTCACACGAAGTCATGGTGAAAACTAGCGTGTGTAGGCAGAATAATACTCAAATATTGATGAAAACTTTTAAGTTGATGTTTTATATTAAAATGTTCTTCGAGTTTTATTAAAAATAAAACTATGTTCAAATGAAAAAGTGTGAAAACATTAGACCGGCACCTCCATCCAATAGAACGGCACCTCCAATAGAACTGCATCTCCAATAAAGATAAAGAATAAAGGCAGATACCGTATTTCTTCTAATAGAACAGCGCCGTTCTATTTATTTCGTCAACTTTTTTACCTGCCGTTCTATTAGAGGTGCCGTTCTATTGGAGGCTGCCGTTCTATTTTTTTCACCAATATTTTTGAGACATTTTTCATTTTAACATAGTGTTTTAAATGAAAAATGAACGACATTTTACTATAAGAGCATCCATTCAAACAAAACCAAATGCG
Organism: Sphaerolaimus hirsutus; assembly: GCA_964036195.1. Lineage (NCBI taxonomy): Eukaryota > Metazoa > Nematoda > Chromadorea > Monhysterida > Sphaerolaimidae > Sphaerolaimus > Sphaerolaimus hirsutus. Next base: position 18,948,331 of record OZ038458.1, read on the forward strand.
AAAATAACCTTAAATCATAGTTCTGAACAACATGGATGTTCTCATCACCCATTTTTCTAATATTTGTGTGTTCTGGCGCTCTTCCAACGTAATTTCTACCTGCCGTTCTACTGACGGCGCCGTTCTATTCGAGGCTGCCGTTCTATTGGAGGTATGCCGTTCTATTAGAAGAAATACGGTAAAGAAGTTGATGAAAAAATTGTGTGGCACTCTTCTAAATATTAGAAGATATATGGTACACACTCTTCTTATCAGGCACCAATCCCATTTGCCAACTTCTCACACTCGCCGTTCTGGACAATTTCATTTTCATGTCTCTCTTCAATTTCCTTGATGTGATGCGGTAGCAGGCAGCACGCTTCTTTCATATTGCTGCGAATTGAATCGAAATTGTTTTTTTCTTTTGCGAGTAATTACATGTGATCAGTGAAATAAAAAGGCAATGAATATTTCACACGCTGAATTGAAGGCTCACTTCAAAGTTAAACAAAATCTAGGTACATTTTGATCGGAGAGCCAGAATGCTAAAGCCAGACTTTTCGTAATTTTGTTGAAGTGCTGATATTTTTGATAAGTGATAATAAGTATAAGTCCAATAAGTGATAAACAAGCAACGTGTTTTCAAAATATTTTTGAAAAATACCTAGGTATATGCGAAAATTAATAATAATTTTCCACACTTCTAAACAAAGATTCTAGCATCACCTATTTATCTATAAATCAAAACGGCATAATACCCACATACCTGCCCAAAGCCTCGCCATCGTGTATTGTCTCTGGCAACTGTCTATACGCAGTTTCGGGCAAAAACAGCGTCAAAATGCCCGACAACAGCGACAGGACGCCGAACAGAGACAAGGTGATCGTGCGGTGGCTCCGGCCCTTCTGTGGAAATTATTGTAGGGTGATTAGAGATTTGCAATTCATACAAATGTGGGGCGCATCTACGTCTGCTAAAGTTTCCTTGGAAACTGCACACTTTATTGTGAATTCTACAATAACCCAGATGAACAAAGAACCGTTTAATAAATATATCTAAACAGGACTGCTACAACAACCCATGTCACCGGAAACTGAGGAAAAACGTGAAGAACCAATGTGTACCAATTTTTTGCCCCGTTTGCTGTACCAAGCCCAGCCAAACATGGCGCATTCAATAACATTTCACTAAAAAAACCGACCATATACATGAGCGCGAAGGGACTAGCAATTCCCCCGATCCGACTGCAGGTGACCATGAGGCCCATGGCGGTGCCGCGCACCACGGTGGGGAACAGCTCGGACGTGTGCAGGTAGATGATGCTGAATACTGCCGTCGCGGCTAGACGCCCGCACATGTTCAGGGTTACTACCGCGGCGCCTGGGAGGGGTGGGATTGTGAATAGCATTCGAAAAAATGGCAATTTTTTACAAAATATATATAAATATATCGCTCAGAATTTGAAAAAATATAAATATATACCGTATTTCCTCGAAATACCCCCGGGGGGTTTATTGTTTCAGAGTGAGAATTTTGAGGGGGGGTTAAACGAGGGGGGGGTATTTCGAGGGGGGGGGGTTTATTATTTCGCCAGAAATTTTTTGAAATCCCAGTACTAAAATGTAGTCTGAAACGTACGCAGACGTCGAAAAATGCAACAAAAATCGCCATTTATAAGACTCTAAAGACATTTATAAGTGTGTAGACGTACAAACACTGTTCTCACATAACAGAGTCATCGTTTTTAACGTGTATTCTGCATTGTCGGGATGACAAACCACAGCCTTTGTCATTTACGTTCTCTATACACTAAATTTGGGGGGGGGGTATTTCGAGGGGGGGGGGGGGGTTTATAAGTTCATAGTGTCCATTTTGAGGGGGGGTATTTCGAGGGGGGGGGGTATTTCGAGGGGGGGGGGTATTTCGAGGAAATACGGTATATAAATCACTGATATATTTATATTTATTGTGATTTTCAAAAATATAAATCACGGGTGATTTTTCGAATGCGAATTGTGAAGGATAAGAATCAAATTGGTAGAATTTTTTTAGAATTTTCCATTTTTTTATAATTTTTAGAGTGATTTCCAACTTTCAGAACCGGGTCCGACGAGTAAGTGAGAAAAATCAAATAATACGAAAAGTACCTACAGACTATTTTCGGGGAATGGAGTAGAGAATGCAACAAAATGCCTTAATGCACCACATGCGAAATTCCGTACTTTCATCGTCTTGAAGATGGGATAATTATATAGTACGAAGAAATATGTTCAGTATAGGCATAAATGTATAACCAAGTCATTGATAGCATTCGGTAAAAAAAACAATTTCAAACTATTTCCATATTCGCGATGTTTCAAAATTAATTTAAAAAATCCACCCCCCTCCCAACCTTCATCGCTATCAACAGCAGCAATAGCGACCAGCGCAGCGCCAGCCAGCACAAACCCTCCAACAGTCAACAACCGCCGGCCGACGATGTTCAACGTGAACATGAGAATAACCAGGGCGGGCAGTTCCATCAAGCTGGACAGGAGGAAGCTCGTGTGGAAATCGCCCGCCACTGCGGACGGGTTGAGGCTGATGCCGTAGTAGATCAGGGTGATCGTGGTCCTGTGGGGGTGGTTTTTCAAACGTTTGTTAGACGTTTTCACGTTTACTTGGTGTACCCGTATATTTATCATTACGTTGATGTTTCGTTTTCAAAAAGTACCGGTATTTTTACAGCTTTATTATTTCAATTTGTTTTTTTTATAGGTTGAAAACAATTTTTTGAACTGTGAGTAACTTGAGCACGATTTGATATTGTTTGGTATAGCCGCATTTATGCATTTATTTAAGAGTGGTCAACTCACAAAAACGTGATTTTAATTATTGGCAACAAATCAAATCCTAAATATCAAAAATTTAAAGATAAAGAAACGGCACATTTGTGTAGGGCCATTGGCACCAAATCAAAGTCTGCCATTTGTCAAAATCCCAGCACCTTCAACTAGTGATGTGAAAAGCGCCAGAACTTTGGCGCCAAGCACCAATGGCGCCACAGCAAAGTAGCGCCAAGCGCCAAAAGCGCCATGGCGCTTTTTGCTTTGACGCTAGCGCCAGGCGCCAGCGCCATGGCGCTTTTACATCACTACCTTCAACTCACCAAGTAAAGCAGCAAATGAGCGTTTTCATTCTCATGTTGGAAGTGCGAACCAAATCGAAATATCCATGCCGAGTTTCATGCTGTTCAATGAGGTCATCCCGCTGCACTTTGTTGCAGTCGTCCTGCGATGTTTTTAGATGCATCAAGAAATGTTGCACTTTTGTTTTAGTTGACGGTAACTGGGGTATAAATAGCAGTGACTGCTAGATTTGAAAGTTTATATGATTTTTCGTTCATAACTTTCATGTCATGTTTGAATAACACATTTTGCCATTTTTCAACAATATTTTTGTATTCAGATTTAGACCTTGGTCTGTCATTTTTCCTCATTCTGTGACGACATTTTTCGAAGCAGCTCATTTCTAAAACCGACAAAAAATCCGCGTACCATTCAACTGAACGCCTGTAAATACCATCCCAGTTCGCACCAAATCTCAAAGAACATTCAAGACATTGACCTAGGCGCGGAGAAAAAGCCTTAATTGACTCTTTATGTCTTATCGCAGCGCATCTGTGTCCTATCATAGCACAGAGCGGGGGCACCATGTAGATCATAGGTACAACTCTCACAATCAGAGCCTGGAGCACGTGGTCGGGCAGGTGGGCGTCGTTGTCGACCGCCATCGCGCGGATGATCGATGCGGCTTCGCTGGTGCGCCCGGCGCTTAGAAGCCAACGCGGTGATTCCGGAAGCATCCTGTTTGGAGGAGGAAAAATGGCGTGTGCGGTTAAAATTGAGTGGTGTAGAAAAAAGTACATTTATAATGGCGCTAGTAATAGTACCTTGTCTTGTAGTAGTACCCATTCACAATGGACACGAAAAAATGGCGCCAAGGTCCACCGTGCCATTCAAGAATGGCGCCAGCCACCAATGACATGCTTTCTGGCTAGTGACGTAAAATGCACCAAGCATCAATGGCGCTACAGCAAAATTGCGCCAATCGCCAAAAAAGCCATGGCGCTTTCTGCTTTGGCGCTAGCGGCAGGCGCCAGCGCCATGGCGCTTTTACATCACTGTTTCGGGCACTCAAATGATCTGTGAAATGGCACCCCCCCACACCAACCAATAATACAACACGAAGAAGAATCCCGGCACAGAAAGTGCCAACTGCAACGGTATCCAGTCCCGAATGAAGTAGGCTAGCCCGCCCACCAACATCAGACCAAATGTGAAGAAAAATTCAATGACCATGCCAGTGATAAGTCGCTTTGATGGGCCCACCATTTCGATAGCTGCAATGCAATAAAAATGTTTTTCCAATCTTTAGTTGCCTACTGAATTTTCACTATAATTTCTCGGCGTACATGATACCCTGCCCTCGCGCTTATTTATGTCTCACGTTAGAAGCGTGCCAATGTTGATAAAGCATGCGATTTTTGTGTAAAAGATGAAAAATCATTGTTGTGAATAAGTTAACGTATAGCGTTATGACAGAGATGACTATTCTTAAAGTTTGTACGAAAATCGCATGCGTAAAAAATCGCTGGCACGCTTTCAGCGGGAACCACGCGTGCAGGGTGGAAAGTAACTGGGGTTATATGCCAGATGCCAAGAGGCTAGTTTCGCACCTTATTTAATTTCAGACACACTTGTAAATTCCATGTAACAAATGTTCCTAGTAAAATTCCCGGGTTTTATATTTTCCATTTGACTTCATTTTCGTTGACATTTTGCAGGGTGTGTATTTCTCTCCCATGGTGACCACTTTTTCATTATTTTGCTGCATTTCCAGTGAAAATTTACCAAGCCCAACTTACCAACACAAAACGGCACCTGCCAAAGTGCTGGCTCAAGAAAACCTTGGAAAAATCTGATCACGATGAAAACATAAATTGACGGACTGAGAACAGACACACAGCTGACAACAGTGATCGCCAGTGCACCAGAGACAATTATTGGCTTCCTGCCAAATCTGGAAAAATTGTCAACTTGGCAACTTGGTCCAGTGTCAAAGATTAATGCCTGAATAAATTGAACTCACTTGTCAGCTGCATATCCCAGAATTAACGAGCCAAAGAAAACGCCGAGATACAAACAGGACTGACAGACCGCCTTGAGCCAACCACGATCACACACCAATTCCCACTGAAATCGGAGGGATAAACTATGTTGTAAATTTGATCGAATTCAAAATGCTTGAAATTATGTTAATTTTGTACAAAACTTTACAAAAACACAGAAACAGAAAAACTTACATCCACGAGTGCACTGGAAGAGATCACAGTGTGATCCCATGCATAACCGTGTACGCAGTGGTCTGTCGAATTATCTAATGAGCATTGCTTCTCCATTTTGATTATCGCCTTTGTGGTGTTGAAGTAGTTTGTGTCATCCGCGAAGTTCTTGCACCTGGAATTTGCATTCATATTTTCTGTGAAAACGTGTCTGCCATTTTCAATGAATTCAGACATGTCTGCAATTTACCAGAACATTTTACATGACTTTTGAGACTTTGCATGGCATTTCACATTTTACTAGACATTTTACAGGGTCTGGGAGTGCCCCTAAATGCATGCCACTGTGCGAAACTCGAATGTACACATGACGTAAATTTATCTCACCTGAAATTGACATCAGCCCCAGTGAATGTCCAACTGTAAGTGCAAACTGCACACCAAATTGCTGGCAAGCAAACCAATACATAGACCCTCCTTTGATACTTGCCAAAATCGCCAATATAGCCGCTCAGTACATCATCAAAGTCGAGCATTTTGAGTAGTATTTTATGTGCTGTTTTAGTGCAACTAATTTTTGAGTTGGAGATCTAATTTTTGATTGAATAGTGGATTAGTGGATCTGAGATCGTTAAATGTATGTAATTCGAACAAAAAAATATTTAATTTTTTCCGGATGTAATTGGTTTGAAACGGAGTTTCCTAAAATGTTTTTTATTAAAAAAAATCAACCAATGAATTTAGCAGAAAAAATCACACACGCGGCGATTAGAAAAATCAACAGTTGAAAAAATTTCATCATAAATATTCAATTGCCGTCAACATAAACGTAAACGTTTTTAAAATACGTGAAATAACACAGATTTCTAAACGAGATAAGCATGTTGGGGAATTTTTGATTAATAACCAGCATCCAGTCGAAATTTCGTTCCCATTTTTGGGTCACGTTCTCAGAAACATTTTAGATGCGTTGCGTTCTAGAGAATCCGAACAAAATTCTGATTTATGCGTAATTCAATGGGGAATTATTCAGGGAAATAAACTTGAAAAACTGATATATTTATGTCGCAAATAAATACGTAATTGTACATAAATAGGAAAGAATTGTTCAGAAACAACAATGAACATAGCACCTTTTTAATTGTGCCATATCATAATTTTGTCTCCTTTCCAGACAAAAACAATGGGCATTTTGGGCTAAAAACAACAGAACACTCAGCTGAACTACGCAAATAAATACTTAAGTGAAAAACGATTTGGACTTATTTCAATTGACAACTTTTATTTTGCAGTGCATATTGCAATTTCGAATTTTAGAGAAAAAATTAAGAAAGGTAAAAATGGTTTAAAAAATTTACTTTGATGGTTTATATTCAGTTTACGTTTCATCAGGTTTTTTCCAGCATTTCAAGCAACAGCAACCATGGCACTCAAAAAATAAATACGAAGATTGGAGCAAAATTGCTCGAAAAAAAATTGTCTGCATAGCTGCAGTCAGTTGCTTCTGTGATTAATGATTATCTTACGAGTGGCTGTTTTCGCAACGAAAATAAATGCGATTACATTACAAAATTTAAACTACGTCATTTTCACCTTATTTGCCGGAACAATGGCGTCACATGACAGTGAACGGTGACGCTGGATTGTCAACTGAATTCGTGTCAACTAAATTTGAGTGAATTATGTTATTTCAACTTTTTTATTTGATAGAATACTTATATAATGACACTTAATTTTCATTGTTTCGTTCTAAGTGTGTTGCTTCGAACTTTTTTGTGTTGTTTAGTTGACATTGAGTTGACACGAATTTGCGATGTCAGCTAACGTGTGTTGGCTCATTATATCAACACTTATATTTACCAAATTTATATTCAAATTAATATTTGAAATATTGTAGACATTCTAGTAGGTATTCAGAGATATTGAATCATTTATTGTAAAGAATTTGCCTTGCAATTATATAGAAATTTGTACTACGAATGTATAAAAACGTTGGAAGAATGCATTCAATGTTTACATCCAGGTATAAAAGTTTCTTTTAGCTTATCAATGTATACCTGTTACTGCAAATGAAACAACGATGAAGGATAAACAAGAAACAAGGATTAGTAACTAGAAACATGCTAATAATGACCGATTAGTAAGCGTAGGTGGCGTGATTAGGGAAAGTGATCGCGACAAAACCAAAAAAAATATCATTTTTCCGCATGATTTAAGAAAGTTTCTCGCAGTTTTTTGCTTTGGGTAAGCCAAGAAAATAGAAATATGTTAGCTAGGATTAACGACACCATATAAGTACCCTGTATGTATAAATATACACTCCCATAGAATTGTACAAGTCACATTGCTTGCCATTGTATGTATATAATGCTAGCATGAAAGCAAGGATAAGTTTATGTTAACATTTATGTGCATGTATACACATTGGCTGACGCAATAATATAATGCATGCAATTCGCAGCTGCGCAGCGTGCGTCACAAATTCCAAGCATGAACTGGTAAGGCCTAGCTTTCAGTTCCGGATATAAAATACTAATATCTTTGTTGCGTAGTGTTTACTAGTCCTAGTTTACTGTCGCAAAGGGAGTTGTTAAGGGAGGCGATTGTTATTCACGTGGAAAATGTTAGATTTCTATAGAAGTGAGATAAAGAATGATATTTGTTAACAATTTAATGAACATGGCTAGAATACTACGGTAATAATGGTCGCAATAATGGTCATAAATCAATTTAAAAATGCAACCTATCTAATGACGTAATTTGTGTCACAAATCGACGCTAAATTTTCCCCGGACGATGTGCTTAAAATTTTAGCAGCTGAACAAAAAGTAGGTCGATGAAGTGGTTTTTGTGCGCTCTTTACGCTCGTTCAAAATGCCAATAAAATTGCGCCAGATCGAAAAATCAATAAATGAAAAACGAGGCCCTAATGTATAGCTGCCTAGACATGAATGAAGCCGCTTCACTTGTTCTAAATAGTGATGTAAAAGCGCCATGGCGCTGGCGCCTGGCGCTAGCGCCAAACCAAAAAGCGCCATGGCGCTTTTGGCGCTTGGCGCCTTTTTGCCGTGGCGCCATTGGCGCTTGGCGCCGAGACCTTCAAAAGCGCCATGGCGCTTTTGGCGCTTGGCGCTATAATGCCGTGGCGCCATTGGCGCTTGGCGCTCACAGTTTAAAAAGCGCCAAAAAAGCGCCATACCATCTGTGTACGTTTTCGATAGGTGGCATCAAAAATGCCATCAAAATATGAGATGATTGCTTTTTTGTTCCATCCAATTCTTCCATCACCTAACACTTGTGGTTCACACATCCAAATTTCATTGATATAAATATAAATAGCACAACTTCACTTGCTTCACTAAGCTACTGAAATTTTCTGCATTCAGAAAAAAAACTAACTATATAGCATGCAGCATTGTAGGGATTAGGAATCTTTCCTTCTAATTTTTCATTCCTATATAGTTCTGTTTAAAGCATGTAATGTTACCGCGGTACGATGCCTTACACTTTGATTGTATTACCGGTATTTAAAAAACAATCTATGGTTCTCAATTATTGCCATTTGTTCGACTAGAACTTAATTCGATCTTTTTTCTTTATTGTTGAATTGCTGTTTGTGTACGCCCGTGACTTGTAGAGCCAGCAGTGGTATGAGTGTTAAATAAATAAAAAATGCTGAATGTACACTTTACAATCTAGGTACCTAACTATCATCTCACATTTATTTTTCAGACAATCCGTTGAATAACACTCACTGAATAACTCCCTGTATTGACCAAGTGATAAAAAATACCCCCTTGAATAACTCCCCCATCTGGGTATTTGATATGTACATAGGTATATCCATCAATGATTTAAATTCCGATGAAGACAAATTTTTGCATGGATACCTACCTTGTTTTTGTTGTTATTGAACTATCAAATACCCGGATTACATGAGTTTAGGGAATGCATTCATACACTGAATAACGTGCAAGTTCCGAGGGAAAAAAAACTCCTCCTAGAATAGCACCCTCTTGATTACCTCCCTCAAAAACTTCTGATGAAAACATTACTCCCCTAGGGTCTTATTTGAGGATATACTATACGGTACTTGCATTCACTGCGAGTAAATGTTTTGCACAAATTTTCAGGCAGCTTCATTCGTAAAGTAGAGGAACAGCTTTGTGTATTTGGCATCCAGATATTGATGTACATGGCTAATTAAAAATCGGCCAAGAAATTTTTGGCGCTGGCGCTATTGGCGCTTGGCGCTATAGTCCTCTGGCGCCATTGGCGCTTGGCGCTACGGTCTGGAAAAGCGCCATGGCGCTTTTGGCGCTTGGCGCTAAAATCGTCTGGCGCCATTGGCGCTTGGCGCCGCAATGCGAAAAGCGCCATGGCGCTTTTGGCGCTTGGCGCCAAAACTCTGGCGCTTTTTACATCACTAGTTCTAAAGCCCTGGCTACGGATCGCATTTGCACAGCATGCGACACTGTTTTCCTGCAAACCGCGTGGGTGTGCTTGGCACCGCAGCGGCATGAGAATTAGTGATTCAGCGGACTATCCCTCCCTTTCCTGGGTCCAGATCCAATTAGAGCGTAAGGCGCAGGTAGGGCGCCACAGGCGGCCAGTGTGTGAATAGATCCACATAATTCATATTTTGAATTGTCAAAATCGAGGAAAATCTAATTGTGGTTTGTCTATTCACACTTATACTCGGCGGACCGCAATGTATGCACCCAAAATTACTTATGTCTCAGTCGATACTTATGGCTGATATGGTGGATGGTGGATTCCAACGATGGGTGAGTTCTCAAAATAAAAACACTTTCTGTATTTTGAGTTTTCCAAAAATGAATATCTGTGTTTTGAGTTTTTTTCACGGAAAAAAACTTGAGTTTCTGTGTTTTATTTCTGTGTCTTTTGTAAAAACTTGAGTTTTTTTGTAAAAACTCAAGTTTTTTGATAAAAACTCAAGTTTTTTAGTAAAAACTCGTGTTTTTTGGATAAAAAATCAAGTATTTTGGTATAAACTCAAGTTTTTAACAAAAAATTGCATTTTACAGCATTTTACTGTGGAAACAGTGGTTTTCTCATCAAATATTGGTTTTGCACACTTTTTTATGTATTGGAAAATTTTCATAAATTAACTTGTGGTAGTTCCAAATGGGTGTCCATGAGACACCTTTGACAGCTTGGGAAGTGAGGAGCCCTCTCAGCTCCATTGTGTGAGCTAGCAAACTCTGGTGGACACTCCTCAACACTTCAAGCACAGTCCCTATCATTGTCATAACTACCTGGAAATGCGGACACCATCTTTGATTTTTGGATACTTATTTCATCATTCAACTTGGATACTTCATGCACATATTTACACACAATACATAAATGCATACGTTATGTATGCACATATTCACATTGTTAAGTTCAAATCAAGTTCCTCGAATTGCTTGGATCAAAAAACTCTAACAACATTTCCGTATTTTCTGTGTTTCCGTGTTTCCGTGTTCTCCAAAAAAGAACTCATTTGAGTTTCCGTGTTTTTCAAAATTGTTGAGTTTCCGTGTTTCTGTGTTAAACAAAAACACGGAAACTCAATGAGTTTCCGTATTTAATATGTGTGTTTTTGCCATCGTTGTGGATTGCAATGTAAAGTGTGCAGTGTATAGGCACCACAATTTTTTTTAAACAGACACTATTTTTCCGTCAGACCTTGTTGAGGGGGAACTATTCAAGGGTGAATTATTCAAGAGGGGAACCATTTTTTCACCAAAAATATCCAAGTATCCCATTACCTACACATGTATGTCCAGTTTCAGTTTGTAAATAGTGCATACCGTTGCATCTTTGCACACCGGACGTGCTGCATTTGCATTCAATGAATCAAACCAGACAGCTATTTTGCTTTGTCTGACTTCATCCACTGTTTTTAAAAGAAATTTGCATAATCTTTCTTTCATCATTGGGAGGGGGGTTTATTCAAGTGGGAGGTAATTTTTTTCATAGCTCGTTTTTTTACACGGAGGAATCATTCAATGGGGAATTTCCTATTCTATTTAATATGGTTTTTCATTTTTGAGAGGTATTGTGCCTACACACACTAGTTTTCACCGTGACTTGTGTCAAAACTGAAATGGCAAATAATGGCCATACAGTTTACACATATCAAATCAATCAAATAGGTTTACTTGACTCAGACCACAAAAGCCAAATGCAAGTAAAATACGCACTGCATACCCAACGACTACTCCTAGTTGCGGTCCTAATAGGTGAGTTTTGTCGCGCCTTTAAACACAGGTGGTGATGGGAAATAATGAGAAAAACACCTGAACTACTTACAACCCTACAGCAAAGCAAGCGGCAGACAACATATGGTATGCAATGTTTGTTGTAGTTTTCCAAATGGCATTCATTTGGCACGTTTGTTTGTCTAGCATACATAATGTGCAAACTGAATTGCAACATTTATTCATAATGGGAAAACTGAATGGCGACATGTTGCCATACCCCCATGGCGACATGGCGACATGGCGACATGGCAACAGTTTTCATATATGGGAATCAACTTGGGAAAACTGTCGCCATGGTGTTGCCACAATGTCGCCAAATGTTGCCAAAAATGTATTGTAGCCATGTGCCCTGAGTTTTCAGTTTTGCCAACTTTGAAAAAGTAGCTTTATAAGACACTGGATGGTCAGAGAAAGTTCATATTTGCAGGTTATATACAGAATTTCATGGTCTATTTAATGGTGGGTCACATGTTATGGCAGAAAACATGTTACTCAATAAAAAAATTGAGTTTTCATAGCCCATTTTTTGCTGAAAATGTTGCACCTGATGCACAAAATCGCAGTGACTGCATAGCAATTTTATTTGCAAAAAAATATGACCCACAGTAATTGTTTTGTAATTTTTTTTGAAAACCTGAAATCAGTGCTGGCTGACAGGATTTACTGGATGCCTGAACCATGAGAGAACAAGTTCTGGAGTGGATGAAGATGCATGAGGACTGTTTGCCTGTTTTTAGTTAGCTGTTTATTGAGTTTTCACATGTGTCAGCTTAAATAGAAAATTGAATGCTTAGTTTTCTTGTTTTGCATGCATGAAGTGATTACAATGCCACCTTCTTTTCATATTTTTTAAAAACACTTGAGATCATGACCTCAATACAGTTAATTTCATGTGATTCTACAAATGTTTGTCTTTCAGTTGAATCCAGATGTGCCCATATGCCTGCAATGACTGTTTTTTTCAGTATTTATTATCAAAAAAATTATTTACTCAGTTTTGCTTATGTTAATTATTCCCATTTTTTCCATTGCATTGTAAAAAAATCTGTTGTAATGTGTGCAAAAATTGCAGCTACATGTTGAGTAAATCTCATTTAAAAAATTATTTCATGTGAAATACCTTTTATTTGTTATTCTTTTTTTGCTTCTTCATTGCTCATTTTCACAGCAACCAAATGAAAGAGAATAAAAAACGACACATGTATGCCATCAGAAACATTACAAAAACAAAACAGTGAATTTTAGAAATTTATTTCATGTATTAATCAAACAAATTTAGAAAAAATGGAACCATAACACAAGCAAACACCAAAATGTACAAAAATAACCAGTTTCACCTGCTCTAGCACATGCAATGAACAGTTACTGCTGCCAATGCCATGTCTTTACAGTGAAAACTTTTTTGTGTTTGCACCATAGTTGTCATCACTGTCTTACATGAAAGGAAAACACAAAAATTCAATGTGATCTCTTTGATCTCATTGCTGTCACAATGTGAAAACCAAACTGAGCTTTCACACAGAACTCACGGTGAAAACTAGTGTGTGTAGGCCCATTGTGAGATTATACTTAATTATTTTTTATAAAGTTGCCCAGTTACTAACTACAATGGCCCCACGCACACTAGTTTACTGGCGTTTTCAGTTTACTGGCGGTAAACTCCATTTTTTAGTTTACCGGCTAAATTCACGCATAGTAAAAGTGGGCGGAGTTTAGGCCGCCATCTTTATTTTTTTCAAGTTTGCCTGTGATGTGAATTTACGCTGTAAACATTAATTTCTAATTTCTTTAATTGTGGAAGAACGGAGCATTGTTTATGCAATTTTTTTGCGTCATCGTGTACAGTACGTTGTGTAGATGTTGTCAAAATTTTTAAAATATTTTTAAGTGCAACATTGGATTTTATATTGAATTTATCATTTTTTGTGGAAATAAATTTTTATAAAATCACCTGTTACGTTTTTTCGTTTATTGAAACGTTCTAAATTATCAGTTTTCTTTGCGCTATCGATTGGTGTACACAGCGGACATGAAATATAAACTTTCGATTTTTTATGATTTTATTTCAATTAAACGCAAATAAATCACTAGCACGTGAACGGAAAGCCCGAATCCGGAAAAAAAATCACACATGAAAGAGGAACATTAGCTGCACACATCACACAATTTTTCGCGGCGTGAAACGAAAGACTTTGCGAATTATGATTTAATCACAATTAAAAAAGAAAAAATCAGCCAAAAATCAAATAGTGAATGAAAATTGTCCATTCAACGACAGTGTACTACATAACAACCATTATAACCGGTTGCAATCAAAAAATGAAGTGTAGCTGTAGCAGATAGCATGAAAATGAATTTTTTGTATTTGTTACATCAGTTTACCATTCCAGTGCCACTTTAATGCTAACTGCCACTGCAACGGAAATATTTCAGTTTGATTTTTATATTCAACGTAGTTGCAAATTCAGCATTCAGCGGGATTCACCCACGGAACACGACCGGCGTCCGTCATCATCCACTCCTTGATTGCATCCCTGATGGGGCGCGCATCTCTTTCGTCAACGTCCCTTTGGATTGGCATGTTATCAATCGTATCCATGTTGTCGTACACTGGTCGCCACTGCAGCTGTGTATGGGAATGAATTTATGTGATGTTGAATTGTAACAGTGAATATGCAAGGTAAACTTACATTTCGCTCAACAGTGTCGTTCGGGTCATCTTGTGGTTTTTCATCGCCATTTTCATCAAATTGGTTGGCAGCACTTTCCCCGCGGATATCACGCAGCCAATTGTGCAGGTGGCAACAGGCCATAACCAGTCTTTGTACGTGTGGCGGTTCCATCGCGATACAGGTCATCAGTATGCGCCATCTGCCAGCCAAAATACCAAAGACGCATTTGACAGTGCGCCTAGCTCGGGATAAGCTGCAGTAGTTGCAGTCAAATTTAGATTTCAGTTTTACCAAACAACGCTTCTTTCACAATATTCAAACACACCGATAGTTGAAGTGTCGCTGGCTGTCATCTGCATGCAGCGCATATGGCACCATACACCACTTGCGCAACGCGAACGCTTGATCACCCACAAAATAACTCGGAATGGTATTTGCAGGTTGGTTGGCATCTGCACCGGGCAGCAAGCACGGTGGCGCCATAAGCATTCTGCCATGTCTGTGTAAATGTATCACTTTTATCATGTGTAAATGTATAGCACCTCATTGGAACATGTCAAAAAGGATGTAAACTCACATCAAATCCTGCCCGAAATCAGACGTGATCAGCACAGCACCATCTGCTTGTGACCCCGGCATACCGATGTCCACGTACTGAATTTTCAAATCTGCGCTGGCGCTGATGAACAGTATAATCGACGAGAAGCCCTTGTAGCACCAGTATCTCGTTATACCCTCTGCAAGGCGTTTTTCATTTACTTTTGTAACTGTAAACATTTCCACCTCACTGCACAGTTTCCCATCACTGTGAATTTAGTCATTTTTCTACAGTCGCCAGACCGTCGCCAGACCGTCGCCATTTCGTCGCGCAATTTGGCCCTTTTTTAAAAAAAATCATAACTTTTTTTTGGATAACTTTTATGAGATACCAGGTACGTCAGAAGAAGCGCAATTTTTTTCTCTACAAGTACATCCAAAAATCATTTGCACAACATTCCCATGACCCAAATGAAGTTACTTTCAAATCGGTGGGGGTTGCGGTTAAACTCAAGCAAAAGCGACGATTTTGCGACGTTTGCGACGCAAAATGCGACGAAAAGCGACGTTTTCACAAAAAAATTTGCAACCTTGGTAAACTGGCGACTATTTCTGATTGAAGGCGACGCACGCGTCGCAAGCGTCGCAAATGCGACGCTTAGTTTACCGTGACGTTGCATACGACTCACCATGTTTATGTTTACTGGAAACAACACACATGAGGGCAAAAGTAGAATGCGTAAAATGATATGTACTTACCAGCGGGTTTGCGAATACGGATGTGTTTGCCATCCAGACTCCCCACACAGTTCGGCATCTGCCACAGTTTCCAGTATTGCTGCGCGAAATCTTTCATTTGCCCTAAATCACTCCCCATAGGTTTCAAGTGGTCCTTCAAAACTTTCACTATTCCGGTGGACACTTCGTCAATAATCGTTCTAATCGTAGCGCCGGAAATCTGTAAATGTTTTTCCAAAATACAATGAACTATAAAGCAATCTAAAAGCATGAAAAATGGTATCACCTGTGACTGGCCGGCACAATCTTCAACTTCCCGGCCGTTTGCGCATGTATACAGAAAGTAAAACAGTCGCATTTCTGTTGTCACTACAGCGATGTGTCTTCTTTCATCTCGTGTTCTCAGGTACTGTTCACCAGTTTCAGGGTCGACAGCTGTAAGCATCGCGTGCAGCTGTTCGAATTCAGTTGGCCACAGCTGTAATTAATTTGTAATCATTGTGAACGTTATCGGTAAACTGAGTTCATTCATACATATCAGTTTACTGTTCGATTGCAATGTTGTTGTAAACAATAACATGAAAATGTCACAACACAGTAAGTGATGTTATATACGTCTGTATATTTTACGTAAATAACAGAAATTGTGAAACAACGAACCCTGCACAGTTTGTAAAACCATGCTGGATCGGTGTTCTTGCAGGCAATAACAGCTCGCCAGTAATTGCCCCTGGAGCGCGCCCTTTCTAGTAAATACAGTGTCATGTACTTTTTCCTGCCCTGATCACCCTGTTCTTGAGCGGCATTCTGCTGTTCCTGCTCTTGTTCTTCATCGTCGTTGTCCACATCATACGAAAACAACGTGTTCCCGACTGCCAAAAAAGCAGCTAATATTTGTCTCTTCTGATTGCGCGTTAGTGGCGCAGTTCCATCCAAATTCCGCTCTAGCGCTTCGTTCATTCTTTGCATTTGTCCCAAAACGGATTCATCGTGCGCCATTTTGAAACGTTTTTTTGGGGACAGTTTTTGTCAATCGATATTTCAGATTTCTGGCCATGTGCCAGACATTTCTGGCATGTAGCCAGAAATGAAACATGTGATTAAAAAAAGTAACCATGAATAACATAAAATTGTATCACGACGTGTCACTTTTTTTTGTCACAAATCCATATCTTTCACAGATAAGAAATAAAAAGCGAAAATTTTGTGGAAAAGTGAAAAATAGACCGTTCGATTGATTTCGCGTCGAAAATGGTCCGAACTTTGAGCGGTATGGCGCGCGGCCGATCGCAAAACGTTTCCGCGACCGCGGAAACGACTTCGGATGGCGGCAAAGGCAAAAATGGAAACAAACGTGGACGGCCGCCAAAGCAGAAAACTGAGAGCCAGCCCCCAGAACAGGTTACTCATCCGATTTCTTTGGTTACCTTACCATTTCTTTTCATGCGTTTTCTAGTTATCATTTTTGTTTGAGTACAAGTGTGTTTTGGACATCTGCCAATTTATCTACAATTTGCGAATGTTTACAAGCCAACGCGATATTTACAATCCAAGATAAGCCAACCAATGTTTACAAATCGTTTGCCCCACTTCAGACCGTTCCGACTGGACCGCCCGTGCGTGGCCGAGGCACAAACATGCGCACCAGAGGGCAGGCCGCGCAGAGTTCTCAGCGCGACATTTCGGAGCCGCAGCGCGTGCTTGTCCCCGACGATCACCTCGCACATTCGTTTGGCAGGGTTTTGTCGCAGGTTTGCTACTTATATTTGTACGGGTTTCTGAACTTTTTCTACACACACAGTTTATACTTTATTTGAAATTTGTCTAAATTCAGCTCTAATTTAGCAAACTTCTGTGCTTTTTCGTAAACTCACATTTCATTTGTTTCAACTATGCGGAATTCTCTTTCCACCGTGTCAAAAGTGTACACAATGTTCCTTTTCAGGATTTGTTCGCGAGTCAGGAGTCTCCGGCTGAGCCGGAAGTGCCCGCTGACGGTGACCATTTGGAGGAGCAGGAAAAAGCTCGCGAGGAGGAAAGAGCGCGCCAGCACAAATTGTCGATGGAGGAGCAAAGAAGGCTGAGAAAGTTGGAAAATGACAGAATCGGGGCGAAGCGGCGCAGAGACCAGAAGAGGCTGCAATTGAAAGAGAAAAAAATGGTTTGTCATTTTTTCTTTATTTGAATACGTTCTCTTTCCGGCATTACCTCACTGTACACTTTCATGAAAGTTTGCGCAACGTGAACTACTGTTGCTGTTTTCACCACTTATGTAAAAAGTAGATGTAAACTGATGTTGCCATGACAGTGTAATTTTGCACACTGTGACAGACATACTGTAGATCCTTTTACCCATTATGTAAAATGTAGATGTAAACTGATAGTTTGATCACACACACACTGTCACTTTGCAGCAGGAGCTGCAACGGCAGGCACGTGAGGCAGCCACGAACGTGTACGGTGGTCCCCTTGTGCCGTCCGCAGTGGTTGCACCCGCTGCAAGCACTACGGCTTCCGTGTCCGCGCCCGCGCCCGCGCCCGCGCCTGCGCAACACGTACCCGTGCCCGTCGTACCGCCCGCCAAGGAATTGCCGGCGCCCGTGCAACAGAAGAAACTGAAAACGAAAACTGTCGTTGTTGGGGGTTCGCGGTCCCCGACGCCGACAGTTTGCCAAGACACTGCCACAGCCGAGAAAGCGAAGCCCCCGACGCCGACAGTTGGCCAAGACGCTGCCACAGCCGAGAAGCCCAAGCGAAAGTGGCCGCTCTTCATTTGTGACAAGCCGCGGTGTCACGGTATTTACGTTAGTTTACTTTCAGTAAGAATTATTTCAGTGTTCTTGAGACATGTTTTAGACGTTTCTGAATGTGTTGCAGGATGGGGAAGCGCGCGCGGCGATGGAGGCCGGCCTACCAAGTCCGCCGGACAGCCCCGGGAAGATTGCGGAAAAGAAGCGCTTGAGGGAGGAGCACAACAGGACGTGCAAGTACAGAACTGCCCCTCTGAATGAAGTAAGTTTACTTCTTTACTTTCATCCTTTTTGCACTTTGTTTTCGTTAAATGTAAATTTTAAGTATGCGGAAGTTTCAATATAAGAATGTTCAGTTTGGTAAATTCTTCAATAGATGTACTCTTACGTATTTCAGTATGGCGATCCGATCGTGCCAGAAGAGCGCACTGACCGGCAACCGAAAAGCAGTGGCGTGCAGAAGGTGAAGGGCACAATCACCCCCGAAGTTAGTTCAGTACGATTGTTTTTTGGTGAAATATGGAGACGTATACTAATCAAAAAAGTAGGGAAATGGGCTCATATTTATATTTTTGTTATACCAAAAATCGGTCATGTAAAATGACTTTTTCCCATAATTCCGTTTCTAAGTTTTGGCAAACTCTGCGTATATGTGTGAAATCAAAAAGTGTCTGACAGGGTTCCATATATAGTTTTGTTCAACCAAAATGTTTCATGTGAGATCCATTTTTCACATGTTTCTCTTTTGAAAATTTTTCACCTTCTGCATATTCTGTTGGAATCGAAAGTGTCTAAGTGGCTTCCATATTTATATTTGTGTATAACCAAAATCTTTCATGTGAAATAAAATTTCACCATGTTTCTGTTTTGAAAATTTTGCACATTCTGCAGGTATGTTTGGAATCAAAAAATGTCTAAGTGGGTTCCATATTTAAATTTTTGTTATACCAAAATCCTTCTGTAAAATCACTTTTTCCCATATTTCTCTTTTGAAAATTGTTCACCTCATGCATCAGAAGTTGGGATCAAAAATGTCTCAGTGTGTGCCATATATATATTTTTCAGCCATCAAAATTCTCACTGTTTCACTGGCTGACAATTTTAATTGGTTCTTAGAAAGGTGTAGATTGATGGAATCGAAAATGTCTCTGTCTGTTCCATATATATATTTTTCAGCCATCAAATTTCTCACTGTTTCACTGGCTGACAATTTTAATTGGTTCTTAGAAAGGTGTATATTCTTGGAATCAAAAATGTCTCAGTGTGTGCCATATATATATTTTTCAGCCATCAAAATGCCCACTTTTTCACTGTCTTAAAATTTTAATTGTTTCTTACAAAGTGAGAATTACATTGGCTGAATCGAAACTGGCTTCAACTGCTCTGATTTTATAATTTTGTATTTACAAAATTATACATGGCTAAGTTCCTTTTGCAAAACATTTTACCAAAATGTTTCTCCTATTTCGCAGACCCTGCAAGAAATCCGGGACAAGTTGTTCGTGCCCACATGCACTACCCCGTTGCCGGCCATGTACAAAGACGGTACTCTTTTCTAACTGTCAGTTTAACATGGAAACGAAACATTCATTGTAACGTGCTCTTTTCTGCAGATGTTTTGGACGAGGGCCAGGGCTGGGTTCACTCGGGTCCCGGTGACGACGGTTGGATTCGGCACACGACGAGGACACCGGGCCCGTTTGCACCCTTTCCAATTTACCTCCGCACATTGTCGCTTCCGCGTCGCCTGATGGATATCGTTAGCCCGACACTGTTTACCATTTTACTGTTCACTTTTTTCGAATAACTTTCTGAATGGCAGGTAGGCTGTTCAACAGTGTTCAAGTTTAACTGTAAGTGGCACTTACCATTTAAAGTTTTTTGTAGCTTCTAGGACTATTAACTGTGCACTTTCCCGGTGTTGGTGAAAGGAAGGTGGATTCTGATTTCAACTAATTATTAAGCATGTACATCGCTGAAGTACATGCACCATCTATACCTTTTTTCCCTCATTTTCGGTGTCATTCTTTGGTGTTAGTTAGCTTCCCTGTAATCCAGCTTCTGTTGTACTAATGGTCATGCACACACTACTTTACGGCAACATTTTTGTAAACTGATACCTCAACTTATAACGCATTTGCGTTTCATACAGTGATGTCTCTGGCAACTGCAGTCAATGAATAAACCATTTCAGTGAACTGAAATGCGTTCAAAGCTGCTTTATCAGTTTACCTACATGTGGCAGTAAACTAGCGTGTGCATGCGCTACTTTACAGCTTTTTCTAATGCAAAATTCTTTCAACATTTCTCATTTTTTCAGGCTGCAGACTTTCGTGTTCCGTGGTGGGCGGATAAGCAGAACCCACCCGAGAATGCCGAGCCCGACATGCCCGCCGAGCCTGCCAAGCCCGCCGAGCCTGTCTGGACCGCACCGCCGGGCAAACCCGCTGACACAGCCACGCCCACAGCGTCCGACGTGAAGCGAAATTTGAATTTTGACAATAGTAAAGTGAGTTTGTAGTTCTGTTGCGCTTTCCGAGACATTTATTACAAGAACGGTTCACTTTTAAGCAGTACTTTCTGAACGTCACAGTTCTCTGTATAAAAGGGGGGAATCAGTTGGTTCAGTGTTTCACATGTAGCGATTGACAGGATGGGTACGCTGCAGGTCACGCGGAACGAGCTCTGTCACCATGCGCTCATAAGCCTTCTCTTTCTTTTCGAACAACTTAGTGTGTTCCAACAGAACCTCCGTAGCTTTACTGGCCATATGCATCTTGCCCGTAAACTGGTTCACTGTGTTCACCAGTTTCTGCACTTGCGTGTTCACGTGTACGATGTTGTTCTCGGTGGTTTTCGTGAAGTTGATGAGCTCATCCATCTGCATTTTGAAAGAAATGGAAAAAAACCGTATTTCTTGAAGAATAACACGTGATCAACTTTGACAAATTTTTGTCAACATGGTTAGTTTTTACCGCACTGTAAACTAACAGCTTGAAATGCTGTCATTCTGGGGCCTGCATCCTCCTCACTCCTGTCAATACTCATGCCTTCCGCTGTGGACACTGAAGTTCCGCTTTGCACTTGTGTTGTTTGATTGGGTGTAGACGCACCGGGTACCGGAAAACGAAAACTGTGCTTGTGTACACACTGTTACATTTTCTCATACACAAACATTATCACATAAGAACTGTTTGCTGCACCTGCAATCACAAAAAGCATTTAGCAGTGTGAAAAGTGAAACCCGCTAATGTCATGTTTCAGGGAAAATGATCATGGCATGCATTTTTAGTGTTTGGTGGCAGTCTCAAGCAGAATGTTGTTGCGTAAATCCTTGTCCAAAACGATCATACGTCACTATTTGGAGCACATTCTTTATTAGAATGTGCTGTTTAAATTTTAATTGGTTCTTGATAGGCAGGTAGCTTTAGAGAAACGATACTGAAATGTGTACACAAGCACCTGTTTGGGGGCGGTGGTGGAAAGGGGTAGGCTGAAGTGTTCGTTGTGGCGGGAAACTGGAACATGCCATGTGAGAAAGTGCGACTGAAATCGGACTGCGACTGTTGCGCAGCGTAAGGCCCGCTGGATTGCTGCCCTTGCTGCGACATTACGCTCTTGTTCCCAACTGCCAGTGAATTAAGTTGTTCAGTTAGGCTAGGCATACTGCTTTTATTCTGTTGTATGACACGTTAGACGTGTGCGCACTTCCGACTTAATTTTTTTTCAGACTGCCCGCCCGCCATCGGAGTATGATCTGACGCTGACTGAGAAGGTGACGTTTGACTTTTGGACATTTAAATTTTGGACATTTAAATTTTGGACATTTTTTGCTTGAACCCACATCATTCATGTTTCAAGCACGCACTGTACACATGAATGTCATGCTAAAAATACCTGTGTGCAGTTGACAGGTTGTGTTACCTTCATTATTTGAAACACGCGGTTTTTAACAACTGTGTGTCATTCTCACGTTTAAATGTTTCAGACATATTTTGCTTGAACCCAAATCTTTCATGTTTCAAGCACACACTGTAGAAACCTTGCACGATTTCTTCCATACAGCAAAACACTATAAATCTGGAAATATTCGTGTATTTACATGAAAATATTACAGCGAAAATTTATTTGAAACGCACTGTAGTTAAACAGTGTGTCATTGTCAGTAGGATTCAAAGGGGATTGAGTTTTCGGGATCGGGATCGGGATTGGGATCGGGATGGGGATCGGGATGGGGATTGGGATCGGGATGGGGATCGGGATGGGGATTGGGATCGGGATGGGGATCGGGATGGGGATTGGGATAGGGACTTGAACCCAAATCTTTCATGTTTCAAGCACACACTGTAGACACCTTGCACGATTTCTTCCATACAGCAAAACAAATTGTGCAAATATTCGTGTATTTACATGAAAATATTACAGCAAAAATTTATTTGAAACGCACTGTACTTAAACAGTGTGTCATTGTCAGTAGGATTCAAAGGGGATTGAGTTTTCGGGATCGGGATGGGGATTGGGATCGGATGGGAATCACGTTCCTCACAGTAAACGTGATTTGCTTGAACCCGCTTCTTTCATGTTTCAAGCACACATTATATACACACATTCCACTATTTCTACAATACAAATGGAGATTCAAGCGAGTTGTGTGTAGGCCCACACTGCAAGCTTCCCGTTATTTGGAACACACTGTGTTAAAAACAGTGTGTTATTTTCAAAACGGTTCAAAGGGAATTTACTTATCGGGATGGGGATCGGGATGGGGATTGGGATCGGGATCGGCATACGAATGGGGATCAGGATCGGGATCGGGATCGGCATACGAATGGGGATCGGGATCGGGATCGGCATACGAATGGGGATCGGGATCGGGATCAGGGATCGGGATCGGCATACGAATGGGGATCAGGATAGGGACTTGAACCCACATCTATCATGTTTCAAGCAGTAACTATATACACACGTTGCACTATTTCTATATTCAAAACTCTCTAGCGAACCAAGCGTTGCTATGGGTTGCCAGAACATCAATGCATCCTCTATTTGGAACACACTGTGTTTAAAAACAGTGTGTTATTTTCAGTATGGTTAAAACGGAATTTACTTAGAAGGGATCGGGATGGGGATGGGGATCGGGATGGGGATCGGGAATGCCAAACCCCAGACTTTCACGGGATATGGGTTCTCACAGTAAACATGATTTGCTTGAACCCACACATTTCATCTTTCAAGCAGTAACTATATAGACACATTCCACGATTTGTACCGTTCTAAAATCCACCAGCGAGTCTTGCTGTATACATGAATTTGAAACACACTGTGTTTTAAAACACTGTGTAATTGTCACTGCAAAACACTACTTTGAAATATCTCTCAGGCAAAGCTCGAGTACGAGCGACACGTGGCGCTGAAGAGCAAGGCGTCCAAAAGCAAAAGGAGCCTGCACGAAGAACGCGTGAAAAAAGAAAATGTGCGCGCCAAGGTGAAGTGGGACGACCGGGAGGTTAATTTAACTTGGGTACACACGCTGAACTGCAAACTGTGTGCTGGAAACGTCATAAATCGGCTTTGAATGCATGTCAGTTCACCAAAATAATGTATATGTCAAACGCAATTACTGGGGCATAACTCATTCAAGTAAACTGCAATCCGTTCCAAACACATTTATGAATGCCTACAAGCACAAAGTTTGCAGTTTACCATGTGCATGCACAGATGTAGTAAACTTCTTTTTAAGTTCTCTTTACATGAAACAGTAAACTTAGCGTTGTAAACTGCAGAACGATGATGACGACTTCATCACGCCGCAGTACAGTCAGACCGCCAAGTCGCCACCGAGCGCAGTGGACGTGGAAATGGAAAGGCGGAGGAAGGAAAATGCCAAGAGACTGGAGGAGCAAACAAGGGCGCTGGCTGCACAGGTCGCTAAAGTGGTACGTTTAAATGACCGTTTTTGGCATTTTCAAAAGAAGAGTTTGCATTTACAGTAGCACTTTCTTGTATACAGCAAGTGCCAGTCATCCGCCGCAACAACAGCAGCATGCGCCGCTCTCGCGTGAATGCCACGAAGCAACTGAAACAGCTTCAGGATGGCCAAGTGGACGAGGACAATCCACAGAAGGACAAGGACTGGGTGGAGGACTTCACCCAGGAGGATGATGAACAAGAGGTAGCTTACGATTCGGACCCCTTCGGTTTGGATAGTTCCGGATCGTGCATAATTGTGACTTTCCCATACATTTTCAGTTACGTGACAATCTCACATACCTCCCGTAACTCAGGAAATGAATCCGTTGGGGCCGCGCGGCCGCGGGCCCAACGACGGGTCGCAAACGCCATCCGATGACGATGAGCGGTCGCTGGCGGTGGCCCAGTCAAAGACTGAAAAGCGCCCGAGCAAGCTGAAAGTGGCCGGGAAAAAACCGAAAAAACCGGTGACAGTCACACACCGTCTGCAAGTAAATGTAAACTGTTGCTTGCCTTGCAATTCGTACAATATCATGATAAAACGGTTAGCCGGAAGGCTACCTGTATTTAACAGGATATTTACAAACGTGCATGGCTGGAAACAGTATACTGGACAGTTAAGACGGTGTGTGAGTGACCTCAGATTACCGGCGATGTGAGCCGCGTCGGCGTCGGAGGCCGGCCGAGCATGCTGATTCCGGCCGAGAAATCGGAAGAATTCTGGGAGAAGTTCCACGAGCTGTTCCAGAAATACCCGCTGTTTGTTTCTGTTTGTATTTTTTTATCACACAAGTAAATGGACGTTGTGAACACGTACATTACTCACAGGTGCTGGAGCATGAAGGAGTGCACCAAGTACGACCTGCATCACCCGGAAAGGCAAACGAACGTTAGTTGCAGTTTACTGCTTACTTTCATTTGAGAGTTAAAGATTCCTTTCTGTAACCATTCTTTCATTTCTTTTTTCAGCGGTCCGATCACCCGGCGGTGAACAGGTCGTGGAACAACTTCACGAGGGAGAGCTACTTCGAGCCCCCGTACGACAACTACCCCGACAACAAGATGTGGTTGACCCGCGAGGTGGCGAACGAGTCCGCCAAAACAAACCAGGACGCTCTGGTGGCCCGCCGCGGCATGTTGCAGTCGATGTGGGACACGAAAAAGCGGCAGTTCAAGGTTAACCATGTTTTAGACTTCTCAGTTTACAGTTGACGAGTACTGCTGTGTCAAATTTCTGTATGCCGTTTTACGGCAAGTGCGGGAAATGTATCTGTTTCCCTTTTCTGGCAAGTGCAAAACATTTTGCAGTATTTGTTTTTGTGCAAGTGCAAATAGCTTTCAGTTTCCGTTTTACAGCAAGTGAAAACAATCTTTTACTTTCAGTTTCAAGTAAGCAACTTTGTTTTACACCGTACACGTAACACTGTTTCACTGTCCTTTCAGAGAGCGTTGACCCAAGCGCGCATACTTTACGGCGGCCGTCTGAGCGGCGTGTCAAACAAGGACCTCGGGGCGCACTACTACAAGAAGATCATGGAGCTCAATTTCGCGACTCTGAAGCACATGGACTACTATGCAGACGAGTCCGGTGAGTTTACCCTTTCCGGGCCATGTAGATGTAAACTTCGCATTTGCATTACGCAAAAATGGTACAACTACTCAGTGTTTCCCGACATCGTGGAACGCCTGCGCAGTCAGGGCCGCACCGCTGAACAAAAAGCCGCCATTCCGAAAGTGGAGCCAGGAGAACTGCCCCAGGTTGATTCAGATAAGCCTTGCGTCAGTGAATTATCACAGTTTGGGGAACAGTACTAACCTTTTCAACACGTTTATTCAGATCAGCCGGCGCGAGCTGGGGCACTACGCGTGGAAAATCGAGTTGGACAAGGTGCGAACCGACTTGAAGGCGGACATCGTTTTTACCCTGGTGCACCAAATGCGGCAATCGGAGGCCCAGGCTATGCAACTGGCGGAAGAAATGATCCAGTTCTCCACCATGCCCATGATTGTGTTCAAAGACGGAAAGGCCAGTAGATGTTGGTTTACTGAAATGTATCATTTAATGTTGTTTTTATGTTTGTACGTTTGTAGCAGTGGTTGTGCACTTTACAGCGACCAATTGGCGCCGGGCAATGCAAGTTTACTGGCACAACGTGTGCCAGGGAAACTTCTACATCATGCTCGGCAAATTAGTGAAAACCACGTTCACGCCGGAGAAATTTGAGCCGCAAAGTATGGCGGTGCAACTCGTGGATTACCGAGTGAAACAGGCTGCGAGTGCCGTTCCCCCCGCGCCAGGGACGGTGCAAACGATCGATAGCCTACCGCCGGAGGACTTTCACGAGGCGCCCGACATGGCGCAGGACAACGCGCCCATCATGGCGCAGGACAACGCGCCCATCATGGCGCAGGACAACAACCAGGTGCGAGTTGCATGAATGTAACAGGAAAATTGTAAGGAGTGAAGAAAAATGTACTTTGTGTTAACGTTAAAGTGTAATAGTAAATTGTTTTTGTTAAGTGTTATGTTTTGACCATTTTAGTTTTATTTCCCGTTTTTAATATACACTTTTTTACATTGCCGTAACCACCGCCAGACATGCCGCGTGCACGAGCCGCTGACGAACCCCCAGTTTCACAGCGTGCTGCAACAGTGCGCGCCCATTATCGACAAGATGGACGTTGCAGCGATCCGTGCAATGCGCCAAAATATGGAAAGTATGCTGTCGCAGTGCACCCAATCGGTAAACTATTCTTTATTGTCATGTATTCAGCCAATTCTACCATATCTTTCAAATGTGCTAATTTGCAGAGCACAAGCGTGAATGCGGACAGCGTGAAGCGCAGCAAACTGCCCTGCATTTGCTCCTTCATCAAGAACATACGGTTCATCGGCGTGGTGCAGCAGGAAATCGGCGTCATCAACACGCTGCTGAAGGCCGATCTGAACAAGTTCTGTGACATGATCGAGGACTTCATCATGAACCAGGTTATTTGATTGATAAACATTTTGAGAATGGAGTGTGTGTGTTTTCGGGACTGTTGCCTTGAACGTATCTCAACGTCACCACTTAAAAGTAGGAGAAAGTAATTTACTTGAAACATTTCGTAAATGATGTTAACTTTTCGTAGGAATCCGCCCATACTGGAACGACCAGTTTGCCAATCGTTGCGGCTCCGCCTGCCAATCCGTCTGGCAGTGCGCTGCTCGAACGCCGCCGCCGCAGGACCAGCGGGCTCATTGTGTCGCCCCTCGCCGCGCCGCAAAAGAACGCGGAAATGGACTACAACGTCACGCCGGTGCAGGTGAGTATAACGGTGGTGTTTCATGATGTACGTAAACAGCATGTAACTAACAACCCTGTACTAACTACTAATGTTAC
The DNA here is from genome assembly GCA_964036195.1 of Sphaerolaimus hirsutus. Lineage (NCBI taxonomy): Eukaryota > Metazoa > Nematoda > Chromadorea > Monhysterida > Sphaerolaimidae > Sphaerolaimus > Sphaerolaimus hirsutus. Next base: position 18,975,956 of record OZ038458.1, read on the forward strand.
TTACATCAGAAAACAAAGCCGGGCAACTTTGCGTTTCCGCAGCAGGAGGCGAAAGTTGCCGAACCGGACCAAGATGACAGTCTGGTACAATACCTGGCTGAAATTGTGAGGATTGCACTCTTTCTTTTGTGTCAACAAACTACTTAAGATGCATCTTTTGGTCAATTGAAAATGTGTAGTTTAAAAGATTTACTTCTTGTTACTTTTGATGAAATCCAATTTACACATTCTTATACATATTTTGGTAAATCAGTGTGCACAGTGGTACTTATTTGTAGTAGTGCATTTCTTTATGATTATGATAAAGTGACATATCGTACTTACAGCCGACGCAACAACTGGACCAACTTGCCGGGTCTATGAAAAAAGCCAAGAAATACGTGCCGACGGAAAAGGGCAAATTGCCCACCGTGCAGAAATTGCCCACTCCGCAACAGAACGTGCAAGCACCGAGTTTGCCGTACACGTCACCGGTGAATGTGAACACAGCGACGACCATCGCCGCACACTTGATGCAAAGGCAGGCTTCCGAGGTTGCCCTGGCTGCCAAGCTTCAGGCGACCCGCTTTGAGGTGAAGCACTTGCAGCAAGCCCTGCAAAACATTAACGTTAGTAAGACATTTCATTACTTCTTCATGTGCAATACCATATGCAAATTGAAATTTCTCATGTATATTTGCAGTCGTGCCACCAGGTGGATGCCACTGAAGACGGCATCACATACTCGTTTGTGGCATCGCAGGCGCCGCAGCGGCAGCATCAACAGCTGCAGTATGCCGAGGTGACTGACAGTTTCTGGGTTTTTTTCCTACTTATAATTCAGTGTTAAGAAGCAAGTAAATTCTATCCGCTTTTTTACAGCCCGCTGAAATGGACTGCGAGAACGACGATGGCGTCGTGCTGTTGCAAAGTGCCCAGAAACGCACTGGCCAGCCTGTACCGGACACAGAATGTGCTGCGAAGCGGTACCGCCTGACAGTAAGTTTCTGTCTGCAGTGCTTCTGTTGTACAACTTTGTTGCCATTATAAAATGATAATATATACTCAGAATCAGACTGCTGCCAGTTCCCCGGCCAGCGCGCGCAAAAGTGCAAAGAAGAGCGAGCAAGCGGCTGCCGGGACCAAAACGGTTAGGATAGAAAATTGCTTCGATATTTTGCTTCGTACTGTAATCTATGTTTACAGTATGAAAATGTGCAGACAAGCGAACCGCCGCCGACCAGTGAACAGCGCCGTACCGTGCCACAGCCGATCCGCCAATCGCGCGCCGGTACTGTGATGAAGCCACCGAAGTCAGCGTCTTCTACCACCGAATCCGGCAACTCCAAGACCGTAGTGAGAAACGGCCTTTAGAGTGGTTGATTTCCCGTTGTAGCCGAACGTCCACTTGTCGACAGCCAGGTTGAGTTTATTTCGTAGTTGTGTGTTGAGAAAGGGGGTTCGAATTGTTTCAGGTACTTTATTTGATCAGATACAGCCAAATATAAAAGCGCAAAGCCTAGCGAGCTTCCTAGTCGAAGTTTCTATCGCTAGCTTATTTTCGTTCAGAAGCTTGGGGTCCGCAGACTGAAGTAAAAACTCTCAAAGTAGCTAAGACACGGAAATCACGTATAGAAAAACAGCTACAGTAATTTCCTAATACAAATGCACAAATAAGACATGAATGCAACAAATAAACACATCTAGCCGAAACAGTTGCCTTATACCGCGCGTGCATACATTCAAATAATTATGGTAAAGAAATACCAGGTACAAATTGGGCTAATGGAAAAACTATTAATCTTGAGGCGCGAAGTCGGCAAACTCGGCCGATTTACTAATTTGCTTCAATTTGTCAGAAAACATTGATGCACATTGGAACTAATAAATTAGGGTTTGAAACTGTAAATAGTAGTGCAAATGTTCCTAATGACGTAAATAGAATAAGGTATATTCAACATGATAATAATAATCACTTCCTGGAAACGTATGTTGAATAATCTAGTAAAATTGGGACTTATTCGAGGTAAATGGGTATTGTAATTGAGCAGAGTCTTTAATATATTTGATTGAGCGGGGTATTATAATTATTAAGTAAATATAAATAGTTGTGAGCGAGGTTATGACAATTATGCCTATGCGAAGGGCTTTGTACAGTAAATGCTAGTTGTACGCAGGGCACCATTTCTCTATTAGGACGCTGGTCTAGATAATTACGCGGTACGTAAATAATTACAAGATTTGACTTTTGTAAATTGCAAGTAAACTATGCAAATGTATATATAATCATGATCAGAAAATTACGGCGAGTTAAATGAGCCTAATATTATATTAATACACCTAATAATAACATATTTGACTTTTTAACCTAAACATTCCATATAAACATACCAATAACTTACAATACACTTTCCCAATTAAATATTCTCCATGGATAAATAATATAGTGCAGGAAATATATTTTGATATTTTGCGTGGTAAATAAATATAGTGCATAAAAGTAAAATAGTGCAAATAAGTAAATGTGCGAATATGAGCCTAATTATCAATTCTCTGTATTTCTTTATCCATCCATTTTGCCACGGTCAGCACAGGTACGACGCCGCGCAATTGCCCTTTGGATGAGGAGGGCTACGCAAAACGACTGGCGGTACGTCTTGGGTTCAATTGTGGTTTTTGGTGTTGTACATGTTTCTATGTGCAGTGTCTACTAGACTTTAGTATTTCTACAGTAATTGATATGTACAGTTCCCCAGTGTGCATATATATATATCTGGGAAACAGTTGGAAACTTTTCTATAAGTTTACCATTACAGATGTTCATAGATGTAAACTGTTTACTTCTTTTTAACAAATAGAACGGTATACTGAAATTGCACACATTCTCAGGCGATCAATGAAGACTACCATGAGGAACTGGAGGATTTTGATGATTGAAATGTTGTTGTTTTTTGGTAATGTGAAAGGGGCGTGTGCCTCTGTGCATGTTTACCCCATGTGCATGTCAGCGGTATTCTACATGTTGACTTTCCACGAGGCTCCAGGGGATTGGGTAGACTCCTCTGGAGCGATTGATAGTTCTTAAAAATAAAACACATGGACTAGTCGTTTCAAAGGTGAAAATATATAAAAAGTTATGGAAATTGTCGAATTTGAGTTAAAATTATGGTCCACATGCACACTGGGTTTACATGCACAGAAGGCTTCAGTCATGTGAAAGTGCTGAAAGTAGTGAATACGTTTTAATGCAGTTTCTTATCATTTTACGTTTTCATACAGTTCCTTTTTTTGTAACATTTCAATCATTCGCAAATTATCACATTTAAAAGTGAAAACGTTATGTACTTTTTTAGTTTCTTCCGTATACAATTGTCAAATTTCGCATTCTGAGATAGGTAAACAAGTTTTAAATTTTGCTCAAAAGTGTAACTCTTGTCAACAGCAATATAGTCTTGTTTTTGTTTTTTCTTAGTTTTTGTTACAGCGAGAAGGAGAATGATTTCTTTTTACAGTTTTAGATTTAAATTGAAAATTGGCAAGTACAAAGTTTGGATTTTTTTTTGTCGCACTTCCTTTCTTTTTGTCGAAGCAAGAAGGAGAATGATTTCTTTTTTTACAGTTTTAGATATACATTGAAAATTCGCGAGTACAAAGTTTGGATTTTATTTTGTCGCACTTGCATTTCTTTTTGTCGAACTTCCATACAAATCACGTGTCCATGTAATTTTTAATTTTTCTATCCGTAACAACATGATGAAATCACGCAATAAATCTGTTAGGTAGATTTCAATTTGTAAATTGAAGTAAAAAGTAACAAAAACGAATTATTAACAGTCACGATAAAAAACGAAATATCAACAGTCACAATAAAGAACAAATGTTAGCAGACACACACAAACGTAATTGTCACGTCTAAATTGTCTACATTTCGCAACAAAGATACGTTAGGGAATTTGAAAAGTCAAAAAAAATTAGTTTACTGCTCACCTGATAAGTCTCTGGGAATAAATCCTTCCTTATTTTTGGCTGTACGACGCGTCGCGAGTCGCATACGACGCGTCGCGCGACGAAAGCGACGCGTCGCATAATCGTCACTTCCAGTTTACCCAGCTGTGTCACATTCGTGTGTAATCGTGCGACGCATCGCACTTTTGTGACTTGCCGAAACCACTAACCCCAGAAAGTGAAACACCAACGTAAACTAAAGTACACACGTCGATCAAAAATGTAAACCGACGCGCGACGCGTCGCGTTTCAGTTTACATTTTTGATCGACGTGCCGTGTTGGTAAACTAGCGTGTACAGCCACAATACGGAAATCCAATTAGGTAGGTACGGTCATGTTCCTTGGAGTGATTGAGGCGTGCACTCAGAGTGTTCCACCAATGTTCAGTGGGGCATGCGTAAAAAGTTCTACAAGTCGTTATTTTTTAGTATTTAGTTCAATCAACTATTTTACCTACTATAATTTGACACGTTAGGATAAAAAGTCTTAAACTAATATTTATAGCGACGTAAATTTACACGTCATTGGAGATTTTTACTTGTCATCGAGAAAATCAAACAGATCAATCAATTCCGATCGCGTAATACATATAATACAAAGAATACCGGGTGATCCTTGGAAGACTAGTTTCTGTCAAGAGTCTTGTGAAACGATTTGACTGAACTGACACCTCTTACCTCCAATGAGAACAAACTTTTTGATCGAAAAATTGAACGTTTTTATCGAATCTATCTTTTTGTGGTGAGGTATAATAGTTTTATTTAACATAAATATTTAGCATTATGATACCAATCACCTAATATTTATAACGGTACGGTGCTAAATTAGAACAACATGTTTCGTGTTTTATCAATCACACCGTATAATTTATCAGACAATAATATTCCTTGTTCAAAATTCCGCGTTTTATACGCTCACGCACGTTTACTTCATTTGATCGACCGTATTTTTTCCATTGAAACAGTGCTTGGAAAAAAAACTAGCAGCGTATTTCAGCAGCCCTAATCACAGCAAAAAATGCATGGAATTTTGGTGAAGCGCCGTGAAGTGCACCAACGCTTCCCGACTAATCATGCAGCTCTGAAGCTATTCACGCACGATTTTTCGTGAAGATACTTTACATACTGTTTACTACGGCGCTGCGACCAAAATTTCACATTTGCTTTTTACAATTTTGGAAACGCGTTAAGTGCGCCTGAAGCTATGTGAAGCGTGTTGACAACACTTCACCAATATTCTCGTGAACCTTGTGAAAGCGTGAGAAGCACACCGCTTCACGCACTTCACAGGCTCATGTTGTGGCTCTGAGTGCTTAAGGGCCTGGCTGGCACTGAACACGATCAAAATCATCATAGCCCCCTGGGGGCAGTCCCACGTTTGCCATTTTACAGGGTCTGGGACTGCCACCTGGGCGCTTGGCGCCGAATTTCGGGCTATTTTCACACAGCCCTATAATCCACACAAATATAACCAAATATATCTATCAAATGTTGGAAGTGTGCAGTTATGTTGTGATAAATACTGTAATTTAATTGCATGATTTGGCGCCGACAGAATGAGAGCTTTTATTTAGATGAGATTTTCACTGCAACTGTATTAAATAAAGTTTAAAAAGAACGAAAAGAAATAATAAATAACAAACACTGGCATCCGAAAACGACATCAAATGTCATTAAATCAAATGTCGCTGATGTCGCCAAAACAAACGTATATGCATTCTCAGCGGTGCAGACATTAACTTTGCTATATTTTCATGAATAAAAACTATGAATTGCAAGAACAGTTAAATGAAATACTCCCAATCATCTGATAAAAATTTTTTTGTCAGGAATATACAGTAGTTTCAATGTCTTCGACAAAAACAATGTTTTTAGTCTAATCAAAAACATATTGATTGCTATTGCCCACAGTTGAATTGCTGATGTCATTTTTTGATCGCCGGAAATATTTTATTACCTGTCACTTTTTTTGGGCAGTGCGGTGCAGTGACACTGCACCGCCTGAAGACGCATTTAAATCATTAATTCGAGGAGATATCTTTGAGGAGGTTACAAATGTTTCAAACAATATCGCACAGATTCTCCTAAAAATACCTTCAATCAAACCTTGTCACTTCAAAATTAAAATCGACACTCAATTTCAACGCCACAATACAAAAGAAAAAAAATCGCCCATTCTAATTAGGCACGCTGGGGCCGGGGTCGGTGTTGTAGCAAATGTCCACGATGCGGTTGGCTCTGCACACTTCCAACTCCAGCGAGTCAACGTCACTGAATGAAGGGGGGGGGGGTATTTGAGGGGGTATTTGAGGAAAACACTGAAGAATGATGTAGAGTTTGCTTTTGGGTGTGATATGCGCTACACCACACTCTGGGTGGGTGTCAAGTGGTCAACAGGTGCCGGTTCCGAAAGTGGAAAAGTTAAGAGTTAAAACTAAAGAGTTGAGTAAAATCATTTGTCAATTTACTCAACTCTTAACTCTTAAGTTTACTCATAACTTGTCATTTTATCCAACTCTTCAATTTTAACTCTTAACTTTTCCACTTGCGGAACTGGCCCCTGGTTCCACGACAATTCAAATTTTTGTCGATCGAGTGCACAATAGTTTTCAATGGCCCATTTGAAAATATCGAGAATACATCAATATTAATATTTATCTGCATTCGAACAATGGTTCTGCGACCAGAAAACTAAAATCGAGTTGTCAGCCGAAAATCAGTCAGCCCAGTTGACATTCGAAGTCATTGTCAACTAGTGTATACACCTTCATAGTGTTTTGAAACGTTTGAATAGATGAACGTTTTGAAACGTCATAGTGTTTTGAAATTGATGCCATGGCGCCGATAACGTGATTAACGCCAATAACACGTTTGCTGTAAATATTTAAGAATTAGTTTGCCTCTGGCAGAAATTCGACTGCGCTATGAACGCCCAGACAATGTGAAAAGTCAAACCGTGAATCGTGATGCTGGTTAATGTGATGCCATAAAATGTGATAGTGGATCCATATGTGATGTGAACTGAACTAACGGACACCAAAAGTATAATTTTAAATACACGAGCAAAAATCCCACGAATCTCTCTCAAGAACTGACCCGCCAAATTTGAAGTTCCTTATCACCAGTCCATTTCCAGCCACGGGTGCGGCGTGTCTGTTCAAAATGGGGCTTTCCCAGCTGCAGTCGTCGATAACGTGCGCCAACGTTTCACAGCAGTACACGTCCATTCTGGTGGAATTGGTGAAGTTAAGTGAAGTTGGGTGAATATAGTGATCAGTGGTGAAGTGTTGAAATGCGATTTTTTGGAATTTTGTACTTTCTAAAGATGGTTTCAATTGTGGATATGTGAAATGAAACTTTATGTCGTGCATGACTATTTTCCCATGGTGATGTGCTGATCCCCGACCCACTCAGTCACGGCGCCGCTGTCATCGATTCTGGACGTGAAGCCGGCCACGAAAATGTTGTTGCCGTTGCCCACCGACCATTGGGGATGATTCTCGCAGCTGTCCATCCACCGGCAGCCCTGGGGGATTATTTGAGTGAGTACGTGTTTGGGGGGGTTAGGAAGTAGCGTGCGTATTAGTATTAGTGGAGTATGGATATTGCAGATTTCAATTATCAGAGTTTGAATTTTTCATAGTTTGTCGAACGTGCAGAGAATTTTTCTGACAACGTGCCCGACTTGCCAACATTTTCGTATACTAGAGGCAGAATTCGGGTTCTGTGCATTGTTTTCACCAAAAAAATCATGATCGCACCCGCTAGCTAACACATCAAAACAACAAACATAAACCCACTTTCACCCTAAAAGGAACCTACCCTGGTGCACGGTTCCTCTTCCAGTGGGTAGCACTTAGGCTGGACCACCGTACCCTTCCCCTCGCCTCCCTCAACCTTAAGTAGGGTGAAAACCTTCTGCCCCTGATGACAGGCGCGCACAAATTCTTCCGCGTAGGGTGCGGGCCGGCAAAAGACCACTGTAGAGACATAAGTTATGGATATGATGGCTACGAGTGTGGGATGAACCATGATTGAAGCTGCTGCTTTTTCGGGGTTTCTAGGGGTTTTAAGTTTCTTTTGTCTGTCGAAAATTTGTATTTTCTCTGGTTGAAAGTTACACGCTCTTACGAACATGCGTTGATGCGTGGTTGGGCAGGTAAATTAAGATTTGTGATGCTGATAAGACACGTACTCGTGTTCAACATGCATGGTGCCTGCAGAGCGTGAATACATATTTCCTTTTGAAGAATTCAATGTTATATGGAATGGAACCGTGAATTGTCTGAGACAATGAACGCCATTAACTTAGGTAAAGGTGTCTGTCTCCCAGTGCCAATTTGGTTGATTTTAATCGAAAAACGCGTGCTATTTTAATTCGATTGAACTCGAGTTGGACAAAAATTCTACAAAAAAGTTTAATCTACAAAAAGCTTGTGTATTTTGAAGTGTCAAACCTTCACAGTTCAAATTGCTTCACTTTCAATTGCGTTTGACAGGCTCTGCAGAATATAGACAGTTGTGCTGCAGAATAGGTATTATACTTATACGCATTTTTTAAATCCGTCCACATGGGGCGTAAACACATCTGTTGTCAAATCTAAAAAGAAGGGCATAACACATCTATCTGTAAATACGCCATTATTTATTCAATTTGTTCAGCGGCACAGATTGTTCAGCTAAAAATGTTTGCACCGTTTTACACATTGGTATTACAAGCGAGAGCAGTGATTATGACCTATTACACAGGTACTTTATACATGGATGGAAAATCGGTCGCACTGTTGAAATACAACGAACCATGAAAATGCTGGATTGAAACCAATCAGTAATCACGGAAAAAAATTGCTTTAAGAGGTGACTTATAAGCAGGACATTGACGTCTAATTTTTTACGATGAAAAGCTTCGCTCAAAATAATGAAAATTGGGCTTAAGGGTCGTTTACACGGTTTCGTGTGCCGACAAAAAAGTTAAGCGAGAAAGTTCCATAATTCCGGAATAAAGTTCCGTATCTGCGGGAAAAGCCAGTGAAGTATACTCACTAGTTAAGTTCACACACATGCCAATTTGCATATAATTTGAGCCTGTCGTTCAAAACTTATTTGCATTTGAAGATGAATTTCAGTTGTCGGTTCGGTTTCAAAACGAAAACCGAACCGACAACTAAAATTCATTTTCAATTGCCTATAATTCTTGAACGACATGCTCAAATTATCTGCAAATTGGCATGTGTGTACACATAACTAGTGAGCACAATTCACCGTTTTTTCTTGCATATATGAAACTTAATTCCAGAATTATGGAACTTTTCCACCAAACTTTTTTGTCGGCACACGAAAGCGTGTAAACGCTGCTTTAAGAAAATTAATAGAAACACATAAAAGGAATCACAAGGACACGCTAAGATAAATAGGAACGGACTTCCCCATCGATGCAGCCAGGTCAGCTCACACCCAGGCGCAGCTTGCATAGCATTACGTGATGAGATAGGAAAAGCGCCATATCGCGACTGGCGCTGGCGCCAAAGAGCACCAAATAGGTGCGCTAAGATCCACCAAAGTTTCCAGCGATCAGTAATACCAACTACCAGTAGCACACTATTTAAATTGCCATGCAATATGTCAGACAAGATTTGTCTAGTGATACTGCCTACAAAATGTCAGATAGAATTTGTCAAGTGGTGGTGGATACAGACCATGGGTCTCCAAGATTTTGGTGCTTGCGGGGGCTGGCATAGATAAATAATCGCTACTCTGGAGGGATAGATAGCTGAACTTTTTTTTTTTTGGGGGGGGGGGTGTTGGGGGGGCTTCAGGGGTGGGGGCTCGCAGGGGCAAAATATATGCACATAATATATAGGCTTTATCAGTGCATGGAAGGCAGAAGAGGGAAAAAAATCGATAAAAACAGGTTAAAAATAGCTAAAAATGGCCAAAAATAGGTATATAAAGATGTGTATAGGTGAAAGACACGATTTTCAAGGTGAAAAACTATAAAATGGTATGAAAATAAATGATTTTGAGTGAAATTTGGGCCAAAATTTCTCCAGATATCTGGCTGATTTTGGGAATAGACAGCCAAAAATTTTGTCTCGGGATAGATAGATAGCTGAGCGGCCTCCAGGATAGATAGATAGCCCCCCTAGGAGACCGCTGATACAGACTAGTGATATAAAAGCACCATGGTGCTAGCGCCAATGCAAAAAATGCCATGGTGCTTGGTGCTATTTTGCTGTGGCACCATTGGCACTTGGCGCCTTGCCCATGAAACACCATGGTGCTTTTAGCGCTTGACCCTATATTTGCCTGGTGCCAGGAGCAAAATGACAGACGCTGGTGCTTGGCACCATATTGCTCTGGGGCTTGGGTCAGAAAAGCGCCATGGCACTTGGCATCAAAGTCCTGGCTTTTTACATCACTAAAGTCGGCGGACATTTCACCCTACAAAATCGGAGAGTTAGAATTCGCTCGCGAATAGAGCGAACACAAAACTTGGGTCCCACCCGGACGCTCGGAATTGAAAAAGAAAAAATATTAAAAGAGAAATGGACGCTTCGCCGTGTCTGTGCGTGCACGCCGCCTGTTTCGACGTTTCGTTTCAACGTTGTCCGTTGGAAGCAGAAAAATTTGACTGTTTAAATGATCCTTTTACCGTTTATGTCAATTTTTCATTCGTTGGCTCCGTTCCAATGGAAGAGTCCCCATATGAGAACTTGGCAGCCAGCCAAAATTGCGAAATCCGCTATAAATGTGAATAAAAAACACTAACACTAACTATATAACCATGTATATAAACAAAAATAGCGATTATAAAGGTGGAAATTGGCAAAGTGGAGCAACTTTTAACGATTTTTATCTAACTTTGACTTTTCACTCGCATTTGTATAATACGCAACTGGAAACTGGGATAAGAGCCAAGTTTTCATACGTGACCCGATCCATTCCAATCATTAAAATATTGCGTCACAATAATGACGACATGCACTCTCCACTGGAGAGACTGACGCAAATGTTTGTAGGGCGATACGTCTGCCGACTTTACTACAGGCACTACTTTTCAACTGAAATTTCAAAAACACATAAATCAGCATTGGTGCATTTGAGTTAACTGAAATGAGTTATTTTATCCCCATCAAATCCAGTTGATGGCCATTTCATTGTGGTTAACTTAAATGCATCAAAGCTGACTTGTGCATTTTCAAAGTTTTGGTAGAAAACTAGTGGTGTAGAGCCATAGATAAACAAAATATGTCCAGTAAAACACGAAAATTATTTACAACCAACCATTTTAGATGCATTACATCCGTTTGGTGCTGGCGCCAGAAATGTAAATAATGACATTTTTCTGCCGCTAACCACATCACATTTCGGTCGCCGCATAAACACACATTTCAATTGCACAGCGAAATTCCGTTGCAAAGCCGTGGGACCTGCAGAAATGGCTATTGTTAGCTGCTTTCCCGCTTTACTGGTGCTAACCGTTAACATGAAGAAACGACATTTATCTTGTCTAGGAGAAAAGGATATACGCTTTGATTGTGGCCAGGTAAAGCCCACCCGTTATGCAGTGACACGTGTCTTTGGCTTCTCTGAGATTTTGGACCGCGAGACATTAGTTGGTGGGAATTTTTTTGACAATTTTACTATTTTGACAACTTTCGAGTGAACAATTCACATCCCCCTCCAGATCTATAAGAGTATTCCGGAAAGTCACAATTTGTAGACACTTCACGAGAAGAAATTTCCTCGCTGGGCAGATAGATGTCAAAATCGAAAATGATGAGGGGTGACGGCGCCCCGAAAAAATCCAATCAAATTGAAGCCACACCAGAAAAAGAGCGGCCGCTGGTACGAGATTTAATTAGCCCAACATGTTTTTTTCTGCAGTGCGGTCCTATGTATCCGATATTTGACGGTCATGTCAAATGTAAAATGCCCTGTAAAATGTCAAATGTCATACGAAGTGTCAAACGTCATGTACACTGCCATGTCATGTAACATACGTGTTTGCCATCTTACAGGGCATTTAACACGACATCGACATTTTACAGGCTCTGGAAGTGCCCACATGTTGAATCGGGTGACTTATAATTAAAGTTTCAATGATTCGTGCTGCCCAAATAAGTTCGGGCTAATTAAATTCCGTCCCTGAAACACGTCTGGAGACCTGCCAGTTTGCATCCATTGGAACTGTGGATTTACCTGGCTGTGTGGTTGGGACACTTTTCGTACGCCATTTATGTGGTGTTTGTGTATGCTGGACACAATTCCGCAGTGGTCAAGAAATTGCCCTGGTGGTTCAGTGAGTTTTAGAGTTGAAAAAAGCTCGTGTGACAGTCGAAATTACGATGAAATCTCCGTTTTCACATTTAATATTGCCTTTGCCAAAAACATTTTTATTCAAATTCACAATTTTGACTTCCATGGCCGACGAAAGATATCTGACGATTACAGAAATTTAAGATTAGTGTCAGCAAAAAACTTAATTCAAACGCCAAACTACTCACAATCGACCGACACAAATTGTAAGCATTAAAAATACGACACTAACTTCCACAGCCCGACGAGTACCCTCACCCATTCTGTACGGCCTGAGCAAATACAACGTGTACAGCGAGTGGGAATGCTTCATTGGCACCCTGCCAATCTACGGCTTATGTCTCCTGCTGCACTCGGTCGCTTTTGGCACGCTGCCCAAACTGATCATCACGGGAGAGACGCACTTCAAGCTGGCTTATGTAGCCGTTTCAACGGGGCTGCATTGCTTGTGCTTTGGCGCTGCACCTGTTATGAATGTGGCATTGGCTAGTGCGGGTATGTGTAGGGTTCGGATGATATGACTTTTCGATATCAATAATTGATTTTTTTTTTGAAACTCTATCGATATTCGATATATATTTTTTGCTGAAACTCGATATTCGATGTCAATACGATATGGACCCCGATCGATATGGAATACGATACGATATGGAATACGAAAATGCTCGACATTCGATTTCGATATTTTGATATTTTTGACATTTTGCTTTTGGTACAGCAAGGCATATTTCAAATGGCTTATTGTATTTTCATGTGGGTGTAAATATGGTCATCTCTTTACTGGATTGGATTGATCATCTTTTACTGAATGTAAATGGTGATTTTCACAGGGTTCACAAAAGTCAATATAAGAAAATGGAAGAAAAAATGATGAACCAAGATGTATCAGGAAAACAATAATTGGTAGACATCCCAGTTCATACTTATAACACAGTTGCTTAATGGCATTTTGCAAGAAAAGCAGCATATCAACATTTTCTGGTAGGTAGGAAACCAAACCAAGTACAAGAAATGCTGAATAAGCACTCAAAAAAAAATTTAATTGTAAATATTTACCTCACTTTTGCTGCTAACAAAAACATTATAAACACATCATACATATGGGGACTTTCATTCCAAAAGTTAACATATCCAGATTTTTCGATTTTTCAAAATCGCATTTTTAAAAGTTTGGCGCTGGCTCGGCAGCGCCATGTTTGGGCGACAAAGCTTGCCCTGCACTTTTCAGATATCTCGAACATTTGTCTACAATTTTTGTATCCCTAAATTTTGTCGGCTGGTAAATATTTTCGGAGTTATGTCATATTTTGTAAACCACCCAAAATAAGGAGTAAATTTGAAAATTTGAACTTGAAATGTAAATAACTTCCCAATGGTGCATCGCAGGGCAAAACCAATTACACCACTGAGAAGCCCTTTTCGAGAAGTACACAAACCTAAATTTTCAGATCTATATTTATACCCGTACTCGATTTATAGAGCAAAATAAATTTGGAAATTCACGTATGCACATTTGAAAATGAAACTTTATTTTGTATGGGAAATCCGGCCGGCTCTTCGCGAGCGATCCGGAGCACGCGTGCACTTTTGGAAATGAAACTATTTTTTGGATATGTGCACTTATGAAATGAAACTCCGGTGGTCCGACATGGATATGTGCACTTACGAAATGAAAGTTCTGTTTTTCATAGGGGATCTGAGATGGATATGTGCACTTTCGATATGAAAATTGTAATTTTTCTGAAAAATGGTACCACTGTATCTCGGGAACGAAATGGACTATCACACTGATTTTTTTACCAAAATGGGCAGAATTATATGTGGATGTCGAATCCACAGCTAACTCGATTTTTCTGGATTTGGCACTTGTGAACTTTTGGAACGGAAGTCCCCATATATCAAAATGAGAATAATAGCTCAGTTTGGGGGCACAATACAGGATTGATATATCAGAAAAATGGTCAATATTTGATATGGATATTTGAAAATGGTCGATATTAGATATTTTTCAAAATTTTCAATATCGATTTTCAATATGAAAAAACAGTCGATATCCGATAATCGATATGATATATCGTCTGAACCCTAGGTATGTGTAAGGTGTTTGATTTGCAGTTCACAATTGTGACCAAGTGCCAATCCGAGATCCTGTAAAATGCCTTGTAAAATGTCAATTGTCATGCAAAGTGTCAATCAAAAGTCACGTAAAATGCCCTGCAAAAGGGCAACCAAGTTGACCAAATGCATGACATTTTACATTTCACAGGGTCTGGGACTGCCCCCAAATGTAATGTAGTCAGGGGGAAATCGACAGAAATTCGAACGCATCGTGAGGAATTGAGGATTTCATTAGCCCTTTTCAAAAGTGTAGGAGCGGTGGCATTCCAACAACCTATACCAGTAAAGTAATGTCCGAGCCCGCACAATGCAAATTCTAGCCACGTTTGCAAATCCCTTTAAAGAGATCTCAAACATAATTTAATTTAATTTAATTTAAGGGTTCAAACAGGATACCGATCCCGATCCCGGTCCCGGATCCCGTGAAATTCCGGGATTTACCAGTCCCGATCCCGAAACCCCAATCCCGATCCCGAAATCCAAAAATACCAATCCGGATACCAATCCCGAAAATTTTCAAATCCCGATCCCGAGAAACTCCCAAGTCCGCAATCCCGATCCCAGAAAAATTAGTGGAAATTATAAAAAAGTGAAATAAGGACGTTTTTGCATGCAAAAAAGTGGATGCAAACCACCAGTGTCAGTTTTATGCCACTTTTCTGGCATCCAACAGTGTTTTGAGATTTTTATGAACAACTGTAAATGCAAGAAAAATGGCCAAAATCTCTATCCCTAGAACCCAATCCCGATCCCGGAAAAATGCCAATCCCAATCCCGATCCCGTGAACCCAATCCCGATCCTGATCGCGAAATCTCAAAAAACCAATCCCGATCCCGAAACCCCAATCGCGATCCCGATCCCGAAATCTCAAAAAGTGAATCCCGATCCCAAAAAGTCAATCCCGTTTGAACCCTACACAGGGCCACTAGAATTCTAATTAGATATTTAGAAAACAACGCCATACATAAATACACCGCAGTCGTGATAGCCGCCACACGAGTGACTCGCAGCCGTCTGGCCGCCTGGCTGAGCATGTTGCTCATCCTCATGGAGCTGTTCAAGCTGTTGCCCGAAGACATGGACATGCACACCAGTTTCTTGAGCACCTTGTTGTACACGTACAAGTGCATACAGCTGGTCAACTATGCCTCTGCTTGCGTGGATGATACTAGTAACAGGTGTTTTGGATTTGATTGTTTTTAGGAATATTATATGATTTGCTATTTTCAGCTAGCGGCTCTTTATATAAAATCTGGCTGAAAATATGCAAAATCAACATTTTAAGATGCGTCAAGTGCCGGACAAAAATAGGTAAAATAGTGGCAAAATATAACAACGATGAAATATCAAAACAAATCATAAATATGTACATTATTATAATATTTCCCACACTCAATTCAACATCACTTCACATTCACAGGCACTTCGATCAACCTTTCTGCATGGCTCTACTAGATTTTGCATTTTATGCAAGCTACATGCCCTACACCGGTTTACTGATAGTGCTTTACGACGATTTTTACAAACAATTAGCGGATAGCAGAGGCAAAAGCGCGCATTCTTGGGGCGCGATTTTTGCAAAATCAGTGAGGGTTCTGTTTGCGGCCGCGTTGCTCGAATGCCTGCTCAGTTTCACCGCTGTGAGTTTATAGGAATTGGTAAATGAGGCGTCTAATTCTAAAAGTCGACAAGTCCACAAAATGTGATTTCGAGTAAATCGCATTTTAAGTTTCCGAGCCAATTCCAGGCCCGTGGTGCATGTCCAATTTGGCTCTCTCATGCTTTTCATAAAGTTCCATATGTTGACAATAAAGTGTCAAATTTTCAGCCCCTTAACTTCAACGTATATGTGAAAAATGGGGTGTCCATAAAATTCCATTCGGTCAGAGCAAAACTGTTTTTGGGAGGGAAATGGACTTGTCGCCTTCTTGCACGCGAGAACAGTTTTGTTCATGGGAAAATATGGGCTGCCTTATGGGAAAATTATGCACTTGTCGCCTTTTAGAAATCGGTGCCCATAGTGGACTTATCACATTTCTTGCGTTTTTTTCCCATCAAAAAAAGAATCGGAGGATGGACTTGTCGCCTTTTAGCCCAAAACTAAGTGGACTTGACGACTTCTTGCCCAAAATTTTTGCATTTTTCCCCAAAAATGTCGAATTTGGCAGTTTGCCATATGGGCATGTGAGGTCAAAAAATTTATGGAATATGATGAAAAATGTGCAGAAGTAGCCCCAGATGACGTTTCCGGGCCAAACTCGAAATTTTCATATTTTGGACTTGTCGACTTTTAGAATTGGACGCCTCAAATAGATATTTATATCGACATTTTGGGGCTAGTTACACACCCTGGAAAATATCCAATGCACGGTGATTTTTCACCAAGAATTTGGCATTTTACGGGGCGCGGGACTATCACGGCAGTGATAATTTTTGTGGAAATTTTTGATTTTGATGTGAAATCGAGATTTGACAACATGTAATATTACCCTAAATTTATATTTGATGATGTTTTCAATACTGTTTTCAATCAATAAGGTAAGAAATCAATGCAAATGTTTTTATAATAAATATTATCCCCCCGCCCCCCAGGTAGCCAGTATAGCCTCATCTACAGAGGCAGCCGAACAATTAGACTACGTAACTCTCTGCTGCGTTGTGTACATCATGGGACAAATGTTCCACGTAAAATACGTGGTCATGTTCGGCTTTCCCGCCCTGTTCGCGTCAGTGGACAACATGAAGCCGGAAAAGGTTGCACTTAAAATTTCTTTTGACCCAGAAAATTTGGGCTAAATATCGTGTCTTTCAGGGTCCCATATGCATTTCGCGAGTGACGTGTTATGCGCGCATGTGGCGCCACTTCGACAGGGGCTTGTACCAATTTCTGAAGAAGCATGTTTATTTGCCCTTGGTGGCGCCCTCGTTCAGCTTCGGCCGCAAGCTGGCCGCCACGCTGATGGCTTATGGGTCAGTTTTTTTGCCAATCCGAATGCTGGAGGTGCAATAAAATGGCAGAACAGACAAAAAGTGCATTGAACTCATCATCCAAAACGATTCGATTGGGCTGATTTGTGTTAGGCTATGAGAAATTTAAAAATTCACAATCCGCAACACTCGCGAATGCTAAATCCACAACATCGAAATATTTCATCGGCATTCCCGGAAAATACATAGCCACCACTGTGGGCTAGCTAAAACCATAAAAATATGACATTTGCATTTTATCAATCACACCCAACGGCCACACAACTTATGGCAAATCCTCTGGAAAAAGTGTTGTTTTTAAATGACTTTTCGAAGAAAAAAAATAAAAACTAGTTTTCGGATTCTGATTTTTATTCCAATAGATTTTCGTATTTTGAATAAATCCTTTTTGCGGCCCCAAAAACGTTTTGTTTTCATCCCTAAGGAAATAAAAATTCAAAAACATTTTCAAAGTTTCGTTACCCACATCACACTTTCCAGCTTCGTTTTAGTGTGGCACGGCACGTCGGGCCGCATCGCCAGATGGGTCACCTTGAACGGGATCGAGGTGATGCTCGAGATGGCCATGAGTGCCCTGTACCAGTGGCACGGCTATAGAACTTGGCTAGATGCCAATCTCAGCCCAAAGAATCAGCGACGCCTAGGCGCCCTGTTTCAGGATGTGTTCGTGTCGCTGGGCATTTTCGGCTGTTTTCACTTTGTCTGCGAGCACAAAGTGGGGATGGTGGTGGCACACAAAACTTTCTATACGTTCGGAATAAAATTAGCCAGGTGTGTTATGGGAGCTGAGTGGGTACCCTTGGGTACAGTCCTTGTTAGTGATGGAAAAGCGCCAGAAAAAATGGCGCCAGGCGCCAAGGGCGCCATGGCGCCATTCGGAAAGTGGGCGCCAAGCGCCAAGGGCGCCACAGAAAAAGGGCGCCATGGCGCCATTCAGAAAGTGGGCGCCAGGCGCCAGGGGCGCCACGGAAAGAGGGCGCCAAGCGCCAAGGGCGCCATGGCGCCATTTGGAAAATAGGGCGCCAGGCGCCAAGGGCGCCAGGATAAAAAAGTGCCTACAACACCATGTGTGTGCTAAAAATGTTTCTACAGCACCACTGTACGCGCATTCACTTCTTAATTCGCGTTCTCCAGGATGTAATGAACAAAAACAAGGCTAGCAACAAATTTTTTTTGAATTCAATCCACATGACGAATTCAAACGCAATGGAAATTGTCATTTGACAACAATCCATTCATTACAAATAGACCTTTCCAAACAATGTTTCCTAATTGCAACGGTTTATTTATGATTTTGCAAGTTAACGATCCATCATTCTTGTCTTCTGATCCGTCAGACACATCTGATGAACCATTGGACAAAAGATTTCCACCCACTCACATCACTCCGTCCATTTTTCTGGCGAATTCAGATCATCCACGGATACGTTTTTCATTTTTTTTTCGTTTACACGGCACTCACCGTGAAACCCTGCTGGCGCCTTTTTGGCGCTCTTCTAAACCAGGGCGCCAGGCGCCAAGGGCGCCACGTAAAAATGGCGCCAAGCGCCAAGGGCGCCATGGCGCCTTTCTGAATGTGGGCGCCAGGCGCCAAGGGCGCCACAGAAAAAGGGCGCCAAGCGCCAATGGCGCCATGGCGCGGCGCCCTTTGGCGCCCTCAAATGGCGCCAGCGCCATGGCGCCATTCCATCACTAGTCCTTGTGCAAATGGGAGATCCGGGAAATTGGGCCGCTAGTTGACACCCAATGTCAACCGGTGCCGATCCTGATTCAAGGGCTTGCTGACGAGTGTACGAACGACGTTCAAACGCGATCTTTGAATTAGGAACGGAACCAGTTGACATTTGGTGTCGATGTCAACTAGCGTGTGGGGGCCATCACCTCATTTAACTAAAAACAATGACAATGCATGTTGATGATAGTTAAATGTCATAGGTAGCCAGGCAGGGACCTATCCAGGATTTTTGCGCGGGGGGGGGGGGGGTGTTTGTTTCCGGAGGTCGGCGAACAAGGGGGGAACTTAGAGGGAACTTTTGTGCGATCATTAAAATCGATTTTAACAAGTGTGTTCATACGCATTTGAAGAAGTGTAAGTGTGGCGAATCTATTCAAAAAGTGTTAGCTGATTTTTGTCAACTGGACAAAAATTTCTGTGTACCTATTTAAATACCTAATCATTTACCTACTTCACGGGTTCAGCTGGAGAGTATTTTGGGCAGCGTATATTTTCTATTTGTGTACTTATTTTTTATCGTGAAATTTCACAAAATTGCAGACCATTCTGGCACCTGATATTTCTGGGCTACTGTTTCAACAATGTCAACATGGCACTCGACCAGTGGGAAACTTTCAAATGGAAATGGGACAAATGTCCATTTTTATTTAAAATTGAAGATGCGGCGGATAATATGCAAGTTGAAAAAGTGAAAGATGAGTGAATGATGTTTTTAGGAAACTTTCAATTAGGTGGGCGTTTTCATCCAATTATGATGGTTCATGTGATGTGATGTTATTGTCTTGGAAAAAGTATTTTGCGGGTACAAATTTTCAACATTCTTCCCTTTTATTTTACTGTTGCACTATTTATCTGTCTGGAGTCTGATTGAACTTAACCTAAAAACTTTTACCCAGAAAAACGTTCGTCTGTGTGCACGCGCACATTAATAATGGAGTAAATAGAAATTCCGTAGCTGTCCGCCTTCAAAAGTGATGGAATAGCAATGCGTCGCTGTGTGAAATTGTATGAATTTAAACGGTGGCTAAACGGTAGGGTTCAAACGGGATTGACTTTTCGGGATCGGGATTGGCTTTTTGAGCTCTCGGGATCGTGATTGACGTCTCGGGATCGGGATCGGGATTGACGTCTCGGGATCGGGATTCGTTTTTTTTGTGATTTCGGGATCGGGATTGAGGGTTCAGAATCGGGATTGGCATTTTTTTCAGGGCCGGGATTGGCATTTTGAAAAGGTTCTAATGTAGGTAAATACATGTTTCTCCCTGATTTTTTTGACAAAACAGGCATAAAAACACATCTGGATGCCAGAAAAGGGGAATCGGGATTTGCATGTGACCTTGCATGGTGATTACTATCAGGTCATAAATGTCTAGTGGTTAATGTCAAGTCAAATGTCAAGTTATAAATGTCAAGTCACATGTCAAGTGATAAATGTCAAGCAATAAATGTCAGGCCAAATGTCAAGTGATAAATGTCAAGTGATAGATGTCAAGTGATAAAATATTAAGTGATAAATGTCAAGTGATAGATGTCAAGTTATAAAATATCAAGTGATAAAATATCAAGTCAAATTTCAAGTGATAACTTTCACGTCAAATGTCAACTGATAAATTTCAACTGAAATGTCAAGCTTAATGTCAAGTGATAAATGTCAAGTCAAATGTCAAGTGATAAATTTCAAGTGAAATGTCAAGTAATAAATTTCAAGTGAAATGTCAAGTCAAATGTCAATTTAGATGTCAAGCTTAATGTCAAGTGATAAATGTCATGTCAAATGTCAAGTTTAATGTCAAGTGATAAATTTCAAGTGAAATGTCAAGTTTAATGTCAAGTGATAAATGTCATGTCAAATGTCATGTCAAATGTCATGTCAAATGTCAAGTCATTTGTCAAGTCAAATTTCAAGTGGTAAATGTCAAGTGAAATGTCAAGTGATCAAATATCATGAAAAATGTCAAGTTATGAATGTCAAGTCAAATGTCAAGTTGTAAATCTAAAGTCAAGTCAAGTCAAATCAAATGTAAAGTGATAAATGTCAAGGTGAATATAAAGTGATAACTTTCAATTGAAATGTCAAGTCAAATGCCAAGTGATAAATTTCAAGTGAAATGTCAAGTAATAAATTTCAAGTGAGATGTCAAGTTAAATGTCAAGCTCAATGTCAAGTGATTAATGTCATGTCAAATGTCAAGTTTAATGTCAAGTGATAAATTTCAAGTGGAATGTCAAGTTTAATGTCAAGTTATAAATGTCATGTCAAATGTCAAGTCAAATGTCAAGTTTAATGTCAACTGATAAATGTCATGTCAAATGTCAAGTGACAAATTTCAAGTCTAGTCAAATAACACATCATATGTCAAGTCAAATTTCAAGTGGTAGATGTCAAGTCAAATGTCAAGTTGAATGTCAAGTGATCAAATATCATCTCAAATGTCAAGTTATAAATGTCAAGTGTAAAGGCAAGTGAAATAACAAGTAAAAAGAGAAGTGAGAAGTGAATTGCAAAGAAAATCTGCAAAAGTCAAATGAGAAGTGAAATGGCAAGTAAAAAATTAAATTGAAAAACTTTGATAAATGGATACTGAACAGTGATCCATATTTCTAGTTAATTTTTTTGTGTGAACAATCACATCATGCTATTGTCACAAATATGAGTTGTACATAGAAGCAAGATACACTCCTTAACTCTTCATGGTGGACTAATTTTGTTTAAGAGACATTTCTCAATGATTTTTGGATATGTCATTTAACACATAGCATATGCAAATGTCATTGGCACCATGCCAGCCGATATTTGTAGGATGAAATTCACCTGGTCACATATAAACTTGGCCCACATCCAAGTTATGGGTTGCATATTTTTGATCAAAATATAGTGCTGTTTGATGTGATACTGTAAATGATGTGATGTGATATGTGGGTCTTCAAGGGTAATGATTTCAAATTGTGCAATTTTATGGAGTGGTGCCACCTACTCCAAAACGGTGTCATTTTCATGGAGCCTGTCCAGTGAAATGTCAAGTAATATGTCAAGTGATAATTTTCAGGTGATAATTTTTCAAGTTGTTTATGTCAAGTCAAAACTATCAGGTGAAAAAATGGCAAGCAGTTCATGTCAAGTCATAAATGTCAAGTGATGCCATTCAGCCATAAATGTCAAGTGATGCCATTCAGTCACAAATGTCAGGGTTTTATGTCAAGTCATTGTCAAGTGGGTAATTTCAAGTCAAAAATGTCAAGTGCAAACTTTCAGGTTCTCAATGTCAGATTGAAAATTTTTTGAATCTGAGTATTTGGCCTTTTCTTGACTATAGATTGTATTGCTCCGTGCCACATTTGGCATTTGCTTGATTTGCAATTACTTATAAACTTTTGGGCCTGTGGCCCTCAAAAAGAAGTATATCTGATAAAAAATGGCTAAAGCCAACAAAAAGTGGACACTGCACCTAAACATGTGTGCGCTTTTGAATGCACAAAAGTAATATATCATATACAATGCCATTTTCTGCTTGAGCTATCAAAAGATGTATATCAAGGGAAATGTACACAAATGCTAATAATATAGGCTATCAACACAGCAAACTGCATCACAAGAAACAATTTCACCAAACTTTGCATGGCAGCATGAGCTTTTTGTATCTTTAACGTTTGCAGCAGTTTGACACAGTTTGGTATTTTGCAAACGTTAAAGATACAAAAAGCTCACGCTGCCATGCAAAGTTTGGTGAAATTGTTTCTTGTGATGCAGTTTGCTGTGTTGATAGCCTATATTATTAGCATTTGTGTACATTTCCCTTGATATACATCTTTTGATAGCTCAAGCAGAAAATGGCATTGTATATAGTATATTACTTTTGTGCATTCAAAAGCGCACACATGTTTAGGTGCAGCGTCCACTTTTTGTTGGCTTTAGCCATTTTTTATCAGATGGCACTATGGTCAAGGTGACTATAAAAATTTTAGCGACAAAATACACCAAAAATACGTACTTTAGTGTAAAAATGTTAACAGTACAAAACCAAACTTTTACGACAGTTTGCTCAAATCCGTCAACACAAATCCCGAAATCAAATTGTTACTGCCTGCTAAATCGACGAACTATTCACAAAATGGGCAACATGATTAGTGGCGAGAAGCTGCAAAAAGCGTGAGTAATTGACATAATTGTTGCAAAATACAATTAACCGGACGGTATTTTCGGAGAGCCCCATTCGTAATATCTAATGTTTTACGATGCTGGACTCAATTCAGTCTTAATCTAGGCAGCTGAGCTGATTTTAGGTGCCACTCCCAGAGCATGTAACATGTCAACTGTCATGTAAAATGACCTGTAATATAGCAAACCAAATTTCTCATTTCACATTACCTTTGCCACTTTGCCTGACATTAATATTTTCCAGGACAGTTTATTTTGTAGTAAGTTCAATCAACTACAATTTGACATTTTACGGGGTCTGGGACAAAACGGATCGGACATGTGAAAACGTGTAGTGGTAGCCAAACAAGCGCAGATCAGTGCGGCTGCGTTTGAAAAAAATCCAGAAGAACTAGTTCCAGTCGCTACTAGTGATGGAAAGGCACCGTGGCACCGGTGCCGGTGCGGTGCCATTTTTCGGGGGTGCCCTGCTGGTGCCGGCGCCATTTTTTCCAGAATAGCACCGGTGCTGGTGCGGTGCCATATTTCAGCCAGTGCCAAAGGTAGGTGCTAGCACCAGGGCCAAAGTAAAAGGCACCGGAAAAGGCACCGGACAAGTCATAATAGGGTGTAAAATTTTGTCAACAGCATGTGCTTATTCATATTTATAAGATCAATATTCTAGGATCAACTGTTTTTAGTCATTTTTAGCAAAACCGTCGCATCAAATTTACTTTGAAATGTGCCATACCCCTCTGAAGAGGGAATACATTATTGTGTTTTCTTCAATCATAAATATTACGTTTGTTTTGCCATTTTGTTCATAATTTGTTGTCAGTAATATGACAAAATATACTAACATTTCCTGTACAATATCCACCCCAGACAGTGGACAATAGTGACTACCAGTATGTGTATTGGAGCAGATTAAATATTTGAGCTATCATTTGTAATTATTCTAATTGCTTCATAAAGTGATCGCCACATCATTCTGAACATTTTGAATGCTCAAACATCAAAATCGATAGAGAATTCATGATAAAATACACTTCCGAAGATGCGGCCTCTAAGAACATACCTGATAAATCATTCAAAACTTTCAGCCCGGTGCGGTGCCTTTCGGTGCTAGCACCAGCAACCGGCCAGTGCCCCAGGGTGCCGGTGCTATTTTTTTCAGAATTGCACCGGTGCTGGTGCGGTGCCATTTTTTTGCCGGTGCCCAAGGTGCCCTTTCTGAGGAATGGCACCGTTGCCTGTGCGGTGCCATCTTTCCCGGTGCCTTTTCCATCACTAGTCGCTACATAAATGCCAAAATACATTGAATGCAGTATCAGTAGAGCATTTCAGTATTCATGTATTCTTGATTCCAAAAACGACTGAAATACAACAGCAACTGAAATGAGTGAACTAGTTGACATATGGGAACTTTAAGATGCGACGCAAACAAACTATACTAGAACGTTTTCTAAAAAACCATTGCAGTTTACCCGCGGCAGGAAAGGCAGAGTACGAAAAGTTGGACAAAGAAGGCAAAATTGGACAGCAAACCATGCAGAAACTGGCCGACAAATACGGAATCGATGTATCTGCGGTTCTACGCTAGAGTTTTAGATTGCATGAGTGATAAAAATATTGTAAAAAGAGTTTGGTGTAGTGTGAATGTCCATTTAAATGTATCTTTAAACACACTGCGGACGCACATACGGAAACAACAGCTTTTTATCCGTCAAAACACTTTGGATATTTGAAAATTCAAGGATTTAATAAAAAGCGAGATAGAAGGTACAAGTGAAATCCAAAAAGGCTTGGAAATATCACATGGTGCACACCCTCAGCACCTCCAAGCCGTAACCCTGTTTCGACCCTTTTCAGTAGACAGGGAATTTTTTGGTGAGAGGTGGCAGGGTTTCATCAGTACTGACCACCACTCCTAACGCCCTACAGGACCTACCCTACCCCTACACACTTACTGGAGCGCCGGCGGTCGGGGTAGAATTTCCATCTGACATGGTCGCAGCGCTGTCGTGTTCGGAAAAGTCGTGTGTTCTTTTGTTGCCTGCCCTCAGCATACTTTACAGTGAAATGAACTTTGCGATTGAGGCACATAAAAGCGCAAGGCGCCACGCGGTATTTTTTGAAATTCCCGCCTTTTATAGAAGGTTTACTTGACATTCAGGGTTATTCGAAAAAAAGTTTGTAATTTGAGCAGCGAGAATTACTGACCTAAACGATCGATCTGACTTATCACAGATATTAACTCACAAAAAGTTTTTTGATTGTAGAAATTGTATTGACATCCAATTTCATTTCGAATTTCCACAGTAAATCTCTATATTTATTTATACATTTCAAGGCAACTTCAAACAGAACATCTGGCGTATATTCATTGTATAAGTGGCTTTCTATGATAGGATGAATACTAGTGACAAAATTGTCCCAGGATGAGCTGAGTCGCATAGCTCTGAGCCAGTGCCCAAAAAAGGAGCCTTTTTTAACACTTAATGCCTGTGCACTCCTGTAATTAGTTGCTGCTATACATTTAAAGCTAAAATCTAATCTTTTGTCATAGATTTTCCAGCTTTTATTCTCAAAATCAATAGCCATGTCTAAAAAATCAGTTTCAGAGCCACCTCTATCTGTTCTGTTCAATGGTAGGTTAGCTGGGTAAATTTCTTACACAATTTCTTCGGGGTTGATATCACTATCTTTTTGGTAACATATGAGTAGATCATCAATGTACCTGAAGCATCTAAACATTTTATTTTGCGAAACTCTATTTTTAGAAATCCATTCAAATTCTCTCCACATCAAACTGGCACAGGCAATACTGGGGGCGGAGGCACATCCCATAGGTAACCCTGAGGTTTGACGGAAAAGTTGTCCCGCAAATACTAAATAAGATTCTGAAAGGACTATTTTCAGTAGATTAATTACACCTTCTTTATCAATTGTTAGAAGCCTATTGTGTGGTTTGTCACTGTACCACAGGTTTTGGTGACCCACAATAAGAAATCTTTTTCGTGAATTGAAAAAGCATTTTTCTGCTAGTTTATTAATACATCGTAAGATTTCATAGTGGCACATATTTGGATAGAGTGTGGAAAAATCACCACTGAAACATTTTACATCTTTATTATTTTTACATGCTTTATCCACAAATTCTTCAACTTCTAAAGATGATTCACATGGCCAATATGCTGTACATCCAATGTCTGTGCCATCTGACATGCTGAAGCTGTAGTTTTGGATGTGTGTTTTAAAATGCCTAAGTATTCTGTGGAGAATTGTGGCTGCTGGCTTAATTGGAGCACAGCTACCACCACTAATAAAGCGAAACTTTGGAGGATTTTTATGCATTTTGGGAATGGGAAATAATCTGGGTAAACTTTGTTTTGCAATATTTTTACTTATATTGAGATTCTCTAAAATTTTATTGTGTTTAAGAATTATTTCAGCCTCTTTACCATCAATTGGTGAGTAAGTAGTGTTACCGGTACAATGCATAGAATCATTACACCATGAAATTCCAAGTTCAGAGCACATTGCCATGGCTGCAAATTTTCTACAGATGATTATAAGATTGCTGGTGGCCTTATCGGCTGGTGCAATAACAAATTTAGAGTGAAGTTTCTGACACTTAGCTTTAATGTAAGCCATATTAAGTTGATCTGGAGCATTATCCACCCAGTTTTTAGTTCTCTTATTGACAAATTCAGCTAGGTCCAATCTAATGTCATCAGTAAGTTGCAAATTGAATTTTGAAGAGATTTTTAGTAACAGTTCTTCAATGTGAGCAGTGCAACCAGAAGCACTGTTATCAGTGGTGTATCTGTCCTTAGCACCCAGCCTCAGTGCTTTTTCTAAATTAGCATCTTGTAGAACTTTCAAATCCCCTGTAATTATATGTTTATGGTATTTATCTACAAATGGGGAAATTGCACATTCACAGTTTTCATTCAAGATTTTGTTAAGTTCTTCAGCATCAATATTCTTAAATAGTTTGTTGTGATTGCACAGTTCATGGGATAGGGGCCTATCGTAGGTGAAACAAACTACAAACTTATTATCTTTAAGCCAATTTTCATGAATTCTGTCTGTAAATTTTTTACTGTTAACAAATTTAGCAGGTCGAATGCAATCCATTATAGAGCCAGGGAATTTGCATGTAAAAAAGTGTCTTTTTCTAATGTCAACTGGTTTAGGTTTTAGAAGGTCACCTTTGCTGTTTAAAAAGCCAATTACAGCCATTGCCAATTCCGTAGAACCATCACACAGCTTCCTATGTACACTTCCAATTTTCATCTGCATTTCTCTTAGTTCTTGAATTTTACATTTTCTCAGAATCATTATTATTTTGTCAAATCTACTATCTGTGATGGAAATGTTCAGTAATTTATCACAAATTTCTTCGATAGACTGACGTTTACGTTTTATCTTTTTATTTCTTACTCTATCAGAATGATTTCGTTTGACAGGTCTACAAAAGTAGGGGCTATTCAAAAATTTCGGAATTTTACCTTTCCTAATTGTACCATAGCCCTGAATCTTGGTATTAAGACCGAATGGAAAGGCCGTGTTCAAAATTAGTATCCATTCTTTTTCCATTTCAAGAAGACAATTTTGATCATAAGAGCCAAGAATTTTGAAGGTTGGTATATGTCCATTTTGCCTAAAATGTTTAACCAACTCAGTTTGCAGTGTGCCTTTAGAGAAACTTCTAACATGTTCACCTATACGCAATTTGAATTTTTGACATGTCTCTCCAACATAGTGAATACCACATGTAACACATGTAATCAGGTAAACCACATTTTTAGTATCACAATTAACTGAACCTGATTGTGAAGTGTTGTATTGGTATCCAGTGCTGGTCTTACTGCAAAAATCAGAGGTGTTAATGTATTGGCAGTAGCTACAGTTCCCACAGGGCATCGTGGTGAGGTTTTGACTGGAATCCTGGCATGGCGTAACACTAATGGATGATCCATTGACTGAAACCGTGCATTTTCTAGTGGCAAAGTGGTAGTAGGAAGGATGAGGAAGGCAAGAAGCAGGCCAAAAACTGCCACCTGGCTGGCCTAAACCAGGGGCAGGTTGAGAGGTTGCCAGTTCTTTCGAGCCGCGTGGCTTTTAATGGCGGGCCGGTGACCCTAAATAGGGCTCCCACCAATGTAGGAAGCGAAGTGGGCATGCCGAGTACCCCGACTGGCCCCGGGGCACTCTTAAAAGCCGATCCCACTCACCCCCAATATTGCATGTAAATGCCAAATTTAATACAAATGCATAAGTCATAACTGGATACAAAGATGGACTGAAAGAGAGAAGTTGAAAATTAAATTCATAAAAGTTTTGCGTGGTTGGAGAGTTGGTACGCCCCGCAGAGCGTTAAGGGCATGAGCATATTCCAGTCTAAAATACTTGCTTTTTCCCAACCACCTTTCCATTTTATTTCCAAACGTAAATCAAGTAAATTAAAATAGCCAATCAAAACACATTAGCGCATTTAACGTACACCGACTAAATTAAAAATGACCAAATCACAACGTTATGTGTTTAAAAGGTAGACTAATGGAAAAAATAAGTGAGGCAAATATTTTATTAATGCAGAACCAAGAAAATTAAGAAATTTATTTATAAACAACCGTAAAATTTTATCACCCCTATTTAAAATACCTATAATTAACTAGCGAAAATGATTTTGGAAATGTGGCAGTTCGGAATTTTGTTTAAATTCAGTATTTGAGCGTGTGGGCAACTTTTCCGCTGTAAATAGCGCCATTTAGAGTACGATTGGTCAATGTATTGTAAAATTGATATTTGAGTTCGCGATTATCATTAATTTATTAAAAAAATAATTCCGACTAGTGATGAACGTCGCTCTAGGATCCTTCAGTTGCATTGAAGAACAATATAATTGCAGCATAAACGAACACAGATTGATCGGATAAATGAAAAGAAAATACAAAAACAGACACGATCCCAAGTGCCCAAGACACACAGACACGGTGACAATCACAGATCCACAAGTCAACCAATTCACCCAAAAATGGAGAAAAAACCCCACCTCCACCGAAATCATCATCTCATCAAGACTCTTCACTCTTAGCAGCCGCGCTCACAAAACCACTGCCGCCAGCCGCCATCTCACTCAGCAAGCCGGTGGCGTGCAGCGGCGCCAACACCTCCGCCGCCAACTGCACCAGGTGCGCGCAGTCCGGCTTCAGGAGCAGCACCGCCGACGCGCTGCGCACTTGCAGCAGCGGCGATAAACGCGTGCTGAGGGATGAGATGCTGTAGGCTGATAGGGTGCCTGTGGGGTGGAGGGAAGTGGTATGAAACGGTGGGTTCGGAAAAAAGTACCTACTTCTCGGTGTCGACCTCGTAGTTGATTTTTCACCAGATATTCGATGGCATTAATCGACATTTCCCCAAAATTCCAATGTCGATGACATTAAAAATGCTCGAAATTCGACATGATTTGCCGCATTTATTACAATATTCAGCATGCTTTCAAAACTCGCGACATAAGACCGAAGTACACGATCTAACGCACAGCTCCATCAGGCAACTGCAACAAACAACAAACATTTCCTGTGCACCAACAATCCAGCGAGCAGTGTGCGAACGGCGGCCGGCCGCAACAGCGAGCTGTCCAATAAAAGCGCACCAGAAACGTTGCTATCAGACTGGGGGCACTCCCAGACCCTGCAAAAATGTACATGTCATGCGAAGTGTCAAAAGCTATGTATAATGCCCTGGAAAATGGTGTTTCCCGACAATTTGCATGACATTTTGCATTGTACAACATCTGGGAGTGTCACCTGGATCAACCGCAAAACGGCGCCCAAACCCAGCACGAATGAACACTGCTGCGATAGCGGTGAAGGTGCCTGCTGCACTGTTGATGTGCCCGCTTCCGATTGTGGTTCAGATGGATCGATGGTTTGGCTGATCTCTGGAAGCTCATTAGGTTTTGGCTGGTTGCCAACGTCCGTCTCAGATTGAGTGGAACTATTGACGACATTTTTAGTTGAGTTCAGCCTCCGTGCCTGAAGAAAGGAAGACAAATTTCAACGCGAAGACATGAATGAGAAAAACGCGGAACAACGAATTTGTCGAAACAAGTGTTTAAAGTAGTGATAAAAATAGATAGTCCCACATAAACCCAAAATACAAAATTGCAGCTGCAAGATTCACAAACTTTTGCTTTTGCTCTCCTACGTTGACGTCGCTCGGTGCGTGAGCGTTTTTTTCCCCGCAGGCCGCTGCAGTTTGTTTTCGCTCACAAAAGTCGTGATGGCTTGAAACAACTTCCTCTTTCGCTGGCGCCGACAGAAAGTGTCGCAGTTTCACCCGGACCACGGTAAAAATAACTGGGTTATTTCTTTAAAATGAGTTCTGTATCATTCACCATTCAGGAAAATTCACAATCCGCAACACTCGCGAATGCTAAATCCACATCATCGAAATATTTCATCGACATTCCCGGAAAATACATCGCCACCACTGTGGGCTAGCTAAAACCATAAAAATATGACATTTGCATTTTATCAATCACACCCAACGGCCACACAACTTATGGCAAATACTCTGGAAAAAGTGTTGTTTTTAAAATGAGTTTTCGAAGAAAAAAAAACAACTAGTTTTCGGATTCTGATTTTTATTCCAAAAGATTTTCGTATTTTGAATAAATCCTTTTTGCGGCCCTAAAAACGTTTTGTTTTCATCCCTAAGGAAAAAAAAAATTGAAAACATTTTCAAATTATGAAAATTTTTGCCATCGTTACCCACATCACACTTTCCAGCTTTGTTTTAGTGTGGCACGGCACGTCGGGACGCATCGCCAGATGGGTCACCTTGAACGGGATCGAGGTGATGCTCGAGATGGCCATGAGTGCCCTGTACCAGTGGCACGGCCATAAAACTTGGCTAGATGCCAATCTCAGCCCAAAGAATCAGCGACGCCTAGGCGCCCTGTTTCAGGATGTATTCGTCTCGCTGGGCATTTTCGGCTGTTTTCACTTTGTCTGCGAGCACAAAGTGGGGATGGTGGTGGCACACAAAACGTTCTACACGTTTGTAATAAAATTAGCCAGGTGTGTTATGGGAGCTGAGTGGGTACCCTGGTTCCTTGTGCAAATGGGAGATCCGGGAAATTGGGCCGCTAGTTGACATCGACACCCAATGTCAACTGGCGCCGATCCTGATTCAAGGGCTTGCTGACGAGTGTACGAACGACGTTCAAACGCGATCTTTGAATTAGGAACGGAACCAGTTGACATTTGGTGTCGATGTCAACTAGCGTGTGTGGGGCCATTACCTCATTCAACTAAAAACAATGACAATGCATGTTGATGATAGTTCAATATCATAGGTAGCCAGGCAGGGACCTCTCCAGGATTTTTGCGCGGGGGGGGTGCTTGTTTCTAAAGGTTGGCGAACAAGGGGGGGGGAACTTAGAGGGAACTTTTGCCCGATCTTTAAAATCCAACACGTATGGTAAATAGATGTTTTGTTAAATGGGCAGGGGATAAAGGTTAATACCTTCAAATAAACACCTTCCCAGTCACGTCCGGCAGCCATTTTTTGATTTTACTTCTTACATCCTATCCCCAGTTCTAGGGCGCCCATGAGGCTGAAACTTGGGGGAGATATTAGCGCAACCCCCCTCTACTTCGCATGAATTGGGGGGGGGGGGGGTCGAGGCGACCCCTTTCAGGGTGGGTCGCCGCGCCCCCCCCCCTAATTCATGTGAAGTAGAGGGGGGTTGCGCCAATATCTCCCCCAAGTTTCAGCCTCGGGGGCGCCCATGAACTGGGGATAGAATATAAGAAGTAAAATCAAAAAATGGCTGCCGGACGTGACCGGGAAGGTGTTTAGTAAATGAGCGACAGGGTAAAAACACAGGGTCTCTATTTTGGGCAGCGTATATCGGGTGGGCGCGCCAGCGCCATTCCTCGCTGCTGAGGGAGGGCGCAACGTAGGGTGTCAAAAAAATTTTTTTACGGAAAACGGAAAGGTAAAAATTTTTCACTTTACGGAAAACGGAAAACGGAAAGGTAAAAAAAAAATTTCTGCCGGAAAACGGAAAACGGAAAGGTAAAAAAATTTCACTCAGCGGAAAACGGAAAACGGAAAGGTAAAAAAATTGTCGGCCGGAAAACGGAAAAATGAAATGCCGGAAAACGGAAAACGGAAAGCAAAATTTTCACGGAAACAGTAAAAAAGAAAGTGAAATTAGCACGGTAATAGACAAATTTGCAGAAGGAAAACCTGCATGCAGGTTTGCCTGTTTGGCTTTGGTTGTGGTAGCTGTACATTATGCAACTATGGATCATGCCTGTAACTTCACTTGTAGTTCAAGCTTAACTGAACCAACAGAAAATCATCAAAAAGTAGCCATAGTGGCCATAGGAAAGGAAACACTACAACAATTTCACAGCCTAGAAGCAGTGGGAATCACTGATGACCCCTATGCAATTGATGACGACATTGCAGAGGAGATGATAATAAATAGCATAAAATTCAACGACAACAACAAACGATACTATATTGACTGGCTGTATAAAGAGAGTATCAGTGACCTGCCCACAGGAAAAGCAGAAGCCTTGGTGTGGTTTAAATCACTGATAAGAAGATTCAACAAAGATCCAAACTAATTCGAACAATACCGGAAAGTTTTGGACAACCAACTAGAAAAGGGAATGATTGAGATTTGTGATGACAAAACAGACAACAAGGGGATTCATTACCTGCCACACCAGCCAGTAATCACGCCGGGCAAATTGACATCATGCAGAATCGTGTACGATGGGTCGGCAGGTAAGCCCAGTTTCAACAAGTGCCTTTTTAGAGGACCAATTACAACACCATTAGCACTGGGCCTGCTCCTGAGGTTCAGGGCAGGCAATCTATCATTAATTGCTGATATTGAAAAGGCATTTTTGCAAATAGGATTGCATGACCAAGCTAGAGACTACACACAATTTTTCTGGCTGAAAGATGCCTCAAAACCAGTAACTGAAAATAACTTAATAGTACTTTGTTTTAAACGCGTACTGTTTGGACTTGTCTGCAGCCCAGCAATTTTGGGAGCAGTCATAAAATACCATTTCAATGTGACAATAAACAACATGAATGAATATGAAGAAAATGGGGAATGAAACCAGTTGGCAATGAAAATAAACAACATTTACGTCGATAACTTCATCATGAGTGTCACGAATGAAGTTGAAGCTTTAGAACTATATTACAAAGTCAAAGCTTTATTGACCCAATGTTCTCTGAACATGAGGGAATGGCTATCAAACTCCAGATCAGTCATGAATGAAATAGCAGAAAACAACAGGAGTCCAAAGGTGAATAAAATTGTCTCAGTAATGGGCATGAAATAAAATAACCGAACAGACATGCTGGCAATATCAACACCAAAATTGCAAATTGACAGCATCACAACACCAACCAGACAAAACTTGAATCAATTATTGGCATCAGCATATGACCCAATTGGGTTCACAGCACCTGTTTCACTGACCCTGAAATCCCAGTTGTCAATGCTGCTCCAAGAGACAAAAACAACACAATGGGATGAGCCAATTAAAGATAAATACAGATTGGAAAAACAATGGAAACATGCCAGAAAACTGAAAATCGAGCCAGAAAATGGAAAAATGGACTGGTAAAACGGAAACGGAAAGGTAAAAATTTTTCAGCCGGAAAACGGAAAAATGGGCCGGAAAAACGGAAACGGAAAGGTAAAAAATTTTCAGCTGCCGGAAAACGGAAAACGGAAAGGTAAAAATTTTTCGGCTGCCGGAAAACGGAAAACGGAAAGGTAAAAATTTTTCAGCTGCCGGAAAACGGAAAACGGAAAGGTAAAAAATTTTCCTGCGGAAAGGCGGAAACGGAAAACGGAAACGGAAATTTGACACCCTAGGCGCAAGCAACCCACCCATAATATGGTCAGACACACCAAAATGCGGAAATCGCAAAATTTAAATCGCAATAACTTCGGAACGCGACAAGCTACGGCAAAACCCATTATACCATTGAATAGCCCGTGTCGAAAAGTACTTCCATGCAAATTTTCAGATCAAATGGTTGAGTTGGGAGGAAGTTATTACACATTTTCTTTTCTAGGCAGTGTTGTTGTTGTTGTTGTTCTTCATCTTGTTCTCCTGACAATCTTCAAACTGCAATAACTTCCTTGAAACATGACCGATTTTCATGGTTGATGGCTCATATGAAAGAGCATATGATGCCATTTCTTTTTTTCGGGAATTTTTTTCACAGGCTCCGCCCACTTTGGACAGTATCTGTTTGAAATTTTCAAACCGTAATAAATTTAAAATTTGAATACAAATGCGGCAATAAAAAAAATTTGTTGATGTACGCCATGATTAGAGCTTTCAAATGAGCCAATTTTTGGCAATTTTGGTACAGATTTACAAAAGTTATTCAAGTTTGCTTATTTTGTGTAAAATGCACAAATATGCCTGAACTACTGCTTGATGTGATACTGAGCATGTGACCTTGCATGGTGATTACTATCAGGTCATAAATGTCTAGTGGTTAATGTCAACTCAAATGTCAAGTTATAAATGTCAAGTCAAATGTCAAATGATAAATGTCAAGCAATAAATGTCAGGCCAAATGTCAAGTGATAAATGTCAAGTGATAGATGTCAAGTGATTAAATATTAAGTGATAAAATATCAAGTCAAATATCAAGTGATAAATGTCAAGTGGTAGATTTCAAGTGAAATGTCAAGTGATAAATGTCAAGCAATAAATGTCAGGCTAAATGTCAAGTGATAAATGTCAAGTGATAGATGTCAAGTGATAAAATATTAAGTGATAAAATATCAAGTCAAATATCAAGTGATAAATGTCAAGTGGTACATTTCAAGTGAAATGTCAAGTGATAAATGTCAAGTGATAGATGTCAAGTGATTAAATATTAAGTGATAAAATATCAAGTCAAATATCAAGTGATAAATGTCAAGTGGTAGATTTCAAGTGAAATGTCAAGTGATAAATGTCAAGCAATAAATGTCAGGCTAAATGTCAAGTGATAAATGTCAAGTGATAGATGTCAAGTGATAAAATATTAAGTGATAAAATATCAAGTCAAATATCAAGTGATAAATGTCAAGTGGTACATTTCAAGTGAAATGTCAAGTGATAAATGTCAAGTGATAGATGTCAAGTGATAAATGTCAAGTGATAAATTTCAAGTGAAATGTCAAGTCAAATGTCAAGTGACAAATTTCAAGTCAAATGTCAAGTGACAAATTTCAAGTCAAATGTCAAGTTTAATGTCAACTCATAAATGTCAAGTCAAATATCAAGTCATATGTCAAGTCAAATTTCAAGTGATAAATGTCAAGTCAAATTTCAAGTGAGAAATGTCAAGTCAAATGTAAAGTTAAATGTCAAGTGATCAAATATCAAGTCAAATGTCAAGTTATAAATGTCAAGTCTAAAGTCAAGTCAAGTCAAATGTCAAGTGATAAATGTCAAGGTGAAAATAAAGTGATAACTTTCAATTTAAATGTCAAGTCAAATGCCAAGTGATAAATTTCAAGTGAAATGTCAAGTAATAAATTTCAAGTGAAATGTCAAGTCAAATGTCAAGTTAAATGTCAAGCTTAATGTCAAGTGATAAATGTCATGTCAAATGTCAAGTGTAACGTTAAGTGATAAATTTCAAGTGAAATGTCAAGTTTAATGTCAAGTGATAAATGTCATGTCAAGTAAAATGTCAAGTAACAAATGTCAAGTAAAATGTCAAGTAACAATTTTCAGGTGATACCTGTCAAGTTGTTTATGTCAAGTGAAAACTATCAGGTGAAAAAATGGCAAGCAGTTCATGTCAAGTCATAAATATCAAGTGATGCCATTCAGTCATAAATGTCAAAAGGTTTATATCAAGTTATTGTCAAGTGGGTAATTTCAAGTCATAAATGTCAAGTGATCACTTTCAGGTTCTAAATGTCATGTTGAAAATCTTTTGAATCTTAGTATTTGGCTTCTTCTTGACTATAGATTGTATTGCTCAGTGCCACATTTGACATTTGCTTGATTTGCAATAACTTAAAAAATTTGGGCCTGTGGCCCTCAAAAAGAAGTATATCCCATAAAAAATGGCTAAAGCCAACAAAAAGTGGACGCTGCACCTAAACATGTGTATGCTTTTGAATGCACAAAAGTAATATATCATATACCATGCCATTTTCTTATCGAGCTATCAAAAGATGTATATCAAGGGAAATGTATACAAATGCTAATAATATAGGCTATCAACACAGCAAACTGCATCACAAGAAACAATTTCACCAAACTTTTGCATGGCAGCGTGAGCTTTTTGTATCTTTAATGATTGCAGCACTTTGACACAGCTCACACTGCCATGCAAAAGTTTGGTGAAATTGTTTCTTGTGATTCAGTTTGCTGTGTTGATAGCCTATATTATTAGCATTTGTATACATTTCCCTTGATATACATCTTTTGATAGCTCCATAAGAAAATGGCATGGTATATTATATATTACTTTTGTGCATTCAAAAGCATACACATGTTTAGGTGCAGCGTCCACTTTTTGTTGGCTTTAGCCATTTTTTATGGGATTTCCTATTTGTGTACTTATTTTTTATCGTGAAATTTCACAAAATTGCAGACCATTCTGGCACCTGATATTTTTGGGCTACTGTTTCAACAATGTCAACATGGCACTCGACCAGTGGGAAACTTTCAAATGGAAATGGGAAAAATGTCCATTTTTATTTAAAATTGAAGATGCGGCGGATAATATGCAAGTTGAAAAAGTGAAAGATGAGTGAATGATGTTTTTAGGAAACTTTCAATTAGGTGGGCCTTTTCATTCAATTATGATGGTTCATATGATGTGATTAGGGTTCAAACGATATATTGTATCAAATATTGGATATCGATCATTTTTTAATATCGAATATCGATATCGAAAATTTTGAAAAAATATTGAATATCGAATATCGATATCGAAAATTTTGAAAAAATATCGAATATCAATAACTAATATTGACCATTTTTTCGATATATCGAACCTGTATTGTGTCCCTAAAATGAAGTTATTATTTTCATTTTGAGATATTTATGATTGATCTGATGTGCTTATAGTATTTGATTTGATGAGTAAAAGTACAGTATTTATAATGTCATTTTTGTTGGAGTGCTAAATTTGAAGCCAGAAAATGCTGATATGCTATTTTTTTGCAACATGCCATTAAGCAATTACGTTGTAAGTATGAACCAATATCTACCAATTGTTATTTGTCTGATACACTTTGATCATCATGTTTTTCTTCCATTTTCTACTTTTGAGTGATGTAAACCTTGATAAACTCACTTGCACCATTCACATTTCAGTAAAGAGATTATTAATCAAGTGTGCAACCACATGAAAATACAATATGCCACTTGAAATATACCTTGCTATACCAAAAGCAAATCACAATATCAAATATCGAAAATATCAAAATATCGAATATCGACCATTTTTTAATATCGATATCGAGGTTCCATATTGTATCGATATCGAATATCAAGTTTCAGAAAAAAATATCGAATATCGATATCGAAAAGTCATATCGTTTGAACCCTAGATGTGATGTTATTATTTTCGAAAACGTATTTTGCGGGTACAAATTTTCAACATTCTTTCCTGTCTGGAGTCTGTCTGGAGTCTGATTGAACTTAACCTAAAAACGATTACCCAGAAAAACGTTTGTCTGTGCGTGCACGCGCGCCGCTCATAATGGAGTAATTAGAAATTCCGTAGCAGAGTTGTTAAAAGGTACGTACGTTTACTCGAAAAATACGCATACGCGAGTACGCAGTAAATACATTTACATATACTTTTCAAAAAAATACCGTACGCACTTGTACGCGTACACTTTCAAAGCGTACGCGTACGGAAAATGTATTTATGAAAATTCAATGTGGGACATATTTATAAAGTAACTAGGTACACTGCTATGTATTTACAGAAGTGGTTCCATTGAATATTTTAGATATGCGGGGGTGGTGCCTTTAAAAATTTCAAAATTCGCAACCAAATCGAAATGGTTGTGGAGGCAATGAATGTGGTAAACGAGTCGGGAGAACGATGATTTTTATCTCCTAGAAAAAAAAGACCTTGAAAACTATATAATCTGTCATTTACTTATAGAAAAACATACGTTGTGCTGTACACGTATGGAAAAGTGCCCACTTTTACACATTCTCTGAAGAAAAGTAGTCATTTCTACACTCACAAAAAGTACCCACATTTACGCGTACGTACGAGTAAAAAAAAAGTATTTTACGTTTTCTATACTTTGTGGTGAGTAAAAAAAAATACTTTATGTTTACATATACTTTCAAAAAAGTTCAGTAATTCTAACAACTCTGTTCCGTAGCTGTCCGCCTTGAAAAGTGATGGAATAGCAATGAGTCGCCGTGTGAAATTGTATGAATTTAAACGGTGGCTAAACCGTAGGGTTCAAATTGGGATTGACTTTTCGGGATCGGGATTGGAGTTTCGGGATCAGGACCGCTGAAACCCGGAAAGTTTGAGGGAATCCCGAGTTTTAACCTTCAATTGCACAGCGAAATTCCGTTGCAAAGCCGTGGGACCTGCAGAAATGGCTATTGTTAGCTGCTTTCCCGCTTTACTGGTGCTAACCGTTAACATGAAGAAACGACATTTATCTTGTCTAGGAGAAAAGGATATACGCTTTGATTGTGGCCAGGTAAAGCCCACCCGTTATGCAGTGACACGTGTCTTTGGCTTCTCTGAGATTTTGGACCGCGAGACATTAGTTGGTGGGAATTTTTTTTGACAATTCTATCATTTTGACAATTCTCGGGCGAACTCTTTTCACATCCCCCTCCAGATCAATAAGAGTATTCCGGAAAGTCACAATTTGTAGACACTTCACGAGAAGAAATTTCCTCGCTGGGCAGATAGATGTCAAAATCGAAAATGATGAGGGGTGATGGCGCCCCGAAAAAATCCAATCCAATCGGAGCCACACCAGAAAACGAGCGGCCGCTGGTACGAAATTTAATTAGCCCAACATGTTTTTTCTGCAGCGCGGTCTATTGTATAGTCGGCAGACATGATATTACACAGGTTTGGTCCACTTATGTTTCCCTTCGCTGAGCGTCAATGAAATTGAGAGTATAGCGATCGGTAACCTTCCCGATCGGTAAGCTCTCGATCGGTAAGCCAAAGTATGTCGATGGGTAAGCCAAAGTGTGTCGATGGGTAAGCCACACAAAGTCTAACAAAGTATCTCGATTGGTAACCCATGGTATATCGATTGTAAAGCCAATGTCTCGATCGGTAAGCCGCAATACAAACATACCATTTTATTTACAGGGCTTTTTACATGACTTTTGACACTTTGCATGACATTTTACAGGTATAAATTTATCATTTTTACACTACATCTACAAATTTATAAACGTTTTTAGTATATTTGCGCACGCGTGATTATAAATAATACTTATGTACACATTGGCGCCGCGTATTTTTACTTCTTTCTTCGCAGTTTGTACATTTGATGAAAGGCGCCCAGTCATAATTGCCTCATGTATTGTTTGTACATATTTACCTCAGTAATTATTCCATGTATTACACGTATGTACGCTCGCGGCTTACCAATCGAGATAGTCGGGTTAACAATCGATACACTGTGGCTTACCAATCGAGATAGTCGGGTTAACAATCGATACACTGTGGCTTACCAATCGAGATAGTCGGGTTAACAATCGATACACTGTGGCTTACCAATCGAGATAGTCAGGTTAACAATCGATACACTGTGGCTTACCAATCGAGATAGTCGGGTTAACAATCGATACACTGTGGCTTACCAATCGAGATAGTCGGGTTAACAATCGATACACTGTGGCTTACCAATCGAGATAGTCGGGTTAACAATCGATACACTGTGGCTTACCAATCGAGATAGTCGGGTTAACAATCGATACACTGTGGCTTACCAATCGAGATAGTCGGGTTAACAATCGATACACTGTGGCTTACCGATCGAGTCAAAAATAAAAATTGCCTGTGGCTTACCCATTGACACACTTGGCTTACCCATCGACATACTTTGGCTTACCGATCGAGAGCTTACCGATCGGGAAGGTTACCGATCGGGATTCCCTCATGAAATTCAACATCTTACACAGCAACTTCATAAAAATTTATGTGTATTTATGTCACATCAGCAACACATAAATTTTTTCTACCGATTTGACATAAATGTATTTTATGTGAATGTGACTAAAAAGCATTTAAGTCAAATAAGGTTCCAACCGGTGTCTTGA
This sequence comes from Sphaerolaimus hirsutus, assembly GCA_964036195.1. NCBI lineage: Eukaryota > Metazoa > Nematoda > Chromadorea > Monhysterida > Sphaerolaimidae > Sphaerolaimus > Sphaerolaimus hirsutus. Next base: position 19,016,593 of record OZ038458.1, read on the forward strand.
GAATCTGTGTACGGGTGAAATGCTGCACTAAACCATTATCATAAATACATACTGTATTACCTCGAATTACCACCCCCCCTCGAAATACCCCCTAAAATTCGGCTGAGGAAATAATAACCCCCCCCCTCGAAATACCCCCCTAACATTGAGTGTAAAGAGAAAGTACATGACAAATACCGCAGTTTGTGATCTGTACAATGCAGAACACATGTTAAAACTGGTGATTGAGTGACGTTAGGGAAGGGTTTTGTGTATATACAGTTTTATATGCCTATAAACACATATACATCTATGTAATTGTTCGGTTTTTCTACGTCCAAGTATGGGGAATTTCCGAAAATTTCTGGTGAAATAATAGACACCCCCTCTAATAAACCCCCCCTCAAATTATCCCCCCCCTCAAATTTTGCTGGCAAAATAATAAACCCCCTGGGGGTATTTCGAGGTAATACGGTATGCATTTATGTTGTTTGTATGTGTATCTTCTACTTTTTGTTTACTTCACAACAATGTCAAATTAACTTCAAATGATTATATGACAAGATTGAATTTAAAACAAATCAAATTCTTGTATGTCACATAAACATTCTGTATTACATATGTGACATAACAAATAATATTCTTGTATGGCACATAAACATTCTGTATTACAAATGTGAGACATAAAAAATGGAAACTGTGGCACATAATGGTTGACTTGGATTATTTTTGGTTCATCTTTAGAGCCATCTTTTACCATAAACATTTTTACATTGGTGACACTGACAATAATTTGTGACACACACTTGACACAATTTTTACAGTAAGCTCTGCCAGCATGTATACAAGATATTTATGCAACATAACAGTTTTACTTGTCTTACTGTGCCACATAGTGAAACAATCATATGTATTGAAGTGCTTAAAAAATGTTGATGTTTGAGATTACTGAGAAAAATGTGTCACATGTGTCACCACACCAGTTATTGTCACACACTACTTGAAAAGGGTTTCTGCAGAGACAAAATTTTGTTATCACACATCAACATTTCTTAAAACACTTTAACACATGGTTGTTCAACTACGTAGCATATCATGCTTAACTTATAACACATTTTTATGAAATTTTTTTTTGTATATTTGTATGTATGTATCATACATTAATTCGTCAGCAACAGTGTAAAGAACATTCCAGAACTTGTACTCATACTTGCACTTGTACTCTCAATAGCTGGATGAATGACCTTTACAGAGTTGAAATGTCATGTACATGTATTTTAAAAAACTGTGTATGGGAGCAAACCAATGTGTGTGGCATGGGGAAAACCAACCCTAGCATTCCTGCATTTTTTTGCTTGTGTGTGTGTGTGAGTGAATGTTGGCTTTCCAGAACTATACAGTGCAAACATTTTTTTACATGAGAGAAATGATTTTTAGATGTCAAATTCAGCATTCACACCAGTTTTATGAGAAGAAAATTTAATTACATTTTCTGAAAAATGCCCCTTTTTGTAACACTGAATGCAATGCTGAAGAATTGTTTTTCAATGAGAAATCCAGAATCTTGAAAAATTATGAATATTATGAGTACTGTCAGTTTTATTTGGACTTATTAAAATTGATCTTTACATTGCATGTTTACTGACATGATGATAACATAAATATTTCAATTTCATATGGGAATTGCAATGTGTACAATGAAAAATTATTGACAATTCCAGAAAGGAATATAAAATTTGTGATACACAGACTTTTCCATGACACTGGATCTTATGACAAATAAATTTTTTTGTTGTGATCAGAGGTTACAGCCACAGTTCTGATGTGTCTCAACAAAAATTTATGTGAGTTTATGTGGGATTTATGTATTGATGTAAAATTTATGTGACATTTATGCACAGTAAACAAATGGGCACATAAACTCACATAAATTTTTCTGAAGTTGCTGTGTTACTGAACAGCGAAGTGCGATACATCTTAAATACGGTAGAAAAACGGTGCACAGTGGGTCGTAAATATGTCAATATGTATAGTCGACAGACATCATTCTACAAAATTGGAAAGTTATATTTTGTTCTTGTAGAGCGAACGAGAAAGGAATTTAGTAAAAAAGAAAATATAAAGATAGTAAGAAGGTAAATAAAAATGTGCTGTTCTTTACGCACTCGTTTACTCTAATTTTTGTGCCGATAGGTGCTGCAAATTTTTGATTATACGTTTACCTACGTTTTATCTAATTCATATTTAGAAAAGTTACACGCTATCGATTCATTTTGACGAAAACTTGTTACGTTCAAAATTTTGAATTCAGAAAACGTTCCCGCTTTGTATTTATTCAGATCCAGACGACGCTTGGATGGCATCATGCCAAAAAACTCAACTACACTTTGACGGGGGTTTGAATTGTGCGGGCACAATTGAATAGTTTCATTCCGTATATGCGTAAGCACGAGTCACCAAAACAGAGTTCTACGGGTTGGATACAGCGTGCATGATATGACATCATGCGACTCATTGTATAGTATCATGTCTGCCGAGTATATCCGAAATGATACAGTCATGTTAAGTGTAAAATGCCCTGTAAAAGGTCAAATGTCTTACAAAGTGTCAAACGTCATCTAAACTGCCACGTTATGTAACACACGTGTTTGTCATCTTACAGGGCATTTGATATGACATTTTACAGGCTCTGGAAGTGCCCCCATGTTGAATCGGGTGACTTATAATTGAGGAGTTTGGTTCCGTAACCCGTTAAGTGCAAAAGTGAAAAAAATTGAGTTAAGTGCGGATCTGACGTATATATATATATATATATATATATTTCTTCGTGATAGAAAAATTTTTTTCTCAATATCTCATACCGTTCCCAAGATACAGAGATTGCGTTTTTTGAAAAAAATGCAATTTTGCATCTGAAACCTGTTACCTGCAGCCCAAAATAAGCGAGTTTGCACTGGAAACCCGTTATCTACAAAAGAAAACTATCATTTTTTGCACCCGAAACTCGTTATCTGCAGTGAAAAAAGTTTGCATCCAAAACTCTTTAAGGATTTAGTATGGAGGTGTCAAAATCACCATACAAAAATGGAGTTTGCATCCGAAACTCGCTAAGGAAATCTGTACTGGTTTTTATGAATTTGCATCCGAAACTCGTTATCTGCAGGTGACTTTGCACCCGAAACTCGTTATCTGCAGGTGCTTTGCACCCGAAACTCGTTATCTGCATGCATTTATGCTGATGTGACGTCAAACAAATCACCATAACTCTAGGTATATACGCCGGCCAGAGGGTTGTAAATATGGAAAATGTAGAGAAATTCATGAACTTGTCAAAAAGTTTCGGGCAAGCGTTGTCACTTGAAGCATGCCCGCGTGGGCCAATGTCAAAGTTTCAAATGCGATTTTCAAAAAACCCAAAAACCTGCAGATAACGGGTTTTGGAATCAAACTCCTCAATTAAAGTTACAATGATTCGAGCTGCCCAAATAAGTTCGGGCTAATTACATTCCGTCCCTGAAACACGTCTGGAGACCTGCCAGTTTGCATCCATTGGAACTGTGGATTTACCTGGCTGTGTGGTTGGGACACTTTTCGTACGCCATTTATGTGGTGTTTGTGTATGCTGGACACAATTCCGCAGTGGCCAAGAAATTGCCCTCGTGGTTCAGTGAGTTTTAGAGTTGAAAAAAGCTTGTGACAGTCGAAATTACGATGAAATCTCCGTTTTCACATTCAATATTGCCTTTGTCAAAAACATTTTTATTCAAATTCACAATTTTGACTTTCATGGCCGACGTAAGATTTCTGAGGATTACAGAAATTTAAGATGAGTAGTGTCAGCAAAAAACTTAATTAAAACGCCAAACTACTCACAATCGACCGCCACAAATTGTAAGCATTTAAATACGACACTAACTTCCACAGCCCGACGAGTACCCTCACCCATTCTGTACGGCCTGAGCAAATACAACGTGTACAGCGAGTGGGAATGCTTCATTGGCACCCTGCCAATCTACGGCTTCTGTCTCCTGTTGCACTCGGTCGCTTTTGGCACGCTGCCCAAAGTGATCACCACGGGAGAGACGCACTTCAAGCTGGCTTATGTAGCCGTTTCATCGGGGCTGCATTGCTTGTGCTTTGGCGCTGCACCTGTTATGAATGTGGCACTGGCTAGTGCGGGTATGTGTAGGGTTCGGACGATATGACTTTTCGATATCAATAATTGATATTTTTTTCAGAAACTCTATATCGATATTCGACATTTTTTTTCTGAAACTCTATATCGATATTCGACATTTTTTTTCTGAAACTCTATATTTGGTGTCAATACGATATGGACCCCGATCGATATGGAATACGATACGATATGGAATACGAAAATGCTCGACATTCGATTTCGTTTTTTTGATATTTTTGATATTTTGCTTTTGGTACAGCAAGGCATATTTCAAATGGCTTATTGTATTTTCATGTGGGTGTAAATATGGTCATCTCTTTACTGGATTGGATTGATCATCTTTTACTGAATGTAAATGGTGATTTTCACAGGGTTCACAAAAGTCAACATAGGAAAATGGAAGAAATAAATGATGAACCAAGATGTATCAGGAAAACAATAATTGGTAGACATCCCAGTTCATACTTATAACACAAGTTGCTTAATGGCATTTTGCAAGAAAAGCAGCATATCAACATTTTCTGGTAGGTAGGAAACCAAACCAAGTACAAGAAATGCCGAATAAGCACTCAAACAAAAATTAAATTGTAAATACCTCACCTTTGCTGCTAACAAAAACATTATAAACACGTAATACATATCTCAAAATGAGAATAATAGCTCAATTTGGGGGGCACAATACAGGATTGATATATCAGAAAAATGGTCAAGATTCGATAATATGCAAAAATTGTCAATATTCGATATGGATATTTGAAAATGGTCGATATTAGATATTTTTCAAAATTTTCAATATCGATATTCAATATGAAAAAACTGTCGATATCCGATATTTGATATGATTTATCTATCGTCTGAACCCTAGGTATGTGTACGGTGTTTGATTTGCAGTTCACAATTGTGACCAAGTGCCAATCCCAGATCCTGTAAAATGCATTGTAAAATGTCAATTGTCATGCAAAGTGTCAATCAAAAGTCACGTAAAATGCCCTGCAAAAGGGCCACCAAGTTGACCAAATGCATGACATTTTACATTTCACAGGGTCTGAGACTGCCCCCAAATGTAATGTGGTCAGGGGGAAATCGACAGAAATTGGAACGCATCGTGAGGAATTGAGGGAGGATTTTATTAGCCCTTTTCAAAAGTGTAGGAGCGGTGGCATTCCAACAACCTATACTAGTAAAGTAATGTCCGAGCCCGCCCAATGCAAATTCTAGCCACTTTGCAAATCCCTTTAACGAGATCTGAAACATAACTATGCCACAGGGCTACTAGCAGGGCATTTCAAATTGCCAAGACCTAGGGCCACAAGGGCAAATTGCTACAGGGCCACTAGAATTCTAATTAGATATTTAGAAAACAACGCCATACATAAATACACCGCAGTGGTGATAGCCGCCACACGAGTAACTCGCAGCCGTCTGGCCGCCTGGCTGAGCATGTTGCTCATCCTCATGGAGCTGTTCAAGCTGTTGCCCGAAGACATGGACATGCACACCAGTTTCTTGAGCACCTTGTTGTACACGTACAAGTGCATACAGCTGGTCAACTATGCCTCTGCTTGTGTGGATGATACTAGTAACAGGTGTTTTGGACTTGATTGTTTTTAGGAATATTATATGATTTGCTGTTTTCAGCTAGCGGCTCTTTATATACAATCTGGCAGAAAATATGCAAAATCAAAATTTTTAAGACGCGTCAAGTGCCGGACAAAAATAGGTAAAATAGTGGCACAATATAACAACGATGAAATATCAAAACAAATCATAAATATGTACATTATTATAATATTTCCCACACTCAATTCAACATCACTTCACATTCACAGGCACTTCGATCAGGGACGTAGCCAGGATTTTTGAGCGGGGGGGGCGGATTGTATACGGAGCCCGGCGAACGGGGGGGGCGGCGCCCCCCCCCCCTAAAATTTTGCCTATGCAGTAAGGGAATGACGTAATGGCGCTGACGCCATTCGTAGGCGTGACGCCATGGCGCCACTGGCGTTGGCATTGGCGCCAAAACAGCTGTATATGTCTGTATTTTACAGGCATATACAGCGACACGGACAGAAATTTCGGGTTTTTTTTACTGGCTTTGAGGCCGCGGATACTGGTCAATTGTAAATATATGCTGTGTGTCGATATAATGCGCGCTTGCGCGCAAAATTTTTACAAACTGCGGCAAAATCGTCTTCTGGAAGTGCCATTTCTGGCACATTTTTTTGTCCGGCCCGTGAAGGGGGGGGGGCGGCCGCCCCCCCCGCCCCCCCCCTGGCTACGTCCTTGACTTCGATCAACCTTTCTGCATGGCTCTACTAGATTTTGCATTTTATGCAAGCTACATGCCCTACACCGGTTTGCTGATAGTGCTTTACGACGATTTTTACAAACAATTAGCGGAGAGCAGAGGCAAAAGCGCGCATTCTTGGGGCGCGATTTTTGCAAAATCAGTGAGGGTGCTGTTTGCGGCCGCGCTGCTTGAATGTCTGCTCAGTTTCACCGCTGTGAGTTTTTTTAGGAATTGGTAAATAGATATTTATATTGACATTTTGGGGCTAGTAATACACCCTGGAAAATATCCAATGCACGGCAATTTTTCACCGTGAAATTTGCATTTTACGGGGCGCGGGACTATCACGGCAGTGATAATTTTTTGTGGAAATTTTTGTTTTTGATGTGAAATCGAGATTTGAAAACATGTAATATTACCCAAATTTATATTTGATGATGTTTTCAATACTGTTCAATCAATAAGGTAAGAAATCAATGCAAATGTTTTTATAATAAATATTATCCCCCCGCCCCCAGGTAGCCAGTATAGCCTCATCTACAGAGGCAGCCGAACAATTAGACTACGTAACTCTCTGCTGCGTTGTGTACATCATGGGACAAATGTTCCACGTAAAATACGTGGTCATGTTCGGCTTTCCCGCCCTGTTCGCGTCAGTGGACAACATGAAGCCGGAAAAGGTTGCACTTAAAATTTCTTTGACCCAGAAAATTTGGGCTCAATATCGTGTCTTTCAGGGTCCCATATGCATTTCGCGAGTGACGTGTTATGCGCGCATGTGGCGCCACTTCGATAGGGGCTTGTACCAATTTCTGAAGAAGCATGTTTATTTGCCCTTGGTGGCGCCCTCGTTCAGCTTCGGCCGCAAGCTGGCCGCCACGCTAATGGCTTATGGGTCAGTTTTTTGCCAACCCGGATTTTGGAGGTGCAAAAAATGGCAGACAGACAAAAGTTTATTGAACGCATCATCCAAAAAATTTTCGATCGGGTAGATTTGCGTTAGGCGAGGAGAAATCTAAAAATTCACAATCCGCAACACTCGCGAATGCTCAATCCACAACATCGAAATATTTCATCGGCATTGTGGGCTCGCTTAAAAAAAAAATGAAATTTGCATTTCATCAATCACATCCAACGGCCACACAACTAAAGATGTCAAATCCTCTGGAAAATAAGTGTTGTTTTTCAATCAGATACGGTATTTCCTCGAATTACCCCCGGGGGGGGGGGGGGTATTTTTTCAGAGTGACAATTTTGAGAGAAAAACGTGAAAAATGGAACAATAACCACCATTTATAAACTTTTACAGCCTTTATAAGGATGTAGATGGTATAAACGATGTTCTAACGTAACACAGTAAGTGTTTTGAACGTCTGTTATGCATTTCCCGGACCACAAATTCATAGTGCCCACTTTGAGGGAGGGGGGGGGGGTATTTCGAGGGGGGGGGGTATTTCGAGGAAATACGGTATTTATTTTTTTCAAAACTAGTTTTCGAATTATCGAATTTCTGATGTTTCGACTAACTTTCGTATTTTGAATAAATCTGTTTTGCGCCCCAAAAACGTTTTTTTTCCATCCCTCGGTGGAATAAAATTTCTGAAAATTTTATCAAATTTTCGAAAATTTTGCCACCGTTACCCACACCACACATTCTAGCTTCGTTCTGGTGTGGCACGGCACGTCGGGCCGCATCGCCAGATGGGTCACCTTGAACGGGATCGAGGTGATGCTCGAGATGGCCATGAGTGCCCTTTACCAGTGGCAGGGCTATAGAACTTGGCTAGATGCCAATTTCAGCCCAAAGAATCAGCGACGCCTAGGCGCCCTGTTTCAGGATGTATTCGTCTCGCTGGGCATTTTCGGCTGTTTTCACTTTGTCTGCGAGCACAAAGTGGGGATGGTGGTGGCACACAAAACGTTATACACGTTTGTAATAAAATTAGCCAGGTGTGTTATGGGAGCTGAGTGGGTACCCTTGGGTAGTCCTTGTGCAAATGGGAGATCCGGGAAATTGGGCCTCTAATTGACATCGACACCCAATGTCAACTGGTGCCGATCCTGATTCAAGGGCTTGCTGACGAGTGTACGAACGACGTTCAAACGCGATCTTTGAATTAGGAACGAAACCAGTTGACATTTGGTGTCGATGTCAACTAGCGTGTGGGAGCCATTACCTCATTTAACTAAAAACAATGACAATGCATGTTATGTTGATGATAGTTAAATGTCATAGGTAGCCAGGCAGGGACCTATCCAGGATTTTTGAGCGGGGGGTGCGTGTTTCCGGAGGTCGGCGAACAAGGGGGGAACTTAGAGGGAACTTCTGTGCGATCATAAAAATCCGATTTTAACAAGTGTGTTCATACGCATTTGAAGAAGTGTAAGTGTGGCGAATCTATTCAAAAAGTGTTAGCTGATTTTTGTCAACGAGACAAAAATTTCTGTGTACCTATTTAAATACCTAATCATTTACTCATTTCACGGGTTATAAGCTGGAGAGTATTTTGGGCAGCGTATATTTCCTATTTGTGTACTTATTTATTATCATGAAATTTAAAAAAATTGCAGACCATTCTGGCACCTGATATTTCTGGGCTACTGTTTCAACAATGTCAACATGGCACTCGACCAGTGGGAAACTTTCAAATGGAAATGGGACAAATGTCCATTTTTATTTAAAATTGAAGATGCGGCGGATAATATGCAAGTTGAAAAAGTGAAAGATGAGTGAATGATGTTTTTAGGAAACTTTCAATTAGGTGGGCGTTTTCATCCAATTATGATGGTTCATGTGATGTGATGTTATTGTCTTGGAAAAAGTATTTTGCGGGTACAAATTTTCAACATTCTACCCTTTTATTTTACTGTTGCACTATCTGTCTGGAGTCTGATTGAACTTAACCTAAAAACTATTACCCAGAAAAACGTTCGTCTGTGTGCACGCGCGCATTAATAATGGAGTAAATAAATAGAAATTCCGTAGCTGTCCGCCTTCAAAAGTGATGGAATAGCAATGCGTCGCCGTGTGAAATTGTATGAATTTAAACGGTGGCTTAACGGTAGGGTTCAAACGGGATTGACTTTTCGGGATCGGGATTGGCTTTTTGAGCTTTCGGGACCATGATCGGCATTGACATCTCGGGATCGGGATTCGTTTTTTAGTGATTTCGGGATCGGGATTGAGGTTTCGGGATCGGAATTGGCATTTTGAAAAGGTTATAATGGCCCTACACACACTAGTTTTCACCGTGACCAATGTGAAAACTGAAATGGCGACATGGCGACATCCAGCCAACTCTTTTTTATGCTTTATGTGTTTTTAGTTTTCAAATTTTGAAACTTTAACTTTCATTAATTTGAATTCAAGTTTGAATAAAATAAAATCATTCAACCGTGTTCATTAATTTGCATTTGAAAAATTTTCAGTTTTCACACGAAGTCACGGTGAAAACTAGTGTGTAGGCACAAAATAGGTACATGATTTTCCCTGATTTGTTGACAAAATCGGCCTACCACATCTGGATGCCAGAATAGTGGAATAAAGTGGACATTAAAGGTTTCCATTCACATTTATTAGTGCAAACATAGCTACCTAGTATAGTATAAAGTTGGCCATTTTTTCCGGGATCGGGATTTGAAAATTTTCGGGACCGGGATCGGGATTCGTTTTTACAGATTTAGGGATCGGGATTGGAGTTTCGGGATCGGGACAGCTGAATCCCGAAAAGTTTCGGGATTCGGGATCGCGATCTCGTTTGAACCCTACTAAACGGTAAAACAATTTTCCACATGCATTACGAATGCGCTGAGAAAACTTTAAATATTTGTCACACTTTGCATGATGAAATTACAGCGCATGTCAATTTGGTTATTGCGTTGGTACGGCACTAAGGTCAAGGTGACTATTAAAATTTTAGCGACAAAATACACCAAAAATACGTACTTTACTGTAAAAATGTTAACAGTACAAAACCAAACTTTTACGACAGTTTGCTGCAATCCGTCAACACACAAATCCCGAAATCAATTTGTTACTGTCTATAAATCAGCGAACTATTCACAAAATGGGCAACATGATTAGTGGCGAGAAGCTGCAAAAAGCGTGAGTAATTGACATAATTGTTGCAAAATACAATTAACCGGACGGTATTTTCGGAGAGCCCCATTCGTAATACCTATCTAATGTTTTACGATGCTGGACTCAATTCAGTCTTAATCTAGGCAGCTGAGCTGATTTTAGGTGCCACTCCCAGAGCATGTAAAATGTCAACTGTCATGTAAAATGACCTGTAATATAGCAAACCAAATTTCTCATTTCACATTACCTTTGCCACTTTGCCTGACATTAATATTTTCCAGGACAGTTTATTTTGTAGTAAGTTCAATCAACTACAATTTGACATTTTACGGGGTCTGGGACAAAACGGATCGGACATGTGAAAACGTGTAGTGGTAGCCAAACCAGCGCAGATCAGTGCGGCTGCGTTTGAAAAAATCCAGAAGAACTAGTTCCAGTCGCTACTAGTGATGGAAAGGCACCGTGGCTAGTGATGTTAAAGGCACCGGGAAAAATGGCACCGCACCGCACCGGCACCTTTGCCAACACATGAAAAGGGCACCTGGCACCCTGGGGCACCGGCCAGAAAATGGCACCGCACCGCACCGGCACCGGTGCCTTTTGGAAAAAATGGCACCGGCACCGAAGGGCACCGGCGGGTTGCCGGTGCTAGCACCGAAAGGCACCGCACCGGGCTGGAATTTCTGAAGTGAATATCGGGCAGTTTCTCAGTGGTCTCACCTTTGGAAGCGCATATTTCCATGAATTTTCAACCGATTTTGATGGTTGAGCACTTAAAATGATAAGAATGATGTGGCAATCACTTTTATGAAGCAATTACAATGATTACAAATGAAAGATAAAATATTTAATTCACTGCAATGTCCATAGCCACTATTGTCTACTGATCGGAATCGTTGCTGTACAGAGAATGGAACTATCTCTGTCATAAACTGACAACAAATTTTGAACAAACAAGTTAGATAAATTTAAAATATAAAAATGATTTAAAATTCAACAAAATTTTAGATTCGTTCATCAGATCACGTATCGGGTGTAATGGATTTCACAGTAGGTATATTTATTTGATGGGAGGTTTACAAAAAAGGCAAAAACGGTTGGGTAAATATATCGCTGTTTTTTGAAATATGAATACGCACATACTATGGACAAAATTGCACAGCACATGAAGCCTTGGCCGGTGCCTTTCCCGGTGCCTTTTACTTTGGCCCGGTGCTAGCACCTTTGGCACCGGCAAAAAAATGGCACCGCACCGCACCGGCACCGGTGCTATTCTGAAAAAAATGGCACCGGCACCGGCATGGCACCCCTGAAGATTGCAATGGCACCGCACCAGCACCGGTGCTGGTGCCCTTCGGTGCCCAGCACCGGGGCACCGGTGCCCCGGTGCCTTTACATCACTAACCGTGGCACCGGTGCCGGTGCGGTGCGGTGCCATTTTTCGGGGGTGCCCTGCTGGTGCCGGCGCCATTTTCTCCAGAATTGCACCGGTGCCGGTGCAGTGCCATATTTCAGCCAGTGCCAAAGGTAGGTGCTAGCACCAGGGCCAAAGTATAAGCCACCGGAAAAGGCACCGGACAAGTCATAATAGGGTGTAAAATTTTGTCAACAGCATGTGCTTATTCATATTTATAAGATCAATATCCTAGGATCAACTGTTTTAGTCATTTTTAGCAAAACCGTCTCATCAAATTTACTTTGAAATGTGCCATACCCTTCTGAAGAGGGAATACATGATTGTGTTTTCTTCAATCATAAATATTACGTTTGTTTTGCCATTTTGTTCTTAATTTGTTGTCAGTATATGACAAAATATACTAACATTTCCTGTACAATATCCACCTCAGACAGTAGACAATAGTGACTACCAGTATGTGTATTGGAGCAGATTAAATATTTGAGCTGTCATTTGTAATTATTCTAATTGCTTCATAAAATGATCACCACATCATTCTGAACATTTTGAATGCTCAAACATCAAAATCGATAGAGAATTCATGATAAAATACACTTCCGAAGATGCGGCCTCTAAGAAAATACCTGATAAATCATTCGGAACTTTCAGCCCGGTGCGGTGCCTTTCGGTGCTAGCACCAGCAATCCGCCAGTGCCCCAGGTTGATGCAGGGGGCCCACAACCCCAAGACACAGTTGGGAGAGCAAGCTTATTGCACAGTGCTAAACTGAACATGCATCACAAAAGGTCACAACAGGTGGTGTGCACTTGAAACATAACAATCGCGGGTTTGGTAATAACCCCATCTACACTACTACTCAACTCCTCGGGGGGTAACTGGATTATATGACCTTGGATAATCATAAAAAGGTAAGAGATACAACAGAGTTTACAAGTTTCACGTATCTGAAGTTACAAAAACCAATTGAACAATGTTTGCATGGGAAAACAGAAAAGCTTATACACAAAAGAGTTTCCTCAATCAAATGAACAAATTTCATGTCTTGCATTGACAGCAGGTCTTTTATCCAACATCCATCGACTTGGACTTCTGCTGCACTTTCCTTGATGTGTTGCATAAGGGCTTGACCATTCGGAAACATTTGCAGAATCAGCAGTCTTCCCTAGGGTTGGCCAATGTTTTTTTTTTAACGTTTTTTTAATAAAAAAAACGTTTTTTTTTTTAAAAAAACATGACGTCCGAAATGTTTTTTTAAAAAAAAAACATCGGCCGAAATTTTTAGTACTAAGCACTGGGTATTTTGCAAAATTTTTGCGCGCAAGCGCGCAATTTCACACACAAATTGACATTGGTGGTTGTTTTCATTGGTTTTGTTGCATTTTTAGTATCAAAACATCCATTTCTATGTGCTACCATGGGTGAATAAGCCGACATATGTTGCTGTAATATATAATATTGAGGTAATGTGTTTCCATGTACCTCCACAGTGTGTAACTTCACTCCCAAAGTAACAACCTCCTTTTATAACCTTGTTTGATCACCATTTCGTGCTAAACTTTACCTGAAGTCTCGAACATTCGACTATAAGGCGATATACGAACGATATGTCGACGAAAAATGGATATTTTTGACACAAATCACCACTTATAATGCTATCCCATGGCTCCAAAGCCATTATATGGTCATATTTAACATCACAGAGTATTGCCAGTGTCTGATATACCTATATATGTTGACACTAGGTCATATCTGGGAGCTTTTTAAAAAAAACGTTTTTTTTAAAAAAAAAACATCGAGTTAAAAAAAACGTTTTTTTTCCAACCCTAGTCTTCCCAAATCGATAGGTGGGTGGTTGTAACTTGATGTTGCAGGTTGACAAATCAGCCAAATCAGTTTGTGTGGTGATATTGTGCAGACTGGCCAGGTAGTTGGGATTTTCAAGCAGAATCAAGCCATTGGCAGCAAACATCTTTACTCCGAGTTTTTTGAGCATGTCTCTCTCTTCACATGATTGTGAGCATGTCCGATACAGATTTGGATACAGATAAAAATTATGAATGACACAAGAACCTGGTAGAAAAAAAACCATAGTGGAAAAAGATAAATACAGATTGGAAAAATAATGGAAAAATGCCAGAAAACTGAAAATCGAGCCAGAAAATAGAAAAATGGCCTGGAAAAATGGAAACGGACAGGTAAAAATTTTTCAGCCGGAAAACGGAAAAATGGGCCAGAAAAACGGAAATGGAAAGGTAAAAAATTTTCAGCTGCCGGAAAACGGAAAGGTAAAAAATTTTCAGCTGCCGGAAAACGGAAAACGGAAAGGTAAAAAAATTTCAGCTGCCGGAAAATGGAAAACGGAAAGGTAAAAAATTTTCCTGCGGAAAGGCGGAAAACGGAAACGGAAATTTGACACCCTACCCCAGGGTGCCGGTGCTATTTTTTTCAGAATGGCACCGGTGCCGGTGCGGTGCCATTTTTTTGCTGGTGCCCAAGGTGCCCTTTCTGAGGAATGGCACCGTTGCCAGTGCGGTGCCATCTTTCCCGGTGCCTTTTCCATCACTAGTCGCCAGGGACGTATCCAGGATTTTTGAGCGGGGGGGGGGCTGTTTGTTTACGGAGCCCGGCGAACGGGGGGGGCTCAGCCCCCCCCCCCCCCTAAAATTTTACCTGTACAGTGGCGGAATGGCGCCATGGCGCTGGCGCCATTCGTAGACGCCACGCCATGGCGCCATTGGCGTTGGCGCTGGCGTCATGAACCGCTGATATGTATGTAAATATACATACATATGGAGAGATGGGCACGAAATTAAACGTACTTTACAGATATTTGAGGGTACAGGTGCCGATTTTCCAATAATCCCGTGGACGGTGGAAAAATGCAATCTCGCGCGCAAAATTTTTACATAGCACCTTGGGAATTAGTACCGAAAACGGCATTTTCCTCGATTTTTTCCGGTCTCACCCGGGAACGGGGGGGGCTGCAGCCCCCCCCCCCCCGCCCCCCCCCCCTGGATACGTCCTTGCTAGTCGCTACATAAATGCCAAAATACATTGAATGCAGTATCAGTAGAGCATTTCAGTATTCATGGATTCTTGATTCCAAAAACGACTGAAATACAGCAGCAACTGAAATGAGTGAACTAGTTGACATATGGGAACTTTCAGATGACATTGAACAAACTATAGAAAAAAGTTTTCTAAAAAACCTTGCAGTTTACCCGCGGCAGGAAAAGCAGAGTACGAAAAGTTGGACAAAGAAGGCAAAATTGGACAGCAAACCATGCAGAAACTGGCCGACAAATACGGAATCGATGTATCTGCGGTTCTACGCTAGAGTTTTAGATTGCATGAGTGATTAAATTATTGTAAAAAGAGTTTGGTGTAGTGTGAATGTCCATTTAAATGTATCTTTAAACACACTGCGGACGCACATACGGAAACAACAGCTTTTTATCCGTCAAAACACTTTGGATACTTTGAAAATACCTAAAATTAACTAGCGAAAATGATTTTGGAAATGTGGCAGTTCGGAATTTTGTTTAAATCCAGTGTTTGAGCGTGTGGACAACTTTTCCGCTGTGAAGAGCGCCATTTGGACTGAGATTAGCCAATGTGTTCTAAAATTGATATTTGGGCTCGCGATTATCATTAATTTATAAAAAAAATAATTCCGACTAGTGATGAACGTCGCTCTAGGATCCTTCAGTTGCTTTGAAGAACGATATAATTGCAGCATAAACGTACACCGATTGATCGGATAAATGAAAAGAAAATACAAAAACAGACACGATCCCAAGTGCCCAAGACACACAGACACGGTGCCAATCACAAATCCACAAGTCAACCAATTCACCCAAAAATGGAGAAAAAACACCCCAACTGAACCGAAATCATCATCTCATCAAGAATCTTCACTCTTACCAGCCGCGCTCACATAACCACTGCCGGCAGCCGCCATCTCACTCAGCAAGCCGGTGGCGTGCAGCGGCGCCAACACCTCCGCCGCCAACTGCACCAGGTGCGCGCAGTCCGGCTTCAGGAGCAGCACCGCCGACGCGCTGCGCACTTGCAGCAGCGGCGATAAACGCGTGCTGAGGGATGACACGCTGTAGGCTGATAGGATGCCTGTAAATTCGATGGAATAGCTAGACTGGTGTGGATAGTTAGGCGCTGAAAGTTTTAGTTCTTGATTTCGATCTCCATATCCGACTGATGGCTTTACCGTATTTTTCTAATAGAACGGCATATTTACCTCCCAAGGGCACCTCTAATAGAACGGCAGGTGTTTGCTCTTTTTTGCACTCACGAAAACAATAGAACAGCAGCTTCCAACACCAACAGACAACTTCAATACCTCCAATAGAACGGCAGGCAAAAAGTTAACGAAAAAAATAACGGCGCTCTTCTATTACAAGAAATGCGGTATTTTCCCGAATATAAATGCCGATGACACGAAAATTCGACACGATTTGCCATATTTACGCTGATATTCAGCATGCCTCCAAAACTATCGATAGAAGAACCAATGTGCTCGATTCTAGCACAGTAGTTACAACAAACACAACAAACTTTTCCTGTGCACCAACAATCCAGCGAGCAGTGTGCGAACGGCGGCCGGCCGCAACAGCGAGCTGTCCAACAGCAGCGCACCAGAAACGTTGCTATCAGACTGGGGGTCACTCAGACCCTGTAAAATGTCAAATGCTATGCAAAGTGTCAAGTGTGTAACATGCCCTGCTGGCAATCACGCTCGCGATCAACAGGCCATTTTACATGACACTTTGCACGACATTTAACATTTTACAGGCTCTGCGAGTGGCACCTGGATAAGCCGCAAAACGGCGCCCAAACCCAGCACGAATGAACCCCGCTGCGATAGTGGTGAAGATGTCTGCTGCACTGTTGATGTGCCCACCTCCGATTGTGGTTCAGACGGGTCCATCTTTTGGCTGATCTCTGGAAGCTCATCAGATTTTGGCTCATTGCCAACTTCCGTCGCAGATCGAGCGGAACAGTTCACGACATTTTTCGCGGAGTTCAACCTCCTTGCCTGAAGAAAGGAAGACAAATGTCAGCGCGAAAACATTTGTGAGAAAAACGTGGAACAATGAAACTGTTGATAGAAGCGTTCCAAGTGGTGATTAAAAACAATAAATAAACCCAATATTGCAGCTGCAACACGTCACCCACAAACTTTTGCCAATTTCCTACGTTGACGCCGCTCGGTACGTGAACGTTTCTTCCCCGCAGGGCGCTGCAGTTTGTTTGCGCTCACAAAAGTCGTGATGGCTTGAAACATAACTTCCTCCTTTGCTGGCGCCGACAGAAAGTGTCGCCGTTTAACCCGGAACACTGAATCTTACTGGGTTATTTCTTGGAAATGGGTTCTACAGTGAAATAATGGTGTCACACACGCTGGATGTCAACCAATTGAATTCGTGTCAACTAAATTTTAGTGAATTATGGGATTCCTAGCGAATTAGTCAACTTACCTATCTGATAGAACATAGTTAATTTTACATTAAGGTACTTAATTTTCATTGTTTCTGTTAAGTATGATGCTTTAAAAACAATTTTGTGTTATTTAGTTGACACGAATCTGCCATGTCAACTAGCGTGAGGGTCAAATTGAACAAAATTCATGATAACCCAGTTTTTAGCTACATGTCCAGCCGAGTGAAACGACGCCACTGCGGCCAATCAGCACGGAGCATCGGCCGCAGCACCCGTTGCATTTTGAACTTTTTTGGCACTGTTTTAATGCCCTAATTGCTTCTTGGCAATTGGCCAAGCCAGTGAAGGTTCAAAAACTGTCGGATTTTTCTTTTTTTCGCGAAAGTGGGAAGAATCTGACGATACGTCATAAACCCGGCTTTCGAAAAACACGGTGTTTGTTTTTATACACAACTATTCGATGACTTGCGTTTTCGGTTTGAAAACGGTGACAAATTTCGAAATAAAAGAGTCAAGAGGTTAAAGGGGTGGATTTATATGTAGTTCGACTCTTTTTGTATTACACCAACCTTTGACACACAGAATTCCTGGGAATAGAGTATTATTTTATTCGGTGTGCGTATAAAACTTATTTACAAGCCTCTACATTCACTGAAGTCATAAACGTGGGTCATCCGAATTGCCGTGGGGTCAAATTTTGGCAGGATGCCAGAGGAACAAAAAGCGGAAGCGTGCACATCAGCGGCGGATGGAAAAGAGCCTAGCACCCAAAAACGCGATGTGCACTGCCTCAGTACTATTCATAAGAATTTACCAGTTTCTAAGGTTGGTTTTGTAGAGTAATTTTGGCTTTAAATGAATGAATATTGTGGCCTTCTGTTTTCTGGCATAGATTTCACCGGGAAAACCCGTAAACCTACAGTTTATTTTGTCCATTGGTGAATTCGTGGGCGATAAAGGTGTGGTTCAGTAGCTTAATATGCATCAAAATTTTCTCCACGAAGACCCTCGGAATTACCCGGTAACCTCCCATATTCAAATCCGTCGCCCCTCAAATCCCCTCCCACCTCAGGTAGTAGTGCACCCGCTGGTGCTGCTCTCAGTGGTGGACCACCTAAACCGGGCCAAAAAATCGGCCAACGTGCGGCGCGTTGTCGGGGTCCTGCTCGGCTCGCCCAAGGCCGACAAGGTGCTCGACATCGCAAATTGTTTCGCGGTGCCCTTTGATGAGGACCCAGCTGACTCGGAGTCATGGTTTTTGGATCACGATTATTTGGAAAATATGTATCACATGTTTCATAAGGTTGCCGGTGAGTTTGGGTGTAGTTGTTTTATCTGGTCCTGTGAAAAGATAGTTGCGTAATTTATCGTTAATTGCGTCCTGGATAGTTGCGTAATTTAAACGTTTTTTGATTAGAATACGAGAAAATAATTAGATAAGTGTATTGAGGTAAATGAATAGCTGAAGTGTAGTGAACGTCGACAGCAGGGGTCTTGTAGATTTGGAGCCGTGCGGTGATTAATATATTTGGAAAGTAAATCGCTTCTCCAGAGGGATAGATAGCCGGACAATTTTCTGGGCGAGTGTTCAATATAGGGTTGGCCGATGTTTTTTTTTAAACGTTTTTTAAAAAAAACGTTTGTTTTTTTTAAACATGACGTCCGAAATGTTTTTTTTTTAAACATCGGCCGAAATTTTTAGTACTAAGCACTAGGTATTTTGTAAAATTTTTGCGCGCAAGCGCGCAATTTCACACACAAATTGACATTGGTGGTTGTTTTCATTGGTTTTGTTGCATTTTTAGTATCAAACATCCATTTCTATGTGCTACCATGGGTGAATAAGCCGACATATGTTGCTGTAATATATAATATTGAGGTAATGTGCTTCCATGTACTAGGGTTGGGGAACCGAACCGACCCGAACCGAGAACCGAGCAGTATTTTGGAACCGAGAACCGAGAACCGGAACCGAGCTTGAGAACCGAACCGGAACCGAGAACCGGCACTTATACCCGGAACCGAAGTAAATACCCGAAAGAACCGAAATTTTCTAGGAATCTTTTTTATCCCTGAATCCAGGAATCCCGAAAGTTTTTAGACAGCGTTTTTTCAACACCTACATCTAAGCCTTTAAACAGCAGCTGAACATCTTGGTGCGTGTTCAGAATTGCAATATGATTGCGCGGGGGCGTGTAATTTCACATATATTCCAGCGACATTACACCTTGCAATGAAATCTACCATATCCCACCTGAATAAATAAAATAAAACATAAAAAAATTTCATCATATTTATCAAATTGCTTTGATAAATATGATGAAATTTTTTATGTATGTTCGTTTATTCAGATGGGATATGGTAGATTTCATTGTAAGGTGTAATGTCGCTGGAGTATACACATTATCACTGGTAGTCGTTTTCATTGGTTTTGTGGCAGTTTTAACCATAAGTTGGCAAAGGTTATTAATGTTTGTACTCAAAATAATACGCGTACTCACTCGCGTACTACATAAATACATTTACGTTTCCTCCAGGAAAAAAATACCAGTACTCATTTACTCGTGTACTTTTTGAAAGTACGCGAGTACAGAAAACGTATGTTTGCTTTTACACATTTTAAATACCAGTATTATTATAACAACTCTGATTTCTGCATTCTACCATGAAATAATAAGCTGTGATATGCTCCTGTAGTATGAAATATCCAACCAATGTACTTACACATGTAAACTTGGGTATATTGTTTTTCTGTTGTTCAGCCGACTATTACCCGATACCCGGTTATTTTGTTACCCGGAACCGAAATTTTAATCATTTTAGAACCGAAAGAACCGAACCGGAACTAGGGTTCAAACGGGACCGGTTTTTCGGACCGGGACCGGGACCAGAAATTTTTCTTATCGGGACCGGGACTAGGTGGTCCGGACCGGGACCGGGACCGGGACTGGCATTTTTCAATTGTCGGGACTGGGGCATCCGGACCGGGACCAGAATTTGCCGAACCAGGTACCAGGACCACAGCCCCCTTTTAAGCCCTATCGGGACCGATAACCATTTGAATGCATATTTTCAGAAGTTTCATACGATTTTCACACTTCATTCAATCAAAATTGTCATCAAAAATATAGTAAAGTCACAAAAATGACATAATGCACAAAAATTATGACAGTGAGTATTGATACATAAGCTGGCGCAGTGCTTTCTGAAGGTAAATTATATTTTCAGCCTTCTCTGATGTCGAACATGAATGAGAATGTTTGGAACTCACTAAAAAAACGTCAAAAATTCGTCGACAGAACGAGAATGCGCCGACTGGCGCGAATTCTTTTGAATTTTACAAGTATTTAAAAGGCAAAATCTGGATCCAGTCCGGTCAATTTTTCTTATCGGGACCGCTGAAAAATTCCGGGACCGGGACCGGGACTGGGTGGTCGGGACCGGGACCGGGACCGGGACTGGCCTTTTTCAATTGTCGGGACCGGGACCGGGACTGGGGTGTCGGGACCGGGACCGGGACCGCCCCAGTCCCGACTTTTTGCCGAACCATGTACCGGGACCGCGTTTGAACCCTAACCGGAACCGAGTTTAAGAACCGAACCGAGAACCGGAACAGAAAATTTTCAGGAACCGAGAACCGATACCCGAACCGAAATCTTTTGGAACTGAGAACCGAGAACCGGAACCGAAAATTTTGAAATTCCCAACCCTACCATGTACCTCCACAGTGTGTAACTTCACTCCCAAAGTAACAACCTCCTTTTATAACTTTGTTTGATCACCATTCCGAGCCAAACTTTACCTGAAGTCACAAACATTTGACTATAAGGCGATATACGAACGATATGTCGACGAAAAATGGATATTTTTGACACAAATCACCACTTATAATGCTATCCCATGGCTCCACAGCCATTATATGGTCATTTTTAACATCACAGAGTATTGCCAGTGTCTGATATACCTATATATGTTGACACTAGGTCATATCTGGGAGCTTTAAAAAAACAACGTTTTTTTTATAAAAAAAACATCGAGTTAAAAAAAACGTTTTTTTTCCAACCCTAGTTCAATATATGGATTTTTCCGCGTTGTAGAAGGATAAATTGGTGGAAAAAAGCTAAAAATAGTTAACTATGCACACATATAACCAAAAATAGCTGAAAATACGGAAAACGGCACGTGAACTAGCTATGTTGAACTAGCTTGACTATACTTAGTGTCAAAAACACAAGAAAAATTCATTCGGGCGTTTTATAAAATGAAATAAATCAACTCTCATTCTTCACGGAACGAGTCATATTTACAACCAATCACCCATTCAAACGCAGCCCGCGAGCGTATCGTGGGCTGGTACCACACGGGCCCCAAGCTGCACTCGAACGACATCGCCGTCAACGAGCTGTTCAAGAAGCACACGCCCGACCCAGTGCTGGTGATCATTGGCGCGCGGCCAAGTGACGATTTGGCCCTGCCCACTTCCGCCTACGTGGAGGTGGAAGAGGTGCACGATGTGAGTATGATTTGTGAGATTCAACTTTTGTGCTTAACTGTAGTTTTGGACTTATAGACATACAAATTGAATGTGGCAGAGGGAGGGGTAAATTCACACTGATTTGAGGTATTCGGCTATTATAATGATAGTCAAAAATATAGAAAAGCACTAAAGGCTAGTTTTACACTAAGAATGCCAAAACCACTGAAAACAACCACTAATAGTAATTCGCATGTGAAATTGCGCACGTGCGCAAAAAGATTGCAAAATACCTTGTGAAAAGATAGGTACTATAGAATTTTGGCTGCAGTTTCTTAAAAAACTGGTTTCGATGCTTACGTTTTTTTATTAAAAACCCGGCCAGTCCAAGTCCCGACTGCTTTTATTACCCGCAACTAGGGTTGGAAAAAATCAATTTTTTTTAAACGCCTTGATTTAAAAAAATTGATTAAAAAAAAATTAAAATCAGATTTTTCTAAAATCGCCCAAAATGGGGGTATAGAGTAAAAATATATCTATGTTAAGTGTCAGACAATGTATTGTTATGTCTATTGTGGTCATATTATGACTGTGAAGTCATGGAATAGCATAATATGCAGTGATTTCTTTCAGAAATATGTATTTTACGTCGACTTATTATGTATATCGCTTTTTGTCGAATGTTCGTGACTTCAAGTGAAATTCAGGATGGAATAGTGCTTAAATAAGGTTGTAAGAGAAGGCTAATATATTGACAGTGATGTTTCACACTGTAGAAGTATGTGGGAGCACATTGGTTTGATATTATATACTACACTAGCATATCACGGTTTATTATTACATGGTAACATGAATAAATGGAATATTTTACACTAAAAATGCCCCAAAACCCATGAAAACACCACAAATGGTAATATGCATGAGAAATTGCGCGCTTGCGCGCAAAAAAAAAGCATAATACCTAGTGCAAGTCTACCAGAAATCCACCCTTTGATTATTTTTTTTAAATCAGATTTTTTTAATCAGTTTAAAAAAATCAAGTGCCAACCCTACTCAAACCTCAATTCGCTTTTTCACCCAAATTCACTTTAAAACCCCCGCTTTAGGACGGCACGCCGCCCGTGAAAACGTTCGAACACGTCGCCAGCGAGATCGGTGCCGAGGAGGCTGAAGAGGTCGGCGTAGAACATCTGCTGCGCGATATCAAAGACCAAACTGGAGGCACCCTGGGGCAGAGATTGGCTGATCAGGCATCGGGTGCCAATGGACTAGCCACTCATTTGACCGATATTGAAACTTATCTGCGCAATGTGGCTGATGGCAAATTGCCAATGAATCATAGTATTATGTATTTGTTACAGGTGAGTTGGACTGTATAGCGGGCTTTATTTGATTTTTGCCGCTGTCTATTTTTTGCCGCTGTCTATCTGGTGGCAGTCCCAATCCCTGTAAAGTGTAAACTAAGGTGTCAAGTGTCATGTGAAATATCAAAAAAATCAAAACAACAAAAGAAAATATATTTTTTACTGAACTTTGCATGACACTTTACTTTGCCCTTATTTCGCCTGCGAAACGGCCAATAAATAGCCTAGCATTGTTATGGTCCTTCAATTTTGGTTTAAATTAATCCTCACTTTCATCAAAAGACATTTCAGGTTTTTCCGCATTCTAAAAAACCAATTCAACGCAGGAAGCTCTAAACTTGATGCCCGACGTGGAGTCAGCGGCGTTCGAACGATCGCAAAACATTTTAGCCAACGACGAAATGATGTGCATCTATCAGTCCTCTTTAATTCGATCGGTCATCGCGCTGCATAATCTCATCGACAACAAGGTTCGATTGTATTTTGTCGCTTTCTTTTTTTAAATGGAATTTGAACTTAGATCTGGGTTTGTATTTCTCTTAGAAAATGCAAAATCCATGTCAAAATCAATCCTGTGCATGGGTTTTGCGCAGGGGTCTCCTAGGGGGGGAGGGTGGCTGGGGGGGGGCTGCCCCCCCCAAATCGGCCAGCTATCTATCTATCCCGAGGCAAAATTTTTGGCTGCTACCCCCAAAGACCCCCACAAATCGCTCAGCTATCTATCCATCTATCTGGAGTGGTTTTTGAAAAATTTTGCCTCACTTTTCGCTCAAAATCACTAATTTTCGCACCTTTTATATATACCTATTTTAGCCATTTTAAACCTACTTTTGGCTACGTTTAACTAGGGTTGGAGAAAAAACGTTTTTTTTTAACTCGATGTTTTTTTATATAAAAAAAACGTTTTTTTAAAGCTCCCAGATATGACC
This sequence comes from Sphaerolaimus hirsutus, assembly GCA_964036195.1. Classification (NCBI taxonomy): domain Eukaryota; kingdom Metazoa; phylum Nematoda; class Chromadorea; order Monhysterida; family Sphaerolaimidae; genus Sphaerolaimus; species Sphaerolaimus hirsutus. The sequence goes on from OZ038458.1 coordinate 19,040,761, forward strand.
TTGTGTCAACATATATAGGTATATCAGACAGTGGCAATACTCTGTGATGTTATATGTGACCATATAATGGCTGTTGAGCCATGGGATAGCATTATAAGTGGTGATTTGTGTCAAAATATCCATTTTGTGTCGATACGTTCGTATATCGCCTTATAGTCGAATGTTCGTGACTTCAGGTAAAGTTTGGCACGGAATAGTGATCAAACAAGGTTATAAAAGGAGGTTGTTACTTTGGGAGTGAAGTTACACACTGTGGAGGTACATGGAAGCACATTACCTCAATATTATTTACTACACCGACATATGACGGCTTATTAACCCATGGTAGCATATATAAATGGATACTTTGATACTAAAAATGCCACAAAACCAATGAAAACAACCACCAATGTCAATTTGTGTGTGAAATTGCGCGCTTGCGCGCCAAAATTTTGCAAAATACCTAGTGCTTAGTATAAAAATTTCGGTTGATGTTTAAAAAAAACATTTCGGATGTTATCTTTTTTTAAAACATCGGCCAACCCTACGTTTAACTGATTATTAGCGATTTTTTCCCTTTTCTGCCTTCTTAATGTTGAAAAAGCCTATATAGTGTGCCCCCGCCAGCCCCCCAGCCCCCCCAGAAAAATTTTCAGCTATCTATCCCTCCGGAGGAGCGATTTGCTATCTATCCAGCCCCCGCGAGGGCCAAAATCCTGGAGACCCCTGGTTTTGCGGATTTGCAATTTTCCTGCTGGGGGTTCAAAAAGATAGTAATTTGCAAGATTTGCACTCCACAAGCTGAATGGATAGCTGATAATATTTCTAGAAGTTTCGCGGGGGTTGAACAGGGTTTTTTTAACGCAGAAAGTGGGGCAGAATTACATAAAAAGGTTAAAATACCGTATTTCCTCGAAATACCCACAGGGGGTTTATTTTTTCAGATTGGAAATTTTGAGGGGGGTATTTCGAGGCGGGCGTTACTATTTCGCCAGAAATTTTCGTAAATATCCCGTAAGGAATGGGCTTTTACATACCCAAAACTGGTAATACACGTGAGCAAACGGGAGGTATTAGAAAATTCAAACGTAGATAGCTATACAAACTACTATTTATAGCTGCGATGTGATTTGACCCCAATAAATACATCATGTACATTGTATACATGATGTGCTTATTGAGGGGGGGGGCATATTTTTTCCTCAGGTTGAAATCACCTGGGGGTATTTCGAGGTACTACGGTAGTTGGAAATAGACTTTAAGGATTTTGTCTGCGTGGAAAACCTCTCGAAAACGTATCACCTTGAGCGCCTATGTATTTAAATTCACATTACCCCATTTCTGCAGCTATCTCTGCGCGAAACCGAGCGAGATGTAGAAAAACCTGGCTCCGATGACAAGGACAAAGAAAAAGGTGATAAGGACAAGGACAAAACTGCTAAGGATAAAGATAAGGGTGGTAAGGATAAAGACAAAGACAGTAAAAAGGTAGATGAGAAAAAATCCGGTGATGCGTCGAAAAAGTGAATTATTTCGTTTATATTTGAATAGGTACGTTTTGATTGTGATTTCTGATGTGTCAATTCCTGAAGTTTTCCACTTAATCAATACTGATAATTTATTGTAATCTATTCTGTTGTTCCGCGCGTCGCTTTTCGGTGGTTTCATTGGATTTACTTTTTTGCTTCAGTGCGGTTTGAGCAGAATATTTCACACTGAAAATAAATTAAATTTCCATACTGCGCACCATTATATCCACATTTTGACCCAAAAATGCGCTTTAAAAAAAGCTCACAACCACACGAACGCCAATATTTTCCCTATTTCCATTCAATTAAACTTTGTTGAAAAAATTGCTGAAAACAATGTCTCAACCGAGGCAGCAGGCGCCCAGCAAAGAAAAAAGAAAACCAAAGTCAACGTCCAAAGTAAAGGCTGCTCCGACGGAAGACAGGAGACCTTTGTTGAGGTGTTTTTAGAATTTTCAGTTTTCACTTCAGTTTGAAAATTCAGTTGCCGGGTTTTCTTCGAAATACCCTTAAGGGGATTATTCTTTCGTCAGCTCACACGAACCTCATTTCGTTCGCATTATCATGAATGTCCTTCATAGAAATTTCCATCGTCCATATTTAACGGGAATAAGGGTAATCCAGAAATTACCTGCAAATAAAAGGACTGCAGAAATTTCAACATTTATAATTGAAATACAAAAGTGTTTGATGTAAAGTTGAAGCAAACTACATGTCAAAATTCTGATTATCTCACCGTGTGATTTTACGAGGGGATGGTTGTATTTGTCCTCGGTTTACACTGACCTGGGGGTATTCCACAGGGGAGGTTTAATTCAAAGAAATACGGTACCCTATTTTCTTCGATTGCCGCTTGATACGGTGCTCAGTCGTTCTTCGAATCTGTTCAAAATGCACATTTGCAGCGAGTCGCCTACCGCTGTCGTGGTAGAGACCGAGCCAACCAAAAAGGTCTGTTTGGTTGTGTTGCGTGCATTCATAGTTGAGTTCAGTTGAGCTGTAGCCCCCCGTCCCGGGTGAAACCAGAAAAACTCATTTGGTAACAATTTGGTTAAACTGCCACATTTGGTAACAATTTTCGTGCTATTTTGAAAAAAATCATTGTTCTTTCATAGAGGGTTCTTTCAAATCGGTACCTGTAGCATACACGAATGGCGAACCCCGTCGCTCTAAATGTATGTACTCTACATACATATCAGCTATATTTGGCGCCAGCGCTATATTCGTTACTATTGAGGCAAACTTTTTGGGGGGGGGGGGGTGAGCCCCCCCCCCCCGTTCGACGGCCTCCGTTAACAAGCACCCCCCCCCGCTCAAAAATCCTGGATGCGTCCCTGGTTGAGTTGCTGTCTGCGAACTGGCGCTACGTTGATCACCTGCCGTGTTACGTTGAACAACCTTGTCTACGAAGTGGATGCAAATGAATCTTCACTCAAAAAAATTTCCCTTTGAAAATTTTAAAGCTAAAAATCATTTTTTCTTGACTGCTGATAATAATATAAATCAGTGGTGATCATCACAAGCAATGCCTGTGAATATTAAACACCTTCCCGGTCACGTCCGGCACCCATTTTTTGATTTTACTTCTTACATCCCATCTCCAGTTCTAGGGCGCCCGGAGGCTGAAACTTGGGGGAGATATTGGCGCAACCCCCCTCTACTTCGCATGAATTTGGGGGGTCGCGGCGACCCCTCTCAGGGTGGGTCGTAATAAGTGCATATTTTTTTTTGGCTTTTTTGGTGTCCCACAGCAGGTCCGGCACCCGCTGATTTCTGAGCTGTGAGAGGGGTATAAATCTAAAATTTTGGGTATGTGTTACCAACACCACTTCCCTACTATACACTATTCAATGATGTGAGATTAATGTGAAAAAATTCTCATACTCTCTAAAAAACACCACCCCCAACAGATGGATGACAAAAAATGCACTTTTTGGAACTTTTTTATTAGACACTTGAAGAGATGGTTTACGATACTTCTAAGGGACGAGTTTGATGTTTAAAGTTATGTAAAGAACCATGCCTCTAAAATGCCTGCATTGCAAAATTTAGTTGGGGGGAATGTCAAAGTGTAAATTTTGTAAAATTTAGTTCTTGCAATGATGTCATAAAATTCGCCCTAAGTAAATTTTGCAATGCAGGTATTTGAGAGGTATGGTTCTTTACATAACTTTAAACATCAAACCCTTCCCTTTAAAGTATCATAAACCATCTCTTCAAGTGTCTAATAAAAAAGTTCCAAAAAGTGAATTTTTTGTCATCCATCTGTTGGGGAGTGGTGTTTTTTTAGAGAATATGAGAATTTTTTAGAAATTTTTCACATTAATCTCACATTATTGAATAGTGTATAGTAGGGGAGTGGTGTTGGTAACACATCCCCAAAATTTTAGATTTATACCCCACCCACAGCTCAGAAATCAGCGGGTGCCGGACCTGCTGTGGGACACCAAAAAAGCCAAAACAAAATTTGCACTTAGGGCGCCCCACCCTCAGAGGGGTCGCCGCGACCACCCAAATTTATGCGAAGTAGAGGGTGGTTGCGCCAATATCTCCCCCAAGTTTCAGCCTCTGGGGCGCCCTAGAACTGGGGATAGGATGTAAGAAGTAAAATCAAAAAACGGGTGCCGGACGTGACCGGGAAGGTGTTTACAATGCAACCATGCAGACTTCGCCACGTCCGAGCAAAGGTCACAAGCACGCGCGCAGTCGCAGTCGCAGGGGTTCCCATCGCAGGGTGCGTTGGAACTTTACGTTCTGCACTCAAATATAGATTTTTTTGGAAATTTGAAAAAAAATTTATGTGTTTGTTTTTCAGTTTCCAACGCTTGAATAAGAATGTGTGTTTGTTTCAGTTCGACAAATTTTACAATCTTGGTAAAACACGTCAAAATCTGTTTGAATTGATAAAATACAGAAACTTTATTCAAACTTTCTACTTCACATGGGTCTTTTTGTGGTGGCAAACGAAATTGTGCAACAACATGCAGGGCCGCAAAATGTGAAGATATATTTAGAATTGAGAAGAAAAATACGAAAATGCAAAAATCTAGCGGAAACATTATATTACAGGAAAGTATTTCGAAAATTAGAAAACTTATTTTGCGAAAATGTGCATTTCCATTTTAGGAAGAAAAACACACTTTTTCTCATCGTTACAACCCCCCCCCCCCCCCAAGGCGGAGCCAACCCGCGCCCCCCTCAAACTGCAAACACCCGACCGGCGCCAAGTGGGCAAATGGCGCGAGGCGCGTCACACCCTCAATTCCCAAGCTCAATGGCTGCGCTACTATCGAGTCTGCCTACTCAAATGCTACGTGGAACCATTGGAGGAACAGTTTTCTCAGTCGGGCCGGCTAATGTCCGAAGTGCAGCGAGATGCCCCTACACTCGTTCTGGCGCATGCTGATGGCAGGCCTGCTGATAAACCGGGCAGGAGAATGGCGGGGTTTAAGACGTTTTATAGGGGGGTTGGTTTGGGGGGTTTTCTTTTTTGGTGGTTTTTTTTAGGTTGGAAGCAAGTTGGTTTTGGTCTGGAATCTTCTGCTGCTGGTGTGTTAGAGGTTTAGCTACGTATAGATTTAAAAATACTAATTGCAAACACATGTTTGTGTATGTGAACTTTTGTCTCATGTCTCAAGCTGACATAATGTGATACTTTGTGCGTATTCGACGACTGCATTACATAAACATTGCAATTTCTTCAACGTAAATTTGACACGAACTTTAAACATAAAATTAAAATCAAACATAACCATCTAACCCTTTATAGGAAGAAACGTGCACCCTGGTGCATCTGGCTGCGTGTTGCCGTCTGAACGACCTGCTGGACATGTTCGACAAGTTCGCGTCCACCGTGCTCGACGACATGCGCACGTTTTTGGAGAAAACGGACAAAAAGTACGCGGCCACTATAGCTTTCGATGAGTTGGATCGCATCACTAGTGTCGGTCTCGTTTTGTTTTGTTTGCATTATTCTCAACTATTTTTGTTTTGTTGTAAGTTGGCTGATGTTGTTGGAACTGGAAGTGATCTGTTTGAAAAAGAACGAAGATATAAAACGGATTTACCGTATTTCCTCGAAATACTCCCCCTCGAAATACCCCACCCCCCAAATACCCCCACAATATTTACACTATGAAATAAATACCTGTCTGGCGGTATTTCGAGGAAATACAGTATTCTGAAGACTGAGAGAACGAAATTTCACAAAGGTTGGGGCACTTATCCGACGGATAGGTTTGGACGGTTGCCGGTTGACTCCATTGAAAATTTATCCCTTCGGCATTGCCGGTGGTCATATATATTTTGTGTGTGGGGGGATTATTCAAATAAATATGCCACGCGTTTTACCCATCTGCAGGTGCTCACAGCCATCAGTGACCTGTGGCAGTTGCCGACATTCGGTGCCGACGCGCAGAACTCTATGCGTCGGCCCAATCCGGAAAAGTTCACGGATGTGTCCGGTTTGAATGGGCCCGAGGCAGAGGCTAAGCGAGCACCCATTAAGGAGCTCATGGTGGGCGTTTTGATAGCTATAGTGGTAGGACTTGATGCCCTGCCCTTGCACATACTTATGTCTTCATCCAGCAGAGCAGAAATGGGGAACTTATGTTAAAATTTGAACGAAAGAACGTCAAAATAGAAGCCTACTATGCACTGCATTCCCGGAGACTGCGGAACGTATTTGGAAATTCTAACATAAGTTTTTCATTGCTCCATTGCTATACAAAGACATAAGTATCGACGGCAGGGCATCAAGTCCGACGACTATACACTGTCATTTTGTGTGTTGTTATTTTGAGTATACTCCGCTGACGGGGTACTCTGCACGCGCAGTAATTAACTCCCACGTTGGAAGCGTGCCAATGATTAAGAAAGCATGCGCTTTCTGTGGAAATACCCATGAAAAAAATTTTTTGTTGTGAATAGGTTGATGTTAAACGTTATAACAGAAATGAATTTGTTGAGCTAAGGTGGGATGGGAGAAGGTTGGGAATAGAAATTGTACGGTATTCACAATAAATTCTCCTACGCTAGAAAAAAAATTGTACGTTGCCAGTATGTGCGTATGCTTTCGCCACGAGTAACCTCGAAAAATCACAAACTACCCCCCCCCCCCGCAAAACAACCCCTTCAATCACCCTACCTCCTCGAAGGCATCCATAAACCACACAACAACCCTACTGAAGGCACTTATGCACCTGTCTCAAACGTGGGTTGAGCGCGTGCCAAGACAGATCGCTGACGCCACGCAGTTGGCTGGATGTACTGCCAGAGTGCGTTTTTTGGGGTTGGACTCATTCACGCGGATTTTGGCTTTAAATATGTGTGTGTAGAGTAGGGGTGGAAAAAGTGGGAGTTTTTCAACCACCCCGGTTTAAAAAAAACCCGTTTGGATGCTTGCTAAAAGCCGTTTTTTTATTGTTTGAAAAACATCGGCCATCCTTAGTGGCACTGAATTCATTTTAACATGACCTTGAATAAGTCCTTGATGCTTGTGTGAATACATTGGGGGCGTGCCAGTTTGAAAATGTGCACATTTGTGCGGTACAAATCTTGATGAGCAGCAATTTTAGACACTGTAAAAAATGATGAATTTCTTTGAAAATTCAATTGCGGTTTGCACTTTCATTCAATTCGGATGAAATACAAATCGAATAACCCCCATTCGTTGATCAAATTTTTTCAATGCGCTATTTGGCAATGGTATTTACGTGAAAATGTCTATTCACCATCCTGCACTAAACCACCCCACTCCTCAGATCCGCAAGCTGTACGCGGACATGCCGTTGTACTTCCGCAGCACGACCGACGTGCCGACGCAGCCCAAGGTCGAGCCGGCCACGCTGGAATTGCTGCGCGAGTTCAGCGAGGTTGGCGTGCCGCTCCCTGGCGGCGCGCTCCCGCTGGTCATGCTCACGGCGGCCGAGTCGCCCTCGCTGCGGGTACCACTCCCAGACCCTGTAAAATGTAAAATGTCTTGTAAAATGTAAAATGTCAAACCGTTTGCCATTTTACATGACTGTTGACGCTTTGCATGACATGTTACATTTTACAGGGTCTGGGAGTGCCCCCAGGCTGGCAGCGGCACGGCAGCGGCTGACACGCCGCCCTCCACGCGCAGCTCTGGCTGCCGCGTTGTTGGTTCGTTGGGGCAGATGTTTTTAAATGAATGTGCTTGTCTAATCAGCGGTTTGAAGTTGTTGTTATCGTTCTGAATCTTCAGCTTATTTCAACGGAATCAAATTTGAAAAACGGTTTTTCCCAACTGTGGCTAAATCGTACTTTTTAACTATCCACATTGACTATATTTATCTTGATATTTACAAAAAAAAATGAAATATTTCAAAATAAAAATAAACATAACCACTTCTTCAAACCACTCCCCACTCCCAACTCACAAAACACAAATCTAACCACAGACAGCGCAGTAGCATCCTCAATCACGGCGCCAAAGTCGAGCACGGTCACCCCAAGCATGACCACCCCCGAGTCCACCCCCAAGGCAACCATCGCCCGCCCCACCGTGGTCACCACCGATAACAAGAAGGTAACCACCCCCAAGGATAAGGGAGTGAAGGATAAGAGAGACATGTTTGTTTGGTGGTTGGGGGTTGTTGTGCCATATATTTGGCTTACACTGATGGTTTTCTGCTTTTGTGCTAGGAAAGTGAACATGTACATAATGTACATTCTATATTCATTGAGAATTGCAGAGGAATTGCACATGACAAGCTCTGCCATAGGCATCACAGATGTGAGCACAATGGTGACATTCCATTGATGCCATTGACACATTGATGCTATTTTTATGTCCATAATCACAATGACCCTGTGCATCGAAGTAAACCTCTAGTCATATAGACGCACTAGTCATGTAATTCTACCCGCTAGTCAGCTAGGCCCGCTAGTCATGTATACCACTGATTGGGGAAAATGATGACTAGTGACGGCGGGTTTACATGACTGCCCCCACAGCCGATAGTGATTGCGTGATGTGCCACTCTGCACATGTCATGTAAATGCACGTTGAAGCATGGGCAGAGTCGTGCATGATGCAATTGCTGTTGGCTGTGCGGGGTCATGTAAACTCGATCCTGTATGTATGTAAACCTGCTGTCGATAACTCGCCCACTAGTCATCTATGCCTACCCCCAAATTACATGACTAGCGGGTATACATGACTAGTGTGTTTACATGACTAGCGTGTTTACATGACTAGCGTGTTTAGCAGGCCTACGTCATCACGATTTGCATTGGAAAAAATGGGTGATTTTGGAAAATATAATTCAATAGAATCGCAGAAAAACCCGCAAAGAATATACCTAATTAGATCTCCCTGAGAAAATCCCAGAAAAAAGTTATACCGTATTTCCTCGAAATACCCCCCCCTCGAAATACCCCCCCCCCTCGTTTGACCCCCCCTCTCGAGACCACTATGAAACAATCACCCCCCCCCTCGAAATACCCCCCCCCCCAAAATTGAGTGTAAAGAGAACGTACATAACAAATACTGCAGTTTGTGTTCTGCCTAGTGCAGAACACACGTTAAAACAATGTCGGAATCACGTTAGAACAGTGTTTATACCATCTACGTACTAATATTAGTCTACATAACCTTATAAATGGCGGTTTTTGTTGTATTTTTCGACGTCTGCGTTAGGGTTCAAACGGGACCGCGGTCCCGGTACATGGTTCGGCAAAAAGTCGGGACTGGGGCGGTCCCGGTCCCGACACCCCAGTCCCGGTCCCGACACCCCAGTCCCGGTCCCGGTCCCGGTCCCGACAATTGAAAAAGGCCAGTCCCGGTCCCGGTCCCGACCACCCAGTCCCGGTCCCGGTCCCGGAATTTTTCAGCGGTCCCGATAAGAAACATTGACCGGACTGGATCCAAATTTTGCCTTTTATATACTTGTAAAATTCGAAAAAAATATGCGCCAGTCGGCGCATTCTCATTCCGTCAACGAATTTTTGACGTTTTTTTTTGTGAGTTCCAAACTGGGGTTGGAAAAAAAACGTTTTTTTTAACTCGATGTTTTTTTTTAAAAGCTCCCATATATGACCTAGTGTCAACATATATAGGTATATCAGACACTGGCAACACTCTGTGATGTTAAATATGACCATATAATGGCTGTGGAGCCATGGGATAGCATTATAAGTGGTGATTTGTGTCAAAAATATCCATTTTTCGTCGACATATCGTTCGTATATTGCCTTATAGTCGAATGTTCGTGACTTCAGGTAAAGTTTGGCACGGAATGGTGATCAAACAAGGTTATAAAAGGAGGTTGTTACTTTGGGAGTGAAGTTACACACTGTGGAGGTACATGGAAGCACATTACCTCAATATTATATATTACAGTAACATATGTCGGCTTATTCACCCATGGTAGCACATAGAAATGGATGTTTTGATACTAAAAATGCAACAAAACCAATGAAAACAACCACCAATGTGAATTTTTGTGTGAAATTGCGCGCTTGCGCGCAAAAATTTTGCAAAATACCTAGTGCATAGTACTAAAAATTTTGGCCGATGTTTTGTTTTTTTTTTAAACATTTCGGACGTCATGTTTTTTTTTAAAAACAACGTTTTTTTTAAAAAAAAACGTTTAAAAAAAACATCGGCCAACCCTATTCCAAACATTTTCATTCATGTTCAACATCAGAGAAGGCTGAAAAATTTATTTTCCTTCAGAAAGCACTGCACCAGCTTATGTATCAATACTTACTGTCATAATTTTCGTGCATTACGTCCTTTTTTGTGACTCAATTGAATTTTGTGACTTTTATTATATTTTTGATGACAATTTTGATTGAATGAAGTGTGAAAATCGTATGAAACTTCTGAAAATAAGCATTCAAATGGTTATCGGTCCCGATAGGGCTCAAAAGGGAGCTGTGGTCCTGGTACCTGGTTCGGCAAATCCTGGTCCCGGTCCGGATGCCCCAGTCCCGGTCCCGGTCCCGACAATTGAAAAATGCCAGTCCCGGTCCCGGTCCCGACCACCTAGTCCCGGTCCCGGTCCCGATAAGAAAAATTTCTGGTCCCGGTCCCGGTCCTAAAAACTGGTCCCGTTTGAACCCTAGTCTGCGTACGTTTCAGACGACAATTTCGTACTGGGATTTAAAAAAAATTTCTTGTGAAATAATAACCCCCCCTCGAAATACCCCCCCTTTCGGGACCACTATGAAACAATTACCCCCCGGGGGGTATTTCGAGGAAATACGGTATTTCTATCTTTTTATGTATTTTTAAAATATTAATCTCCCAGAGATGTTTCCAAATCTATTCACGATCTATTCTATTGTCACAAACTTATCACTCTACTTATCACTGCTTTAAAGCTTTAAAAAATCGCTCGCTGGTAACAAATGTACCCATAACTCGATCAGCACCAAGTCGCAAACTGGCGAAAAGACCGTTGAGAAGACTAGCGAAAAGACCAGTGAATTGCCCAGCGAAAAAGCTGCCACATTGACTGAAGATAAGTCTGCTAAACCAACGGTGGAACAAAAGGCCACACCTAAAGCGAAGTCAAAGAAAGTAAAACACGGGTAGATTGATCGATTTGGTTCCTGGTTGAAAGTTTAAATTTATTTTGTCTTAGGTGCGAGTTTAGTTTTGAAGGCTGTGATTGTTGAAGCCCGTGATGTGGCAAATTTGTCTTTGTGCGTTTATTTTAAGTGTTTTACGCTGGCAGTGTCTGAATGAATAAGATTCTGCGCGACAGTTTCAAACTGCGCTCTCAGCAACATCCCAAATAGCAACAAAAGCGCTCATCACAGTCAAAAATCCATCCAAAAAATCATCTCTGCTCCCTCGCCGCAACCGCTCTCCTGACGCGCACGAACATGTACACGTTGAGCGCCGCGAGCGCCACCAGCGTGCCGATCCAGGTGATCACCACGCCGCTAAACACGGCCGTGGTGAAGCACACGCCGCCGCTGTTCGCTTGGCTCTTGCCGCTGGAGGTGGCGGCGTCGCGTGGTGAACGCTGCTGCACTGAGAATTGGGGGGGGGGGGGTTGGGGTTTTGTTCTTTGATGACCTGGGAACAGTTCCAAAAGTGGAGAAGTGAAAACTGTTTGAGAAGTGATATGCAAAATGGGAAGTGAGAAGCAAAACGTTAAAAACAAGGTATCACTTTTCACTTCACTTTTCATTTAAGTTCGCGTTTAATTATTACTTTTCACTTAAGTTCGCGCTTTCCATTTCACTTTTCATTTTACTTCGCACTTTCCAAATAATCTTTAATTCCACTTCCGTTTTTAATTTCTCCACTTGCGGAATTGGCACTTTTCCACTTTTATCCTCAGACATGTTGTTAGAGTTCTGTTATTGCGATCTCTGCCAGTGTCTTTTTACAGCACTAATTTAGGTAGTTTTCTAAGAATTTGCTAAATCTGAGTGGAGCTCGCGCTGACACTTAATCTGACACTGTATTTATTTTGGTGTATTTATTTGAATGTTGCTTTTGTGTGGCGACCATTGGCACCCAAATAGTTCAAAAAACTCGAGCCAAAACCCGCCGCCAAACCTTCATAAACAGCCGCATTCTGCAGCGACAGCGTGCTGCGCGTCTTATAAGTCGGCTCTGGCTGCAGCTCGACCGACCGCTGCAGCTTCTTGTAATAGTCCGCGTAGCCGTTGACCGCCTTGTCGGACTGGCGCAGGGGCACCGAACTGTCGGCTTGGCCCATGACGATGGTCGTTTTCCACGAGTCGGGCTTTGATGGCGGTCGGGTTTGTGTCGATTGGATGCTCGCGTTGCCGCCTTGTAGGTGGTGCAGTGTGGCCGGGATCTGTAGGGGGGGGTGGGGTTGGGTGTGGCCTATAGTGAGTGAGAGAATGGCCTGCACACTGGGCTGACTGGTTTCCACTTGGTTTTAGCTGATGGTTCGCGGAATGATGTTCAAATGCACAGAAATATTTACCAATATAAATTCATTTCTTTCTGTATCTTTACATGTACACTTGTAACCTGTCAACTGTAATCTCAATTGACATGGAAACCTACATTAATTTTACTAAAAATCAGAATCTTGCATGCAAGGCCTGCAGAATGTTACAATTATTGATAACAATGGTTTGCATTTTCAGTAGAAGTCTACTGAAGTGTGCTGGGTGCATTTGTAAAATGGCATGCAAAGTGTCAATTGTCATGACAAATGTAAAGTAAAGAGTCAATTCATGTACCAAAGGTCAAGAAACGGGAATAGGAAACGCAGTTCAACTCGCAATTCTCTTGTAATCTCGACACCGGCGTTTAACTCGAAATAGTAAATCAACAAAAACTAGCAAGCGCGCATTTACGGCCAATGTCGCGTTTGTAACAACAGTCAATTGACATGTCAAAATCTATGTCAGTCATGCAAAGTGTAAATTGTGTATCCAAATCTTACGTTTTGGTATCCAAATCTTATGTTTTTGTATCCAAATGTTCACAAAAGATTTGGATACAAAAACAACAACCACATTTGGATATAAAACATAAGATTTGGATACAATTTGCTTGACAACTGACACTTGAATTTTCATTTGTCATGACAATTGACACTTCACTTAACATTTGTCATGACATTTGACACCTTACAGGGCTTGGCGCTAGGTAGAACACCAAACAACAAGATAAAATTTTACAAAAAAAATGCAAATTTTTATACAATTTTTACAAAAATACGAATTTTTATACAATTTTACAAAAATTCAAATTTTTGTACAATTTTAATTTTTATTTTTAAATTTTCCATTTTATTTTATTTTATTCTTGAATTTTCTATTTTATTTTAATTTTTTTTTCTGAAATTTTGCCAACCCTGGTCAAGTGAGCGTGAATATCATATTTTTACTTGTGAAAATTGGAACATAATATGAAGTAATTGGAACATAATATGAAGGTGTGAAGTGAGCGTAACTTTATGATACTTTACTTGTGAAGGTTGGAATTTTTAGTTGTCAAGTGAGCGCAAATATTTGGTTGTGACCTACTTGTCAAGTGAGCGGAATCACTTGTCAAGTTTCATATTTCTAGTTGTGAACTGTCATGTTTTCTCTAGTTGTCAACTGTCAAAGTAGTGAAGTGAGCATGGCCCGTTGACACCAAGTGTGTGTAGCGCCAATCTCATACTGGGGGTACTATTCAAGGACACTCACCAAACCCGGCGCGTCAGAATCTGCCGCATTAACAGCAGCATCGCAGCTGCGGGCATCCAAATCGCAGCCCTGGTCGCACACCCTCAGCGCGCACGAGATGACCAAGTTCACGTCCGAGTGCAGCCCCCACGCCCAGAACGGCGTGTAGAACGTTCTCCTCCCGAATGCGCTGTCCGGTGTCATGCGAAAGTTGTGCCAGAATTGGGGGTGCAGCGAGCACCCTCTTTCGTCGTTCAGGGGGCACTCCCAGAGCCTGTGAAATGACCTGGAAAATGTCAAATGTCACGCGATGTGTTAAAAGTCATGTGAAATACCCTGGAAGATGGCAAATTTCGCTTCTACTTGACCGTTTGCCATTTTCCAGGACATTTTCCGTGACTTTTGACACATTACATGACATTTGACATTTTCCAGAGCATTTTCCAGTATCTGGGAGTGGCACCAGGTAGACCAAATTTCCGGATGCCCCGCGCGCCGTGCACCGGCCCACTGCGCAGTCGGTGACGGGTCGGCGGCCGCCCGACGATTGCTCTGCTGTGCAGCGGAATACCTGCGGCAAGAGGTGAATATTTGAAGATGAGTTTTGCTGCGTATGGGCCCACATGCTAGTTGACATCGCGCAGAAATGTCAACTGAATGTCAACTAATAACAAAAAAATATTTCAAAGCATCAGAACAAACAGAAACAATTAACATTAGGTAAGTGTCACGATATAGAATTAGCTACGCATCTAGGGATGGTCGGGGGGGGGGGGGTTTCAAAGGGTTTTTGTAATAAAAAACGTTTTATTTTTTTTAACTCGACCATCGAAGCCGTTTTTTTAGCTTGGCCAAAATTTTTTAGTACTAAGCACTAGGTATTTTGCAAGCATGCAAGTCGGAGCAAGCCGTCCAAAGGAGTCTTTCGCGTAGAGGGGGGGGGGGCTATTCAAAATTACACACTGCCTACTTCCTTCCGAACTAGTAACTCACAAATGCCAGCTGCTCGCCCAAATCGACGGTGCGGCTGACCACGGGCCCGTTGACGCCCGTGCCGAACACGATCGCCCCGCTGAAGGTCACCCTCTGCTTGTCCGGCATTTGCACCGTGTGCGAGAGGGTCTCCTCTTGGGGCGGTGCTATCTGTGTGGTGATGTGTTATGGGTGTGTGGTTTGACGTTTTGGGGTTTTGGGATGATTGGGTAGGTGGGAAGAGACTTGATAAGTGTGTTGAGCTTTCTCGTTTTGAAATTATACTTGTCACTCGATTTGCCACCTTTGCTTTTAACTTTACTCCTCACTTGTCTAACTTTTGTTTTGTTTTTCACTGCTCATTTTTGCTTGTTCTTTCGGTTGAACTGTCCAATCAATTGGTGCTACAAATGTGAAAACGTGAAAGTCGACTGGATGACTGACACCGTTGGAGCAAGCCGATAATTTTTGAAACCCTATAAAAGAGTACCTTGAGTAACCGCCAAGCCCTCCATCAGATTCTCACCCGAACTCCAAAAAATGGCTCCTCAACACACTTATCCTCAAACCCACCGTAATACCGGCGCTAGTCTCCTTAGCCTGCTCCACGGGCTTCCGCCTGTGCCTGCACACCAACAAGTACACATTCACGTTGCCCTTGTGCTCCGACTGCCCGTCGGTGTCCACGTGCAGCCGCAGCGCGTACTGTTCGTAGTCGAACTCGTGGGTGATCTCCGTGCCGCAGGCGGTCCGCAGCGGCAACTGCAGCTGGTAGTCGGTGGCGCGGCGCTGACGCCCGCCGCCGCCGTCCACGAATGTGCAGTCGGATGAGGGGCGCGAGTAGATGCGACCCTGTGGGCGAGTTGTTGGTGGTTGGCACTGTGCCAGCAAAATGTGCTGGGTTGTTTTTTGTACCTGTGGTCGCCATTTTGATCGCTGACAATCCATCGGATGTCTTATAACCTGGCTAATTGGGCTTAGTAGGTGTTTTTGTGGATGGTGAGCGTTTACATTTCGCCTGGTTAGATATCAGAGGTAAAGCTTTTCCAGCACTGCTGCCGGTGAACCAAATTCTATGAGCAGCCTATAATTTTCATAAAATAAATTGTGCTGCCACAAAAATCTTATCGAACTCCTAATGTTTTACACCGACCAGGTATTTTGGTGTATCTAAGGCTAGGTACTCTCCTAAGAGTAACACATTCACAGTGAATATTGAATATTTTGCTCTTTATCATCCTGATAAAATAGTAAAAAATCACAGACCACTCAATTACAGAGATCCCCCAATCTCACCTCAAATGGCAGGCTGAAAGATACATTGAACTTGAAAAACTCATCATCGCATGCTGTCGACCTGCTGACCACCGTGTTGCCAGTTGGCGCTTGGCACACTGCCAGACGCCAATTCAAAATTATCAGTGTACTGATTGTGATGATATGGTCCATGATGATAATGGACATGGACTCATTTCTGGTATATTTTGAACTGGCTGGGTGTTCGGTGTGGCTTGGTTGCAGATTTTGAAAACTGTACGCCACAGTTCAGCTGCACAGTGTCTCAATTTTGGTCGACCAGTTTCATGGGCATTTATTTTGAGGTGTGTTGAAATGACTCCGTTTTGTGGTGAATCCGAATTTGTCGTCACCCTGTAGTTTTGCGCGGCGGCCAAACGGCGCCAAACAATAGAGAGAAATTTATGAACGCCCGGTGTGAGCAACGTTGAATTTCGCGCCGCGCCTCGGATTTCAGGTGTGAAAAGTCTCAATGCATGGATCGCTTGTGACTAAATTTTATGAACCCGATACGTTTTTCGGGCAACAGGATTCGATGTGCGTATACGCACTAGTTGGCAGACGTCCAGCAGTCAACTAAAATTCTGTTTGAAACGGCTTTCTAATGACGTGGGCTTGGATGTTCTTCATCGACTTCTTTCACTAGAGACTGAAAATGATCAGTCGCGCTAAAGTAAAACTGATTTTTCAATCGCGTTAATCGGGAAGCGTATGCATCACTGTAAACAGATAAATAACTACAATGAATGGGGCTTTCCGAAAAACATATCTGGCTAATCAAATCACGCCCCTGTAGTGACAACTGAGGTTATTTAGGCGCGATATCCATTTACACGAAACAATTTGCGCATGGACACTTGGAGAGCAATTTTTAACATCGTTCTGTCATTACTCAAATTGGTGGTCGTCCACTTTTGTTGCATATTCGTGTTAAGGAAAAAAGTGAAAGTTTTATGGCCTAATTTAGAATGGAAAGTGGTTCAGCAGTGAAAATTTCATTGTCACGCGGCGACTTACTGAGTCTGTTTGTATGCAAATTTTGTCACCGAAAAATTGTCTGTAACCCAATTTTATTGCGTGCTCAGATCAAAATTGTGTCCGAATTTCGAATGCAAATATGTATAAAAGTTTGGTTTGGTAAAATGTTTACTTTTCAAATGCGGAAACCGCTATTTTATGTATGCAAGTGTGGATTGCATATTGGCTAATAAATCCTTTTAGCAAATTTTTTCTTACTGGTGTCATTTCACATTTAATCGTTATGTAAAATAAAAATTGGTCGTGTTATTTAACGCGTGGCCTTGTTAAACGTGTTGTCAATTTATATGAAAATAAACTGGTCGTCCCAGAAATCATTTCAACACCCCTTCCTAACAACATAAATTGCAAAGCCGTTTATCTCATTTGACAAATACTTTTCCCCCATTCCCCATTCATCTGCACTTCTCTGCATGTATTCATTTATTTCTGTTTGGTAGTTACAAGCTGATAGCTACTTAAATTTAGTGTCACACATTCAATACCCCCTTCACTTCATTGATGGTGCCACAGTTTCAATGGTCTCACGCTGAATTGCCATTTCAGTTGCACTTTTAAAGTGACAAGTGTTTGGAATGAGCACTGGATAAGTGATCATTGGGTAATTGCGCTTGCAGGTGAATGGTTGAAAATCTTATCTTTTGGGATAGTTCAGAAGAAAAACTGAGGCAGGTCGAAGTTTGAAAGCTGTGCATCAAATTGTGCCTGAGTGGAGATAAACACCTACCGTTTATCCTTGAATACATCCTCAGGGAAGCTTTATTTTCATTAGGCTTTTTGACTGGGGAGTTATACAGGGGGATAATTTTTTTCGCAGCCAGCTAACAGGGGGAGTTATTTTTAGGGGGGGGGTCGATAGGTGTACGTATTTGAGAATATACGGTATACATAAACTGATTACAGGAGAATGACGACTAGAAAATCAACACCTTTCAGAAAGTATTGCTACACAGAACAGTTTTCGAACTCATTGAATGCTTCTCTGCTGGTTATCCACTGCACACTTGCCTAACGACACAGTGCGTGCGCTCGGTCGCGTTTAGCATTTCCGGCTACACGTCGGCGGACATTTGTTAACACAGTGATAAAGCTGTTTCAAGTTGCTTCTGTGTGTGTCGCGGCGCAACTCTTGTCGCGCGGCATGAATAGCGGCCGCTTTTATGTCATCATCAGCGACGCGTGTTTCCGGCCGCCCGAGCGACATGCATTAGCGGCGATTTTGTCTGAGACAAAAGGACCGCTGTCACTTGCCGCCGAGCTACATTAGCTCCGCTGTTAGATTATCAAAGGAAAGCTTCAGTTAAAGTGCGATTACAAGTGCGCGCTTTGCATTGAGTGCCCGTTAATTGACATTGGTTTGTCTGTAAAGTGGGCAAAGTTTTTGTTGGGTACGTGCGACGGTCCCACTTAAAACTGTGTTTAGGTAGGTACAGGTACAGGAAAATTAGTGCCAATGGGATTAGTGGGTAGTAAAGCAAAGAATTATGCAAACATAGCGGTACAGTTGTTAAAATGTATTTACATGTACTCAAAAATACATACTCATACTTTGTACATACATATACCGTATTTGCTTGAATAATTCCCCCCTTGAATAATTCCCCCCCTCGAATAATCCCGCCCTGTAAGATGAGTGAGGAGAAAATAATTCCCCCCTCGAATAATCCCCCCTCAAAGCATACGATCAATTTTTAATGTCTAATTTGGACAAGAATAGCATGTTATTGTGTAAATAAAGCATGTTTTGTCGAATGATTTGATGGAAACATGCTTGAGAATTCTGACGAAATAATAATTCCCCCCCTTGAATAATTCCCCCCCTTGAATAATTCCCCCCTTGAATAATTCCCCCCCCTTGAATAATTCCCCCCCTTGAATAATCCCCCCCTCTCAAAAAAGTCTGACGAAACAATCCCCCAGGGAGATTATTCAAGCACCTACATTTTCCATGAAAAAGTACTCACTTTTACATATACTATGACGAAACGTACTCGCTTTTACATTTTCCCAGGAAGAAACGTACTCGCTTTTACATTTTCCCAGGGAAAAGTACCCAATTTTACATTTTCCTGATGAAAAAGTAATTTACTCACCTGTACGCATGAGTACAGGTAAAAAGTTCAAAAAAGGTCAAAAAGTTCAGTATTTATAACAACTCTGCATAGCGGTGTTTACTTTGTTTGCTATACCTTGTTTGCAGTGTCTATATCATTTCACTGGTGCAAAATACACATCTATTTAACATGTAGATCTATGTGTACACTACATAAATACTTTAATATTTCACTTGTCTGACCGTCAGGGGTAATGTTGGGGAAAACATTGAGTATAAAAAATAATAATGGGAATAGTGAGCAACAAACTTACTGTCTCTTCCTCGTAGGAACATGAATTTCGTTTTGGTGTTAACACAAAAGAGGTTTAAACTTTTATGTGAATGTTGTTCATGGATTACATTTTCCATGTAAGTGGTCATCAAGACAGTGGAAAACAACAAATCATTCAAATATAAACTAATACTGACTATCCTTCATAATTATTACTGGTATTTACTTTTTTTCCTTAAAATTACCCTGAAACGATATGATTGTCCGAACCTCACCGCACCATCCTGTACTACGTGCTCACCTGTGGAGTGGATGTGCTTGTAGGTAAGCCGTGCGGCACACAGCTCGCCGCCGGTGCGCATGTACCTACAGCTAAGCTGCAGTCGCGCGGTATGTAGGTACAAGTACATACTTATTTCTGTGCACTGCATTTAAATGTGTTCAGTGACTGCACCAATTGGCTGCTCGTGTTGTGAGTGGGCTGTGAAATGGAGCCGGCTCGCATCGATATTTATTTAGCCCCCTGCTTTGTGTGTGTCAATAGGCTGACATCAATCAGCCGCTAAATACCATTGATCCGCACGTTCTTGTGCAGTGTGTTTGACATCGGTTCAGAAGACCTCTAGACAAGTGCAGTTAGATAGGTCGTGCCCTATGCTGAAGTTTAAGTACTTTTCTGTTGTTGTTTTTTGTGTGGATGTTTTATATTTTTATTAATATCGTGCGATTTGTTGACTTTTGTATTTACATGGCAAAATTCAATCCAGTAATTCTGTGTGCCATTTCAAAGTTCACAAGTCTTATGACACTGCTCCACCCACCCCTTTGAGCTGATCCCACACTTTGTCAAGTGCCATGGACAACTTTCAGACAAGTTGACAAATTGCCAGTAAAAATGGTCATTTTGCATTTGAAACTATGAAATGAGTGGCCGTTCAAACCTCCTTAACTGACATTTACTGCCTTTTGAAATTTGTTCATAAATTTGTCAGTTGTTTGTGCAGTTGACAGTTTGCAGCATACCTAATTACTTGGTGAATAATGTTAGTATACATCTAGTTGAAGTGAGCAAATGTCACTTTGAACGATGTCTATTGATGCGGAGCCGTTCACTTCACTCGAAATGTTTGTGTAGCAGAAGTTACTGTAAGCATACATAAATAAGTGGATATCTAAATAGCTTTTGAGCTGCCGACAGCACTTTTTAAATTGATTTTATGAGTATAATACCTGTTGTGGCCGTGTACTCCGTGCTATTGGTGTATACAACATGAATGTTGTACAACTAGTTGATATACACCTCTGAGATATTTTGCACTGTGTTTATTTTTTCGTATTAAATTCGTAGAATCAGTGAGAAAGGATCAGTTGATGTGTCTTTTTTCTAGTTTGATGGTTTTCAGCTAAAATTTCTATTTTTTCTGCTAATTTTATTTCCTGCATAAAATGGGATAATATCAGTGACATACATATGACATGTGCATGTTGATAAACATTTTAGATGAACATAATGACCAAAAATACTATTCCTATAAAAATACGAAAAATGCATTGAAATATGTACATATTATTTAAAAAATAAATATTATGAGCACTCGTATGTGGGTTACACAACACTCTGCAATGATTTTTATACGATTGAATGTAGAGAAAAGTTTTTCACTGACAAACATCACTGACAAAAAGTATTTTTTTCTGAACGAATTATAAAGAGGTAAAATATTGCAAAATGTCCGTCGTTGAAATTGATTTGCTTATGGTCCTGCGCGGTATAAAATATTGGATTGTGAAATTCAACGTACAACAAAAAAAATTTGTGATCAAAGAACGATTTCACCGAATGGCACAATACAAATGTAAATATTTTACCTACGTCTGCCAATTGTTATCGAAGCAGCGAAATTGTGAAAAAATCTGTGAAATACGTACGGATGTAAAAAAATTACCTACAAATAAATAAAATTGGGTACATAAATACAAAAAGTATGCAAGTTAATTAACAATTGTCTTTAAATAATGTTCATGGGTTTACATAATTGATTATACATAGGTACGTTGTGAGTGAATCAATCAAAAATGTGCACTAACATTTTCGAAAACCTATACCTGTAGCGTGAGAGTAATTAGTGTGAGAATTCTCTTTGAAAAATGAGTAACTTTTAAAACGTTCAACTTCAAATGTACATAATAGAAACTGGGAAGCGCATATATAAAGTAATGAAAAGCACAGCAAAAAACTGATCACATATGCTAGGTGAGACTTGGCCCACCGCCAATTCAGACTCGAATATTGAACAAAGGTATGCGAAAAATGTGCTAAATTGTAGTCATGGGTATATCTTAGCTGCGAGAAAACGAAAACTGGCAAAAAATTCACACAACTGTGAAATTCAGTGAGCTTTGACTATCTTATTTCACAACTACCCATGTAAAGCCCATCAAAGCACACCGAATTTCGACCAAGAAACTTCACGCGCTCAAGTCATTCCTACTGGCCGATGTGTCGCCGGGCGGCGAGCTGCCGCTGGTGTCGGGCCACGAGCCCGCCGACGTGCCGGCGACCGTTTTGTCACCCGATGTGTCCGCGCGCGCGTCTGAGAATGGGGGGGGGGTAAATTCAATATTTTTATTGATAAACTCGTTTGTTACCATGGTCACATTTTAGTGGATGACGTAAAAAATCTTGAAATGACAATTTCCATTCGAGTTTGCCAATTCTGCAACTCGCATTCGCTACATCCATGATTGCGCCATTCGAACACCGTTCATTCACTCTCATCTCATTATTACACTAATCTAATTGCCCATCACCGATAAAAATATTCTCGTTTTTGCGATCATTTATTCATTTTTAGATCGCAATCAGAAACGCGCGCGCATGTCATTCCACGTCATTCTGATATGCGAGCTGCGACTGCTGGACATTCCCAGACATCCATGCCATATGATATTGTAGTTACGCTTCATTTGCCCCCCCGCTGCATCATCAGTGTGACCGGTGACATGTCAATTTCCCATTTTGCGTCACTCAATTACTACAGAGATCGCTGTCAATGTAATATAGCATGGCATCATGGATGCTACAGTACCGTTGTACTTGACGCCTGGATTTTCTGTGTGACGCCTCAGCAGTATTTTTCTGGTGCCAATACCAGACCCCGTAAAATGCTCTGTAAAATGTCACGCAAAGTGTCAAAAGTCACGTAAAATTCCCTGCAAAATGGCAAAGGTTATCCATTTTGCAGGGTATTTTACAGGGTCTGGGAATGCCACCCTTGGTGGTGTATCTGGTGCCAGAGATTTTGGTCACATAAAAAAAGCTTCAGAGATGTGTGAGTGTAATATGTTCAAGTGAAAAAATTTATCGGTTAGCCCCACTTTGATGATAGACTTCTAGCACTCCAATTTTACTCCCCCCCCTGCCCCCCCTAGCCAAGTGTGTCCGTAGTGATCCGATCGCAAGCATCGAGCAAACACATGTACCGCGGCGCAGCGCCGCCCGCGCAATATTGCGGCCCGGTCGCCGGGGCATTCAATTCGCGCCGCGCTTACGTACATTAGCTAAGATGGGCAATTTTACCGGCCGGGCGGGCCGCAGTGTTAATGATTAGCTGACGCGCGGACAAAGCGCGCAATGCGGCGTGGACAATTGTCGCACTGCCGCCGGCGGCGGCGGCGCGACAACATGACACGTGTTTCTCCGATGCGTTTATATTGCGTTTTCCAGGCCCCCCGTTATTAGCTCGGACGCTGCGCGGCGCAATTTCAGCTGAAATTGTAATTGAAACGGTGTTGCCGTCGCGCCGCGTTATCGTAACCGATGCATGTAACGCATGGAACGGAAATGTGGGCGGCAAATCTAAACATGGGCAAACTTTTTGCAGCACGTTACCGCAAGTTACCGTGATTACATGTTGAGCTGTTGCAAGCGATATATATCGCCTCGGTGCCGAAGACTTTATTCCATTTTCTCCGCGTCCAGACATTTCCCATTTATTTTTTTCGCCCGTGATGTATGCGAAAATTTGACTCGGTGTTCGGCGGGGCAAATAATCAGCGCGGTCCATTTATCAAGTCGCCGGACACTTTTGCCCCGCGAAACACGTGTCCGCAAAGCTAATCTAACAAACGGCGCCGCGGGTGCAGTAGGCAATTAACGGCGGCACATGCGCACCGGGCAGGGCGCGCATTTGATTTCTGGCCGCGCGGCACAGCTGACACCGCGGCCGGCTGCGCGATGCAAATCAGCGGCGCCGCGCTGCGCAAACCCGATGCGGCCGGCGCGTCGCTTCAATTTATTCGCCTCGATTCATGCCAGATTCCGCCAGTCTCCGACCCGCGTCTGACGCAGTTTCATGCGTACTGTCAGATTGCATGTAGACGTTTGTCCAGAACATGCGCAGCCGGCTGTTCTCGCCGCGTATATTTACTCGACGGTATTTATTTATTCGCGGCGATATATGCAAATCAAATCAAGTCATTCATCGACAAAAGCAGTCGGACGTTTCGCGGGCGCATGGAGGGCCTTATGACCTTGCGCCAGCGGCCGGGCGTCATTCCGACCATGTGCAAATGGCCGAACTTGACGCGCGCGCCGCCTTACGGTAGTCTCCTCGGGTGCACACGCAGCCCGGCTCGCAGTTTGTGGGTTACAAAACGAAACACGTGTTGATTTGCCGCGCTGCTCCGCTGCGCGCCGCCGGTTTTCCCCCAGGGCGGCCGGGCCGAATCAAAATCGGCGACGGCAAACCTCGGCAAAGTTCATTACGATCGCGTCGGCGCGCCGGTGTCGCGCGGCAGCGTGCTGCTCGGCATGTCCGACGCATGCACTTGGGTTCCATGCGTGTGCCAATGCGTGACACCGTTTGCGGTTACACCGGCCGGAGCACAATGCCGCGCCGCCGGTCCCCTGAGCGTCAAGGCGGCCGGGCTCCCTCCCAAAGGGGCGCTTTTCCATTTTCACACCCATCCAGCCGCCGGGGCGAAGGCATCATCGCATCCACCACACCAATATAACACTACATGTGTATATCGCGGGGGAAACATGCCCCAGTACATGTGCTACTAAGTCATATACGAATTCGGTGGTCGCGTGCGCGGCGCAAAATTGCCGCCGCGACGCCGGGAAATCGAAATATTGGGCAAATGGTGGAAGTGTTTTTGTCTGAGAATGTTTTATATGATTTATGGGGTCTTTGTCCCCTCTGCCGATTGTGTTTATGGCTGGTGCGATGGAATCCAGTCAATCAGCGAGAAATCGAGTTCACATGGTACTGTCGTGTTTGCATATTTCCGGATGTGCGCTTGACCACAGTGTCGCATTTCTCCGCTCATTATCCGACTAAAACGCCAGAATATAAATATTGTGGTTTTATTTATATACGCGTCTTCGCAAACAAACATTTGCGTGCATGCAAATGGACTTTTTTGCTTGACATCACCAATATTATATTTATTTGCATTCGCATTTGACCGGGATTATCACATGCGCTGGGTGGGGTCATCTATGGGACAGTAAATTGGTCGCGGGTAAATAGGTGAAAAGAGTGAGGCGGCAAAATTTCGGCACTCAGTATCACGCATGCAGTGTCTCAACTCAGCTATTTGTCATTCCGTCTTGACGGGTCGGGTTTCAAAATTGCTAAAACGCAATTTCGAAGTTGCTGTCTATCAACGGGTAAAATGACTTCAGTAGGCTGGGGGGGGCAGAAACAAACAACTTAGTGAGTGCTATCAATCATGAACGCAGTGCGGCAGCAGCCCCCCCCATGTGTGATTGCAGCTGTGAAGTTGGACCATGGAGTTCAATTTTGATGTTACTATAACGTGACACATGGTGGGACATTGTTTGACAAAGTTGAGATATTTGGTTTTATAGTGGTCAATGCAGTTGAAGTATGCATTTACTTGGTGGGTTATTTTGTACTGCTTTACGCGAGAGCTAGCCACTGTTTTGACACTTTCAAAAGTGTAAAGTTTAAAATTCACACAACCCACTTGATCGAGCATACCATTGCGTGTTTACATAGAAAATAACCACGAATTCTGCTTATAACATATTTATTTGCGACCCGCACCGGTTGAGCGGCGCGCTGTAAATGTCGTAGTGCTTGTCGGACCAGCTTTACGAGCGCACGCGCCGCCCCGCATGTGTTACTGAGCTTCGGGGGGTCGTAAATTTCAACTATTCAAATCGCCCACCACCCATTGCACGGCTAATTGACAAGTGCAATCGCAAAATTGACAAGCTGCAATTGAGTCGACAACATGTGTCCTACATAAATAGTCGCGCCGCACTGTTCACTACCTAGGGCTGGGAACTCGACCCGACTCTTGCCCAGCCACACCAAAGCGGGTTTTATCTTCCCGGTCTGGACTCGATAGATCGATTCGGGTCGGGTCGGGTCGGGTTCAGTTTCGAGTCGCACCGCGTACCCACGGTCGTCACCGACTGCAGCTGCAGTCGGGTCGTTCCGGCCGTGTTGATGTGTGTGACGGCGCGAGAAAGTGCCCGCACTGCACTGCGCGCAAAACGAGTGGGCCCAATTTCAAACTTTGTCAAGTGACAAGACAAGTGACAAGATAAGAATGACGAAAGGTATAATTTGCTTGTCAAATGTCAACTAAAATT
Source organism: Sphaerolaimus hirsutus (assembly GCA_964036195.1). Lineage (NCBI taxonomy): Eukaryota > Metazoa > Nematoda > Chromadorea > Monhysterida > Sphaerolaimidae > Sphaerolaimus > Sphaerolaimus hirsutus. The sequence continues at coordinate 19,066,671 of OZ038458.1, forward strand.
AACCTAATTAGCACTTACTTCATTCTTCCCACTTGTCTTCTCACTTGACACAATTCGCAATCGGCCCCAGGGCAACTTGTTTAAGCCTGGGAAAAGCGCATAGATCACGGTCATGATTGGCTAGCGAATGGATGGCTCGCGGCATTCGCATTTTTCAAAGGTTCCCATCGCTTTTTCAGCGAGATTTGACGTTGAGAAAAATGGCGGTCATATCATTGGCTCGATGTAGACACGTGTATCTGTTCGTATTTATGTAAGCACCGGGCGGTGGGTCATTTTTGCGCTGAAAATAAATGGATTGCTCCCTAATAACAAGCTGCGGTTTCAGTTGGAGATAAGGCCAGTGATTGCTGTTCAGATTTATGCCGTTCCCGCGAGCGAATAACGCATTTTTTTAACTGCGCTATTCTCCGATGGCGCCCGTTTTTCACCGCCTCAAATGTGTAATCAGACCGTTTTTTACTGTCCAATTCAAAATGGTAGTCTGCAAAAATCCCGCTTTTTATCCCCCGGAGCGAGAAGGCAATAAGTTATTACGACCCGCGGCCAGATGCATTCTGGCGCCCGTTTTGCGGTCGAATAAAAATTCCAATGCGTAAAAATGTTGGAAAAACATCTACGCGGTTGCGTCGAAACACATGTAAACGCCCAATGTGGACACGTCGCTGTGCACGGTTTCAATGATTTTCAAATGCCCGATTTTACGGTTGTTTTGATTCGGCCACGCCCAGACTAGATCGTTTTCCACGGGCACTCAACTTTTGCGCAACGGGCTTGCGAAAGTGAAAATAAAAACGATAATGGCCATAAAATGGGGCCCATGAAAGGCGAAGCATTTGCTGTTGCATGGATGGGGCTGAGAAAGGTCGCCCCGGCGGCACGGCGGCGCGCCGCTGTGCAAACAGCATGTCCTACATACAATACAAGCAGTGCGCCGCGCGGCGACCCCCCCCCCCCCCCCCGCTGCAAGTGCCGCGCAGCGCACCACTTTGCTTACGCGCCCTACCGTAAACCGACTCCCGACTGAAAAGTCCAATATTGTCTGGATATCCGGACATTTTGTGGACATTTCGAAAGAGCTTTTTTGCCGCGCTCGCGCGGACATCTGAAAAGGGTCGATTTATGCGAGAGCGAGATTTGAATGTTCGGCGGGCTCGCCGATCCGCTACCGTAATTTTTCCCTGCCACCAAAATGTCAAAGTTGCCCAAAAAGCGTCAAAGTTGTGGAGATGGGCCCTCGATCCTAGCATTTCAGCTAGTCTCAAAACACGATGCAGTTGTTATTCGTGTCCGCGGGAACAAGTGTCGTCTTATCTTTGGAACTAATCGGGTAAGAAAATGCACGTTCAGATGTAAGCTACTTAGCTTCACTGTTCCATTTGGGCAAATGTAAAGGGGCACAAACGCTGTCTGAAGTTAATATTTAAGGCGATTTTTGTTTGATTGTGTTACAGAGATAAGAGCACAGAGGCGCCGACTTGCTAAATTAAGTAGCAAGTTGTTCTGGCTGTTTTCTGAAAATGACACCCTTGCATTGCACTGCTTTGGGGGAATAGAGCACCATATGTTAATCTGTTCACAATCTTTTTTACGAGTTTTCTTTATGGTTCCACCGATTAGCCTCATGTAAAAATTTGCTAATAAAACGAGAGAGAAACGCGTCTAGATTGTTCAAGGAGCTAAATAGTAGACAGCTTCGTGTAAAAAAAGTTATAGCAAAAAATAACACTGCCAAAGCCGATACACTTTCCCCAATCCCCATCGGAGATAAGAGAGAACAAAACTCTCCTAAAAGTAACTAATCACCGCAAAAGGTGCTCTTTTAGCATAGCCCATCCAAGCCAAGTGCGGACACGTGTCCCGCGCACTGCACCGCATCAATATTGTTGTGCCGCGTGTTCTGACGCTCACTAAAACTGAACGTGTATCAGCCAGAATGGGACATTGACAGTCGTTTGCCGAGAACGACCGTTCTCCGGACATCGCGAAATGGGGCCGGCGCGCAGTTTTGTTGCCGCGCGCCGCCCAAAACCATTCCATTTTGTGGCTAATGGCGGATTGTAAGTGCCACTCATTGCCTCCACTCTGAGCGGCGCGGCGCGTTAATGGATGACACACTCGTTTCACAATTCCGCGCGGACATTTCTGCTGCTAGTGCTAATGTCCGCTGGTTTGATTAGATGGAAGTGGGAGTTTGGCTTGATGTCATACTTGGGCGTGGGAATTTATCGTGATTGTGTTGTGGGTAGGATGTCATATCCGATAGGTGTGCCTTCTTTGGAAGTGCTCCAGCTTGAAACTAGACATGTGCTTTTGTAACTGCTTCAATCGAATCTACCTATAAAGTATTTTTTGGCTATTTGCGCGCCTGCCAGTGAAATAAATATTTACATTCTTGTGGAATGTGTTTTCTCATCGCTAATAGCCTGCCGGTCAGATTACGGCAACACGGTAACGAGTGAGTGCCACACCTTCGAATGAACGTCAATTAAAGTGATGTGCTGCTGCAAGAATAATGTTTATGAACACAACGCACAAGACACACACAACGCACCCCCGTGTGGATGTCTCTGCAAACAGACTTTAATACCTAAATATATAATACATATTTAATGCCTACTTAGCCATTTCGCAAATGATGCCAATCCCATATTTGCAGCCAGTGTTGCATAGTTGTCTGTGGACATTTTTGCCCGCTTCCATTACAAAACATATTTACAATGGGCGCCTGTGTGTGGCACATGGCTATTTGTTTGCGTCGCACATTAAGCAAACTTTGTTGTCGCGTTATCAGGAGCGGCGGCGCGGCGACAAGTCATGTTTTACAAGTGACTTTTGTTTGACCGGTCGCATTATCAGTGTAAGCTGCACAAATGTAAGTAGCTTATTCGTCCCACTATCACGCTGGTAGCCAAATAAAAGTGGTGAAAAACGCATTTCCGACGCGCTCACAAATAATGATTGACAGCGGTGACAAAAGTGTGATGGGAAAAGCAAATGTTTGTGCAGTCGCTGCCGTGTTTTGTGGGTGCGACCCCTTTTGCCTAAACTGAACACACTTGTGACCCCCCATAAAAAGTCTGAGGAAATATTTACTTAGACACATCGTATACTACCTGATGTTTTACAGTCCCGCATGGATGCTGCGTAGGCTTTTACAGCTTATTAAAAGTTATTGTCGCCATAAAATGTAACTATGTAAATAAATATTTATCTGAACTGCGGTGATGGGCAATTAAATAATGACACGTGAGAATGGTGAACTTTGGTTGTACGACCACGGCGCATGGATGTAATACCAGCGAAAATAGACGCAAATGTGACCGGAAAAAAACAATAAAAAACACAGTTACACATGTCTGGTAAAATGAGAAAATCAAATCATACAGCGTCACGCACCGCTTGACTGCGACGCGGCGGCGGCTGCAGCGGCTGCGCTAACGGCGTTGAAAATGTTCTGCTGCTGGTGCTGGTGCAGCTGGGCGAGCAGCTCGTTCGCGTTCAAGCCCAACAAATTGAATGGGGCCCCGGCGCCGCCGCTTTGCGTCGTGTGCACCTGAAGGAGTTTTTGACAACGTTTTTTTCACGTAATAGGGATTGTGATAAAAAATTGACAAAATTTGAAACTGTTAAACCAACGTTGCCCTGAAACTGTTGCGCATAGGCCGCGGCGGCGGCAGCCAATGGATTGGGAAAGTGCGGCCGCAGAAGTCCGGTCGCCGGCGCGGCCAGTCGCTGCTGCTGCATGGCGACTTGCGCCGCTGCGGCAGCTGCCGCCGCTTGCTGTTGTTGCTGCTGTTGCTGCTGGTGGTGTTGTTGTTGCTTTGCGAGTGCGGCCATGGCGGCTACTTGCTGCTGCCATGGGCTGAAGGTGAAGCTGAATGCCCCGTTGGCGCCGCTTGAGGTCACTGGCGGTCCTGTGTGTGGAGAGTGAGTTGTGAGTATTTCTTGATAGATAATTTGGTTTGCATGCACTTCAAGTAGCATTCCAAAAATCTCTTGGAGATTTATTTTTTGAAAATCTCAGAAAATATAAAAAATCATATTCATTGATATTCTCTCCTGCTTTTCCCAGAGAAATTTTATTGTATTTGTTTTATGAGAACGAAATATAAAAACCTCTCATTTATATTCTTATATTTTCACAGCGTTTTTTCAGAGAGATTTTATTTAATTTTATTTTTTGAGAGATGTTCTAAGAGTATATTAATTTATAACTTCTGAAAAACACCCATTTTTTAAAAGCTAACTGTACGATTCAAGCAACTCACTGGCTGGCGCGCTGTTCGGCGTGCTGGGCACGGGGCTGACCACGTCCACGGTGGGCTTGGGCGTGCGCGCCTCCCCCGACGGGCACGCGGTCGCGCCGCCGGCACAATTGTCGCCGCCGCCGCTAGAAGTCGCCGCCTTGACTTCGGCGTCGCCGCTGGCCGTCCGCTGCAGTCTGACCGCCTCGCGGCTGGTCGACTCGCCGCCGCCGTTGCCGATAGTGTCCGCGATGGACCAAATCGTCTTGGCTTTTTTAGCCGCCGAGCAGTCGACCGGCACGCAGTCGGCCGCGCCGCGCTTGAGACTCAGAGCGATCGAAGTGGCGAGCGGCGCGGCCGCGGGCGCCGCTGTCGATGTGGGCGACGTTTGTGCGGAGTCGGACAGCTTGGGTGGGGCTGTGGGGGGGGGGGGATTTTGGGTTTAATTTTGATGCTTGTTGAGCCTTGAAATTATAAAGATATTTAATTTAGAATGCTACGTCCAGGTACCAGTCCCAGACCCTGTAAAATATCCTGCAAAATGTCAAATGTCATGCAAAGAGTTTAAAGTCATGGAAAATGCCCTGAAAAATGGCAACTCGGTTGCCATTTTGCAGGGCATTTTCCATGACTTTTGACAATTTGCATGACATTTGGACTTTTACACAGTCAGGCGTTCACTCTCGATAATCCATAAATACTGTCAAGCACTCTAGCAAACGCTCTAAAACAACCAAACTCCCTTTTCCCTCAAACAATCCCCCAAAACCGACCATCTCCCTGCGCGGAGCATGACTGCTGCGCGGGCGGCATGTCGTCCAAGTCGCTCATGCCGCTCAGCGGCCGCTCGTTGCTCTCGTCGTCGCGCAGCGGCGCGCCCAAGTCCATGTCGTCCATGTCTCCGGGCCGGTGCCGGGCGGACCAGGTCATTTTGTTCTCTTTTTTGAGCCGCCGCCGCGCGTTGGCGAACCATGTTGAGACCTGTGGAGGGTTTGGAAGGGTGTTAGGATTGTTTTGAAGGTGGTTTGGTGAAGTTTGATGTGATTGGATGTTGTTTTCGTGGTAGTTTTCGTGCGTGGCTGTGATTATTTGTATTAGAGTTTTTTGGCGCGTTCGATGAATTTTTGGCAATAAATTAAATTTGAAAATATTATTATATTCAACTAAATATTCGAGCATCTAGAATATTTCTGGCATCTTTTGCGTGAATTCCAAATACCACGCTGCCGGAAATTCTTATTTCCGCCACACAATGTCCAATGTTTGTTTAGACACCCCCTAATACACATGCTAATAAAAACACAGTACCACCTTGATTGGCCCGTTTTTATTTTGTTTTTATTTTTGGCCCACATAAAAATGTGTGTGCGCGACCTGTGGTATGCAAACCCCAGGGCAATAAAAACGCGTCGGGGGCAGGGCAAGTTTTTGGCGCCCTAACTGCAGAAAACCCACAATCAGCATTGTAGCTACTGAACAAGTGCCACAAAATGTCAACAATGCATGGATGAACCTATTATTTCGCCCATCCCCGCACATTTATTGGTTGTTGGTGTTTTTATGGTCGACCTAATAAGATGATATCGAATTGAGAGACATTTATGATCGTGTATTTATTTAGGCATTGTCCGCGCGGCGGCGACTAGAAATTTGCATGCACATTTGCTACTGGTCGGGCTGCAGCAAGTTGCCGAGCATGCCCTGGCGGTCGTAAATTTGCGTCGCCGCGTATATACACGCACAATCAGCGGTTCACGCTGCGACGTCAAGAAATCGAATGGAAATCGAAACCGTCCATTATTTTGTCGCCGCCGCACACGCGCACATGTGTGGTCAATAAAAAGTTTGTCGGTGGAGAAAAAATTCTTTTTACGGTCGACCTTGGTCACCTGCGGCGTCGTGTTCGAGCCGCGCGGCGGCAGCTGATCATCAATATATGCGACAATGATCAGTCAATTTTCGTTGTAAGCGCAGATGCGCGCGTGGAGTCGTGCTGGGCGCGCCGACAGCGCAAATATGCCACTAGAAAGTGGTGGAAATTTCAAATTTTACAATTTTTGTCGATCTTGTGATTGATGGTAGGAAATTTGCGTGGAGCCTCCTTACCACTTAAAAAATGATCTCTTCATATCAACTTCATATCTTTATTCGTCTGCCCCGACCCTCGAACGTATCTCGCATAAACTTGATATTTACAACGTTGATATTTTCCTCTAGACGAAACTATTTGATCATTGTAAACGTCCGGCGATATTAGTTCAAACCGAAAACCGCCATAATAAAGATACGGAGATATGAGATATCTGTATATTTCATGTCAGTGATCACTTTCAGTGATATGCACTGACAGACGAAACTTGTTTACAGCGGGCCAAATGTTTAACATCGGACAAGTCGTGTATCTGGCATCAAAACCAGGTGCCAGTCCCAGACCCTGTAAAATGCCCTGTGAAATGTCAAATGTCATGCAAAGTATCAAAAGTCATGGAAAATGCCTTGCAAAATGGCAACTCGGTTGCCATTTTGCAAGGCATTTTCCATGACTTTCGACACTTTGCATGATATTGACATTTTACAGGGTCTGGGACTGCACCCAGAGGCAAATGCACTAATCACTAGGCGGCAGGTTGCAGCGACTGAATCGAACATGGTGTCGTAAATAGTCTGCACGCATCCAAATAAGTATCATATGTACCTACATAGTTAGGCTAGTGCAGATGAATATCCGAACTGCCTGTGTACATTACACCGTGATAATGGCGGCGCGGCCCGGCATCAAACGAGTCAATCAAACGGCGGCGGAATCTAATTAGTCGAACCCCTTTTATCGGGCTGCCCGATTTCGGAGTGTCGGGGATCACCCGGTGCCCGATTCGTAACTTTGTCGCGGCCGCGACTTAGTTGCAACGAAATATTTCTTTCAAAATGCCTATAATTTTTGAGTGACAAGCATCAATTATTTGAAACTTTGCACTGTGTGTACACTGAAGTAGTATGTATACATCACCGCGTTTTCAAACAAATAGGTATGTAACTTTTCCTTGAAATAGAAAAATTAAAAAAAAAATTCGTCACTAATTTTGAGGGCAAACACCGCCTAAAAAGACAGACTGCCCGACACAAATAATCGGGCACACTGAACCCGACACCCATCACCCGCGGGCGCGCGCGCGCGTTTGTTGGCGAACACCGAGTCGTGCAGCGGCGGCGCGGTGCAGTTGGTGTCGCCCGGCGCCGCCCAGCGCCCCCCCGGCCGTTGACACTAATGCGACAACTCGTAATTACGGTAAAACGGTGTAAACTATGCGGCCGCGTCAAGTCAGTGCAAATACCTGCGGCAAAAACTGCCCGAAAAAAAGCGCCGCGCGTCGCCCGATATTACCTGTTTCTTACAATATACATCCTGTATGTTTACACTTTGTTATTCGGTTCAAGTGGCGAGGCAAGCGGAAAATTATGGCGCCTGAGCGACACGCAATTGACGGGCAATTTTGCATCGGACGCGAACGCGCTCAAACGCCGGGGCGACAAAAGTATGCGCTAATTTCTAACACGCCGACGACTACCTATTTAGGTTTTTAAGTACATAACTTTAAGACAAAAAAAACGGCGCGGACGACAACACGCGAAAATATTTGTTTCGTCGCTTTTTGCACACATTTCACAGTGTATTTACATTGTACGGTAACTGCCAGAACAACGAAAACACGACAAAACTACCGTAAACTACCAAACAAAAACACCCACCTGAGTCATTGTCATCTTGGTAATAATAGCCAACATAATCTTCTCGCCCTTAGTCGGATAAGGATTTTTCCTGTGCTCATAAAGCCACGCCTTAAGCGCCGCGGTAGTTTCCCTGGTGGCGTTTTTCCTCCTGGCGCCGTTCAAGTCGAGCGGCCCGCCGTACGGGTTGTACATGGCGTCGAACATGTAGGGGTTGCTTAGGCCGGCGCCGGGGGGCGGGCCCCCGCCGGGGCCTACTCCGGGCTCTTTTAAGTCCTGTGATTTTGGGGGTGGGTGGTTTTAGAGGGGTTTTTGGGGATGGAGGTGTTTTGATGGATTAAATGTGTCTGTGGATTTTGTGAAATTTGTACGACTGTTCCGAGAAAAGGTGGGGTTCGGTTTTTCGCGTGGATTTAGGACGTGGCACAGTGGGGAAATCATAACATTTTAATGAAGAAATTTATCATCTCACAGTGGATAGCTTATTTCCCATAACTAGTTCTGCACATACAAAAAAGTACAACCTTATCTAAGCACAAACAGCAACAACACAATCCACTTACCATGGGCGGGCACGGCGGGAATCCAGGCGGCAGGAAAGCCAGGTGCGGCGGCAATCCATGCGCAAACGGCGGCCTAGCCGCCGCCGCGCCCAATAGCAGGGGATGCGGCGGCGCCTGCGCCATCCTTGTCGTCGCCGCGGCCGCATCCATCGCCTGCGCCTGCGCCAGACTGGTGGCCGCCGACACGCTGATCGCCTCCGACAGACTCGGCATGCTCATGGCCACCTGCTGCTGCTGCTGCTGCTGCTGCGACGGCGTCGACGCGGCCGCCATGGCGAGCACGCGCATCGCGTCCACCGCGCTGGCGCTCATGCTGCTTCCGGTTGCTAATAGATTGGTGCTTTGCGGCGTGAGTCGCGGCGCCGTCGGGGGGTACACCTGTGGATTTGGATTGAATTTGTGATATTGAGAAAAATGAGTAAATTGTGGGGAAAATTGAGCATAAATTAAATTGCGCCAGGCCGCTCCGTTTGTACCTGATGGTGGAGTAACGGCGGCGGGGGCAAACAAGCGCAGCATGGATACGACAGCGAGCTGCATGGAAATCCATTCAATCCACATCGATGCGCCATTAAATAGATTACAACTTGTTGAATGCAAATTTTCAGCAGTTTACCCGACTGAACCGGGGGTCCTACTGTAGAGGCGGTGCAGCGCGGCGACGCGGCAGGCGGCGTTTTGATAGGCAGCAGCCGGCTGTTGCAAGTCGCCGCGGCCGCCGCCGCGCCCATTATAAGCAACACCTAGCGCGGCCGCAAGTGTGGCATCTTTACACGGGTTGTAAGCATATCCACCAGAGGGGGCGAGAAAAGTCTTCGGTCTATCAGCGGCGCGGACGCCATTAGCGCCGGCCGGGAAGTGCCGCCGCGGCAACTGTCGCCGGTGTCAAAAGGTGCCGCGCTGCGCTGCGATGCGGCCACAAACAGTGCGCGCCGGCGGCACGTTTGTAAGCCGGCGGCTAACTACCTTCCTCTAAGTGTGAAGGTGTGTATAATGTGTTGGCGATGATCTATGCGTCCGTTCCGATAGACCAGGCGGCGATTTTGTCCCTCTGACACGTCGGCCGGCGCGATTTATGCGCCGCTCGCGCTGCCCCCGCGAATGAGTGAGTGGTTGTTGGCCGACTATTAGTGTCGAGGCTAGGCGAGCTGGCACATTTACGTGTGCAAAAATAAGTGTGCAAAAGCATTACTGCCAAACGGTAGAATAGGATTTTTTGTTTTTCATAGTGTGCACAGAATAGTGTTTTTCACGATTAAGCATCACCTCACTGTGCATGGCTGCAAAACATAACCTCACTTGAGAGCCCTTATCTACACAGTTATGATCTTGCAAATCAGCAACCTAAGGCGCTTTACAAGTCGGCGGTGCGCCGCCATTCCTACAGCGGCAACAGCCGCGCCAACGGCTCATTTTACTACGCGCCCGCCTGCCCGACCTCGTACAACAATGTCAAAAGTGTGTCCCGGCTATTGTTCTACACTTAGCACGAGTGATGGGCGGCCCATAGTCAGCTTCGAGAGGTATATATCGGCGAGAAGAACAAACGTTTTGCTACGTAAACTGCTGCGGGCGGCGGCGGCGCAAAAACTATCGAATTGCAAGAAAAATGCCCCGCTGACATTGGATCTGTAAGCGGGCGAGAAGCGGTGTGCGCGTTTGGGAAACTGCGGCAAAAAGTGTGGTATGACTTCTCGGGGCTTGACAAGTCGCGTTTGACAACATGTGCGCTATAAGGTCACATTTCAAAGTGCTTTCGACACAGCGGGCAGCCATAAAATGACATGAGTGACTGAGGTGTCGGCCAGAGTTATTCCTATGTTTTGACCTATCAAGTGTCAAACGGTGAAGATGGATATTTGTGTTTGTGGGAAAGCATTCCGATGGAATTTCGGGCTCGGGGGTTAAGTTACTGTTTTCACTAGCCGCAAAGCAAATGGTGGTTTTTCGAGGGAAGAAAAATCGGCTGCATAGCGACACAAAAACAACGCAAAACAAACTTGAGGAAAGATACACGCGAGAACAGACTGCGCGTATGTTCTCGTCCGCGGGAACAAGGTCATAATTTGCTAAATATGCGGTAAAACAAATGACGTGAAATGGCCCAGCTGGCACACATTAACCATTCAACTAATAAATAATTCCAGCTGTTAACAAGCGCCGCAAACTCGAACACGACACACCTAAACATCACTTCCAACTGCACGAACGACCGCAACTTACTACACGCGGGGCGGCAGCGACAAGCGACTATAATCGCATCTACTGCGTGTGGCGACTGCGGCTCGACGCTGATTGGTCGCAGCGGCGCCCGGCTCCGCCCACCCGCTGCCCGATTGCCCGGCGTATACACTTGCAAACACATGTAGTATGGCCCGAGTACATTTGTAAAGTGTGTATTTCGCCCACTAAAACTGATGTCTCAGTAACAAGTTGGTCGATTTTGAATACACTTTGGATAGATATCTTTACATTTTAATGTATTACACACTGGCGGTGATCGGAGCGCGGGGGGGGGAGGGGGGTGAAATAAACTCTTGGATTCCGATCGGATAAATAAAGTGAACGTTGATTTGGCAATTTTGAGCGCGTTGGCGGGGAATTTTTTGGATGGAATTGACTTGATAACAATTTACAGAAGAATCTTAAACATAAGTCACATTTGTAGCGAAGAGATGAAACCTGGGGGCAGTCCCAGACCCTGTAAAATGTAAAATGTCATGCAAAGTGTCAAAAGTCATGTAAAATGCCCTGCAAATGGCAAACTGTTTGCGATTTTGTATTGCATTTAACATGACTTTTGACACTTTGCATGACATTTGACATTTTACAGGGTCTGGTACCGGCACCAGATTTCAAACAATATAAATTTTAGCCCGACAGGCTTTTCTGGCAGCCAGAATCACACGTCATGTCATCATAACATTCTGATGCCAAAACCGGGCCAATTTCTCACTTCATAAATGCCGACAAGTAGTCGGGCTGCCCGACAAAAAAACCCATCAATACTTATGTCTAAGCGAAAAACTCCACCACGCCAATGAGTGTGAATGAACTCGGGTGGCGGCGCGGCGCCGGGCGTATCAACGACCCTACCGCCATTAGTTGATATCATTAACGCGTATACTTACACCGTTTTTGCCAGCGCCGCCGCCGCATCCGTGTATCATCGGCTGGCTGCGCACTGGTGTTTGTTGAGTCGCGCGGAAAGTTTCGAACGGTTTTTGCATAGATGGCGGGGTTTGTGTGGGGGGGTTCATTTGTGTGATTTTGGTGGGTATTGAATTTGATTTTAGGAAATAGAAAGTTTGGTGGGGCTTGAAATCAGAATACTATGACGCGATAATTGACACATGAGTGCATTGAAAATTGAAAAAATAAATGTCAGTTTACCACAACATTCATACATGTATCTCACATTTTTCCAGCTCAAAACATCATTTAAATACACCAAAACCGATGGAAACTTTCCATACGACCCCACAAGTTGGCACTGGATGACATGCGATCTGCGCGAGTGCACATGGATGCGAATGCATGGAATGTGTGTCCTCGGCGGCCGCTGATAAGGTAACGGATAGTGTAATAGAGACATCTCGTTTGTCGCCGCGCCGCCCGCGCGACATAGTTCATCATTTTGCCAATGCTGTTCTATTTGCACTAATGACTTTCGCGAGCAAAACTTGGCGAAGAGAACGGCGCTGCGCAACGCGTTGGACTTTGGTGTGATGCTGTGTATTTCTGTAGAAAAAGTCTTACGAGGTTGATAAAAGGTGATATATTGTCAGCGGGAATTATGAGCTGGGAGTGGGGTGTGTGATTCAATTGCGATCACACAAGTTAGCATCACATGTAATTTACATATTTACATTTACATGTGATAGGTGGGCGCGGCGTGAGCCGCCAGTGTAATAGACGCTGTGGAAAAAACGGTAAGCAAATGCAAATGTGATTGTGTTGACTTGCTCAAACACAAGTAAACGCATGTAACGGCGGCAGTCAATCGAAGGCGACGCGCGGCAAAACTTAACTGCAGTTGGCGCTGCAAAAAGTTTGACATTGACACTAATAAATATCAAGGAAAACTACGCCGACTATAAATGGCGGTCGCGACGATGCGAATTTGCATAAAAATTGTCGACGCGCAGTAATGTTCTTGCAGAAAAATGCGCTGGAGAAACAACATTTTCGAAGATTGGCGATATCGAAAATGTTTCAATGATCAGCGGACCGCATTATGCTGCCCCATTGTAAAATAATCAGTGTTGTATTTACGAGATTCGATTGAGACGTTATGATAGGTGATTTCTATCAGGAAATCGTCTCAAAATGCTGTTGTATATCGTATACTTCATGTGGGAATGGTATACGATCTATCTATCCTGTAAACATATCAATGTTTGACATCTAAATGAGATGAGCGTAACCGCGCAGTGTGGAAAACACATGGAGCTGTTTTTTTTAATGGAAACGACACAACTTGCACCATGCTGAATGTAAGTTGATACAAATCAGATAATGTAAAAAACGAAAAATGCCCATGAGGTAACGAATAATTTGGTTATGTAAATGCATGGATCAAAATTGACATTGATCGAAGTGACATAATATTGAAATATCATGCGACAGATCTATCTACCTATCTACCATAATAACGCCACCATATCTCGCTCGATATGTACATCTGTAGGACAATTTATATAACACAAAAAATTAAGTGGCCAATAATTGGGGCAACGAAAAATTAAACGCCAACTTTCAAATAACTGTGAACTATCCATAATTTACGCATCGTGAAAAAAGTCTACGACGGCAATAATTTTTCCCATCCACACAGCTGGCTACAATTCGCCCAGGGCCATAATTCTAAATATTTAGATTCCTTTGATTTTCACACCTGCAGTCGGGGCGGTCTGAACAAAGTCGGAACACAACTCAATAAAAATCGGAAATCATGTGACACCTTATTGCCTCAGTGATTTTCGGCGCATGCAAACATCAGTACTTTGATGTGGCAATGTTTTTGCGCGATTCCCCCACTATTGAATGAAGTGAAGTGATGAAAGGCAATGTTATTGTGTTGCCGAGCTCAAAATTACCTGCGGGTGGTTTTGCTGTGAAAAATGATCATTCAAAAAAGATTCCGAATTTTGGATTAGGTCGTCAGAAATCCGAATGTAGACGTCGGAAGATTTTTTCCGGGTCGCATGGCTGAAACCTTTGCTTCTCACGGACGCTGATTAAAAGCCATAATCGTGAATAATAAGAGCGCCAAATCCACTACAGTATATCCAAACAACCGAGATCAAGGTCGCGCAGGTACATAAATGCATATACATGCCATTGACATAAATAAATCGGCGCATGTCTCTCATATTTTACATACACGATCCATGGCGCGGCGGCTGACCACACAGCCAATCAGCCAGCCAGCGTGAATGATGAGTCCTGGCAGCCCCCCCCCCCAAACATCACACCTCACAGATTGAGGCGGCAATTGATACATTTGCCGGCGACACCTCTCTGCGTGTTTCTGGCCTGGCCCATAGACGTTAAAACGTATTTACGTTTACTCGATAAATACGTGTACTGGAGTACTGCGTAGATACGTGTACGTTTCCTCCCGAAAAAATACCAGTACTCACTTGCTCGCGTACTTTTTGAAAGTACGCGAGTAAGGAAAACGTATTTTAAGGCGACATATAATCTGACATTTTAACAGATAGAAAGTGATTAACATTTAACATTTTCCTGAGAAATACTTATAAGGAGAAGAATATTTGATGTTTTCAAGAGTAAAAATTGAAAAAAATTTCTGTGAGAAAAATACCCACTTTTACGTTTTCTGTGAGAAAATACACACTTTTACGTTTTCCCTGGAAAAAAAAGTATTTTACTCACGTTTTACGCAGTGTAAAAGTACAAAATTTACTTTACGTTTTCTGTAGTCAGAGGTGAGTAAAATAAAAATACTTTACGTTAACGTTGACTTTGAAAAAAGTACAGTACTCTAACAACTCTGCCCCTAGCCAAATGCATTTCGGGGCTGCGGGTCTGTTTGCACGCGCAAAAAGTGCGCGACAATGGGTCCGCAACGTGTCCGACACAGAAATATGAGTAAAAATGAGTGTGTATTTATCCGCGGTCTCGACAATTATTGTTGCCATTCTGCATGGACAGGCAGGATCTGGCAATAGCAAGCCGCGGCAAATTTGCATGCTTTACAAACGGAAATGGAAAAAGCACAGGTAGGTAAAATACAAAAATACTCAGCTGAAAAACTCGTTCCCATCTACAGGCGGCAAAACTCTTTTACTCAGATGATGATCACTTGTGTAATAGTTGGTGCGTTATGTTTTGTTTTGACAAGACATGCGATGAGTCTAATTACGGTTATTGAGTGGGGGACACTAATTGACGCCAAGTAGAAATTTTCCCGAGGCGTTCATGCGCAGTCGGCGCGGCCTTTTTTCATGTGCATTTCAGTGTGAAATCATAAGGGGTTCCATGCTGGAAAAGATTGTGATGGATTTGATGAGTAACTGATGCGCTGAGAAAAGAACGTGTGCCTCTCAGGTATTGTTTGTTTGGCAATTTTGCGGGGTGGCCTATTTTTGCAGAGATTTTCATAATATTTATCTGGTAGTGAAGATTCATTATGATGTCAGATGCTGGATGGAATTGCACTAGAACTAGGTAAGCCTAATTTTGAAATAAAGATATTCGGCAGTTTTCGGGAGAGGGAGTTCACAAAAACCTCTGTCAGATATTCAATGTTCACAAACCAAAAATCATGGAATTTAACAGACCACCGTGTAAATCCGGAGCAAATATCCGCCGGGGCCGCCAGTTTGCATACTTAGGCGAATTACGCCACATCGATCACATTGAACCCGCTCATTAATTCCACCACAATGCCTACACTCGTTCTCCGGAATAAACTCGCGCCGTGCACACAAAATGGGGGGCATTGTAAAAAGCGCAAAGCAGTGGCACATCTCGATGACATTTGACAGTGATCAAAGGCGCACCGCTGCATGTTTGACAGATTTGCGAGGCCGCCATGCAGCTGGAATCTTGAAATCTACGGCGGAACAAAAGTGTCACTGGAGCAAAAAGTGTTCTCGGGTCGCTCGATCGAACGATTGCGTGAAAGGTGCCGCCGCGTCTTTGAAGGGTGAGACATCGTAAAAATTGGAAGGTCCGCGCGCTTGTGTGCGTTTGTAATTTAGCTACTGAAGCGAACAGGCATTAGCCGACCTTGTCTGTTTTCGACCTGCCGATGTTCTATTCGGAAAGTAATGGCTACAGTTGTTCTCAGTCTGTTGTGGACAACTGCACAACTGCGCTGGGAAGCATTCGCTGTTGCGCAAGGTGCCCTACCCCATTGAGAATTTTTTGCTGCCCGGGCGAGAAAGTGAAAGCTATTTAATAAATAGCCATCGTCATCAATCAATGATGTCATACACAGAAGTCATTTGCCCCCGACGATTTTGGGCACATAAACGGTTCATAAAAATTGAAGCTTATGGACTTTAGATAGTGAAATGATCTTCCGAGCAGATGTCTCACTGTGTGTCCGCGCCAATAGAAGCCATTATTTATACAATCGAATTGCTTACTACTGTGCACGGCGCTATTTTTATTATTTCCATTTCGAAAATGGTGGGTTTTGGGGCGTGGCTGGCTGCGATTAATCAAAATGACTTTCACATTGTGAAGTATGGCCATCGAAGTCAATTGCTTGAATGTGTTTCATCACGTTTTCTTTTCACAACAGAAGTAGGGTGCGGTCCAGAATTATGTGGACACTGTTTCATGGTGCCATGCTTACTAGAATAATGTGATACATTTGTCGCTCAGTGCTAATTTCATGTGATGCCTGATGCAAAAGCATTTTGTGCTGGTGCTAGGTGCTAGCACAAAAGCAAGAAGCTCCATGGTACTTTTGCCACTTGCCGCCAAAAGTTGTTGTGCTTTTGTACCATGTCAGGCTTAGCGATGCATGTAAAGCGCACACACAAAACAAATCAGCGGTACAAAGATATCAAAGTTTAAAACTGTACATTCAATTTGAATTTTACAAAAATTTTTTTGGCACAGCCCAGAAGGCTTTCAAGTCAGCATAACCATGTAAAATAAAAGATTATGTAAAATGCTATACAAATTTTCCAAGAGTTGTGTAAAATTTTGGCAACATTTTCATTTTTTGTGGGCTTGTCACACTAAACAAAATACTTTACAGACTTAACTCAACATTTTGGATCTTAAATCACATTTTACAGTGTGGAGAACGGGTCCCCCCATTTCAGTGCCAAAAATTTGGCATAAAATCATTTGAAAAAACCCGCACAAAATGATGCACACCATTCTAACTACAAACCAAAGCTGTCTTTTTCTTCATGTGCATTCTACCCACACGGTGTCCACGAATTTTTCCACCACCCAGTGCTGATTTTCAGCGCAGTAATGATGCTGCGTTTTCAATTACCATAGCGATCGAAGATGAGCTGCATGGTGATCGATTCATTCGAACGACTTATGTGCTAAAGCAAAATGGGCATGGATTATTGACCTTGGGTAATTACCCGCTGAGACAAAACATTTGCACACTGCGTCAAACACCCGAAAATTGGGAGTGGGAGCAAAACTCATTTGCATTTGAATGCTGCCCGAATTTGAATAACCAAACAATACGGAGTCATACATGTGTGAAACAATTGCTCATTATCTGTCATGTAAGCGATTTTTTCGCCAGAAATGTTGACAAAATGCCAGCTTAATCAGATTTTCGAGAAAATTCTACCTGACATAATGGCCCAGAGATCGAGCCAAAAATGTCACGCGCAATGGATAGACATTTCAATAGCCCGCAAAATGGTCATATTAAGCAATACGGGGATGCTTTTGTTTCCCCAATGAATAAGCCTTGGTGCGGATGTGACTACAGCCGCTAGCAAACACAGCCATGGCGCATTATAATACACGGCACAATCATAATCGCATGGATCTCGGGACATGTAGCGCGACATGAATGCGATCTTTTGCGTCACCTGTTCAATATGCAAGCACGATGTTCAATGCTCGGGGATACTGTGAATAGCCGGGGTCTAAAGCTTCGCATTAACACAGGTAAATCGTCGCGGCGCTTTTGTGTGTCAATGACTGGGCATTGTGTAAGTTTACGGTACGCGCGTTGCCGTGCACTGCCAACAAGGGTGCAGGGTGGCTCCTTTGGGCTGATTGGCTGGGTGCATAGGGGTCACATTTTTTACATTTTTGTGATGTGATTGAGTTTAAAAAATATTTGAGGGTCCTTTGTACTTTTACTATAGGTAGTTTAATCACACTGTTCAGTTTTTTGTCTATTCAGTTTTCCATTGGAAATGCCATACTAGCGGGGAGCATGCTCTTTTAGTCACCTATTTTCAGCAGTGTTTTTTGTTGAAAAATGGCTATATTAAAGGTGAAACTTGGCTTGCACTCATGCTTCTGATGGTTATGATGGATTGGTATTCTCAGCCCAGGGAATATTCAAACTGCATTTTAATGTTGACAGTTTCAATTAGTGATGTAAAGATGCCAAAACAAAAGCACAAGGGTGCTCCTGGTGCTTCGCACTATCTTGCTGTAGTGCTATTTATTGGCACTTGGTGCCATACCCATGGAACTTACAATGGCACTTTTGGTGCTTGATGCTATTTTTGCCCAGAGCCAAGAACAAAATGTCTGGCACAGGTGCTTTGCACTAGTTCCAAAGCAAAAAGCACCATGGTGCTTCTGGCACTTGGTGCCATTTTGCTCTGGTGCCATTGGCACTTGGCACTGGGGGATGGAAAAGAACCATGGTGCTCTGGGGCTTGGCTTGGCATCAGTAATTTCAATGCTTTGAGCATCTCTGCTCATTTTTCTTTTCCCAGCCAAATTTCTATGTGTGGTACAGTTCTATTCACAGCAATAAAATGGGTGTGTGAATGCACAGTGAAGTGCTGTGAAGTGTCTTCACACAGACAATACCTGATGCTTCACCAAGCATACCAGTGCTTCCACACACATCTGAAAATATGTGTGAAGGCATTTCATGCTTCTTGATATGGTGCTTCCATGCAAATGTATCTGTAGGGGAAGTGTGTGGAAGTGCCAGTACTGTGAGGTATCTTCCACATTTTGAATGTGTGTGAAGTGCACAATGAAGCTATGTGAAGTGTGTGAAAGACACTTCACCATGATGCTGGTGGAAGCATGTGGAAGCTCGCGGCTTCACACGCATCTGGGATACTTCCACATGCTTCAGGGATCCATCTTTTGCTATGATTGCAAGATGTTGCCAGATTTTGCATGGCTACGAAAATGGAAAATGGCTTTCATTATGTGGTGCCCTCATCTGTGTTCCTTTAAATGTAAAAACGTGTGATGAAATGCCAATAGAGTTCGCAAGTGCATCATGTTCTATACATTCGCATGTGTAAATATGCCAAGCATGCTAATCAAATATCCCCACCAACTGGGCCACCCCGCATAACATCGGGGCGCAGCAGCGAGAAGAGACCCGTTCCACCAACTGTAAAGCAGTCCGCTTCAAGTGCCCAGCTAACATTTAGCATGGGGCTAAAGGGGATTTGCAAACAAACTCCTAAGCTGTATAATATGTATAATGTAATGTACTAGGCCGTGTTGTGTGTGTCGTCGCGGCGAAAATCGGAAAATGTGCAGCATTATGGTGAGATGGAGGGGCAGAGGGTGGGGGTATCCGTTTCATGGGCATTAGCCCGCTTATTATGTTGTTCGATGTGCTTGCAGGAAACGTGATAACACTGCCGCTTCACTACCGTATTAGGAGGTGCCGCTGCGGCGACATGCACGCGTATGCACCGTGCACTTGGGTTAACATTGCACATGATATCTTGTGCTTGTAAATGCACTTGGGTTGGGGAGTGCTGATAGTTTTCAGAGGCTGTTTTAATGGACATTGCTTAATTTACTGGTGGTAACGGTTTCGGTTACATTGGAACCCTTTTCTGCATCACCAATTACCCATGTTACCATAACAGCACCCGTCATTCCTTCACAGAAAGCTTTACCAGCTTTAGGAGACTGCAGCAAAAGGAATAAATTCTCACCTAAATATTTGAGCCTACCTACATATATAAACAAGCAATTTGCGTGTAAATAGACCAAACACTAAATTCACCTGCCCCATAAAAGAGGATCACCTAAATCCCCACATCAAGACACACATACAAACACAAACACATACATGAATACAGCAGTGCAGACAAGTGCCGGGCCAATGTCTCGCCAAGTGAACAACATCAAAGGCTGTCGCCGCTGCCGCGCCGCACTCAACGAAGCGCTATGGTAAATCCGATATATAGCTATCCACTTGAGAAAGCGACACAGGTATTTGAGGGCGCGTGGCGATGTTAAGGTGTTGGATGCAAATATTATTTGATGAGAAATTTTATTTTATTAAAATTTTATGGGAAAAATTATGGAAATTTTTTTATGAAATAGAAAGAGTGGAAAGGTTGTCACATTTTCAGACATTGGTTCATTATTATTCAGCTTTTTATGTTAGAAGAAAGATACTGATCCAGATTCACTGTGAAATTCATAAGAAAGTCACCAACTAGATGCATTTCCGCTTTGATTAATATCATTCGATATTTCACAAACCGAAAAAATTTAGCAAACGTTCCTAAAATGCATTTTCAACCAAAATCTACATCTAAAATCGATCAAAATAAAAATTTATTTAAAAAAATTAGAATAAAAAACTTTTCTAAATTTGCCATCTTTTTCACGGGCAGCGCACACCCAAGCAGCGGGGCCACTTGGTGTGCATTTGTTTTCGCAGTGGATATGTGTGTAAAATGTAATCCACCTGGCCTACTTACAATACTTTGTTGTGTAGACCAAATAACGATGCGCTCGCAGGTTCTCTGCAAATCGCTCAAGTGCGAGACAAACATTTAGCTTGTACGCTACCGTAACCCACCGAATACAACCTACCGTGTCTGGGGCGGGCAAAAAGCCTTGACACCGAACAATATGCACAGTTCTTTTCGCTGTGCAAATAAGGCTCAAAATATAATACATTGTATTCCCGTGTCGCGTCGGACTAGCGAGAAATCGGCGAAATGAAAACATTTGTCTACGGCCTCAAATCGGCGGGGATTAAGTGCGGATGTATTGCTATAGGATCGTTTTCCGACGGGGGCCTATGACGCTAATCAGATTATCAAATAGAGAACCGACCAGTTTGCATATGTAAATATGTATGTACTGGTACATTGTATTGTAAATGGTTACCTATTTGGATGGGACATTCATTGATGGGAAATCGATGAGAAAATAATGCTCTCCATTCATTAATAACAATATTAATGAGGATGCGAAAGAAAACGTGGTGTATTTGCCACCTGTTTCCATGTACCCCTGTCACTGACAAAGTGAAAGCATGATGGACCAGACAGTTGCATTTCTAATCAGACTGCGATAGCATAATCAAACCAAATCATGATTACGATTGTGCTCAAGCGTGTATCACCTGCCGCAGCTGTGGGCTTAATTGATTCTTGGCGCTTCAATTAGATGTGTGATGCTGGAGTGTTGTCTCACTGACTGCCCCCCTCCATAATTTAAGACGCGTAATATTTGCTGTCATGATTATGCATGAAGGTGAAAGTGGTCACAGAAAATTGTACTTTGGTTTCGTGCAGCCGAATACTTTGTACTGGGGCTGAGGGCACTAGACCTAGTCTCTGCATAGACCCTGCTTAGACCCTGTAAAATGGCAAATGTTATGCAAAGTGTCAAAAGTCATGTAAAATATCTTGTAAAATGGCGAATGAAGTTTGCCATCGTACAGGGCATTTTACCTGACTTTTGACACCTTGCATGCCATTTTACATTTTACGGGGTCTAGGAGTGGCACCTGGAAGCTGAATTGAATCATATTTGGGATGTACTTCCAGATGCAATAATCGAGCAGAAAAACCGTGTCGCACCAATAAAATGTCCCACTCGGACAAGATGGGGTCGCCAGCGCGATGAAAATCGCCAGCGCAGCTACGATGTCAAGAAACGGACCACTCACATCCAACGACATCATGTCCTCAGCGCATGAAGAGTCCAAATAAAGAGGGGGGCCAATATAAATTACGCGCCGCCGGGCGCCAATGGCAAAAGATGATTCGCAATCAATCAAAAACAAACGACCCCCGCGCGCGCTTCAGATGAGCATTTCGGGATCTGGTTTTGCGAACGGCCGCAATGCTGGGACACGGCGGGACGACCTAATCGAATTTCACCCTTTTGTTGGGCAAACTGCCAAGATAAATGACCAAAGTCCGCGCGCTTGCATTGTATTGTGTTCTTGACTGATGGGGTGTATCCATTTACAGTGTGTATTGTGCATGTCGGACGAATTAGCATAAGAATGCTGCGGCTGAATGAGTGTTTTTGTAATTTCCTTGGATTTTGAACAGTGAAAATGGGGGGGGGGCTAAATTAATTTACCCAAGACGACCAATGCAGAATAACACGCAAGTAATACCCACCCTGAATAGCAAGGCAACATAACACAATGTGATAACTTCACAAGTGCCCCATTTACAACGCGCCGCGCACACACGCAAAGTCGCTTTTACACACTTTTCGAGTACACGGCATGTTTGCAGCGGTCTCAAAGGGCCAAAAGTTCAACGAAACAAGCTAAAAAATGTCTTCAAACTCGAGCGACGGGGCAGACGGCTTAGCGGCGTCCATATTTCGCGCTCTCAATTGGCCCGGTGCCAATTCACCGCCGAGCGGCTCCGACAGCACGCCGGCGGACATCAAGCCGGAGTTAAGTGGGCTAGAAGAGGAGCAGAAAATTGGGGAGCGGGATGATTTGGAAGGTGGTGCTGGTATGTCGTTAAGATGTTTTCCCTGGGGGGGGGGTTTCGGGGGTGTCAGGGACCACGACTAAATCCCTTGCGTTCTGGATTTTCGGTTGATTTGATAGTTTTTGGCTCAGCGCCAATATACGTTATGAAGTACCTAACCAGAAAATCAACCGATGCCTATTCTATTCGCTTGCAGATGATACGCTGGTCGCCGACGACACGCAGGAAGACATCGTTCCACAAGACATAGACCAGACCGAAAACTCTGCAGACACCGAAACCGAGTTCACACAGTCCACAGCGACTGAAGAACGTGTTGAGACAACTGTAACACCACCGACACCGAAAGAAACCACCTTTTTCGACGCCGAACCAACGTTGGACAATCCAAACAGCGGCTCGGTGCCGAGCATCGTGTTGGACAACGACCAAGACACTTCCATATCGGAAGAAAAATCGTCCAGCGACTTCAGTCCCGTTGGCAATGTGGAGACCACGTTTGGAGCGCATGTGGAGCAAGAAAAATGCGTGGAGAAAGCACAGCCACAAATTGAATGCAACAGCGATGGGAGCAGGTCTCCGTCAGTGTGCAGTGTGGAGAGAGGGAATGTTGATAATGAGGGTATGTTTTGAGTGATGGTTTTTTTGGGAGGAATGTGCAAGTACCTACACACTATGTAGTGGTCAACCGAAATTTCGAAAACTCAGATCAGCCTATAATGCATTTGAGTTTACCGAATTGAGTTATTTTGATACTCGTCAACTGTACGTAGTTGACGGTAAATTTAACTCTGTTCAAATCTGATTTGTGAACTTTCAAAGTTTCGTTTGAAAACTAGTGTGTGTAGAGCCACAGTGTAAAAAATATCTAGTTCTACCTACACACGCTAGTTTTGGTAGTGTAAAAAGTGTGAAAAATGTGAAGCGAGTTTTTCAAGTATCGTAAGCAGCGTAAAGTGTCTGGTATAAGTGAAAATTATTTTATCGGGCGTTTGACACTTTAACCTGACACTTGACAAACTAACTGACATTTTACATGACATTTAAAAGTAATTATGTGGCATCGGTCTCTTGAATGATAGTGTTGCTGAAAACAGTCACTACCAAAATGTCCACTCCACACAAAAATCCCCCAACCACTCAAACACAAAACCCCCCAAACACACAACCCAAAACCCCCAACCCCAAAACCACCCACCTGCTGCTCAGGCTTCAGAGTGCCGCACAGGCGGCGAGCTGCGGCCGGTGCCAGGGGTCCTGCAGCGGCGCCCAACAATGTCATGGCGACGTCCACGTCGGGCTCGTGCGACACGGTGCGCGGGTTGGACTTTTTTGGTGTTTTTGTTTTGTTTTTGGTTGATAGTGAATTGTGGCGAGAGGGACGTTTAGTGACCGTCTGTGTGAGGTTTTGAGTTGATTGGAAAGGGTGAAAAATTTAGAAAATTTTGTGGATCTGATCCTCGTATGATCTCTGAAATATAAATATCTACAAACTTTACAAGCGGCGTACAGTATGAAAAAAGTTGGTGAGGGCAAGGCGCTTATGGGGGTAAAAAAGCACAGCGTATGTAGTAGCTTACCTATGTAGTATTGCTAAAAAAAGTTGTCACGCGCAAAAATAATGCCTTTGCATTTTGTTGTAGCAAGCTCATCGTCACGATGAATGCATTCATAGCTTACCTCAATATGATCGTGTGTAAATTGTGCTTTTCGCACGCGCACTTACGAGTAGCATACGTACTGAGCTATTTTAAATACGCAGACATATTCTAAAAAAACAACCATGATTACAAAGTGAAGTCAGAAAACTGTCCAAAACTGACAAAAAAGGAAACTGCCATCTCTTCAAGTATTCACATACAAAATCACAAAAGATTTTTACATCCGCCAGTCAAAAATTGGGCGTTCCGCTCTACTGATGACTCAGAACCAGAACGCTGTAAACCACCATCAAATTTTGCACCCACTTAAAACTATAGACAATAACTGATAAGATCACCGCACAGCAAAGTTTTCATTTCTGGTAAAAGTGACAGAAATCGGCTCCACCCTGCAGTTTAATGAATTATTGCGGGTTGAAAGTGGCCAGATCTTCGCGTAGATTACATATTTAGCGTAAATTTTGGCAATTTACCGCACAGCGTGACGCATGTTTCCGCTTGGAACCGCGTGTATTGTGTATACAATCAATTCTACAACTAAGAAGCTGTCAAATAAATATTGGGCAGCCCACCCATCGCTGTAAACTTGTTTTTCCACCAAAAGTACCTAAGTGCTTTGTATTAGTGCCTTAGGCAATACATATTAGATGTATTTATCAGTAGTGTGTAAGTACAGCGCATGCATCAACTCTTAATGTGGTGCATGAGCAATGAGTATGATTACATGGGTGCGCACAAAGTTTTGAGTGAGTGCCCAACTTCAAATGATGGTTTGGAAGCTGATTTGAACTG
Organism: Sphaerolaimus hirsutus; assembly: GCA_964036195.1. Classification (NCBI taxonomy): domain Eukaryota; kingdom Metazoa; phylum Nematoda; class Chromadorea; order Monhysterida; family Sphaerolaimidae; genus Sphaerolaimus; species Sphaerolaimus hirsutus. The sequence continues at coordinate 19,091,549 of OZ038458.1, forward strand.
TATTTGACCAAAAAATGTGACAAAAGTGTATTTGACAGGGTACTCGATTGGAATTTTTATCAAAATGAGTATTTACTGACAAAATTGGGATCTGGTCCAAACCCAGAAAGGCCGCATCTCAATCTCAATCTCGAATCCTACGGGCTTTGTCAATTAATCCATTAAAACCCGACCCGACTTCCGAGTCGGGTCGGGTTTCAAAGTTTGCCCAGCGGCTGTAACCAAAAACAATGACGGGCGGCCCAAAAAAGCCCTTGTTTGCCCGCTGATCCCCACAGATCAGTTATGTTTTGCCACCAAATACAAAGACAAGTGCTGCGCGTGTTTGCGCCGCGCCGCCAAAGTTTGATGTTTGATGAGCGCGGCTGGCACTTAAATGGCTTCCGTTTCTCGAGAGCCAGCCCCCCCCCTTCAAAAGTGCTTGACATTGGGGATTAGGGTGTGGTCGGCATAAACTTTCAGTTCAGTTCGAGTTGTGTGCACCTTTTGTGGTAGTGTTTGATGTTTTCCAATGTGATGTTAGGCGGCACACTGGCCCAGGGGATTGAATCATGACTAGGGTTGGCCGATGTTTTTTTTTAAACGTTTTTTATTAAAAAAAAACGTTTTTTTTTTAAAAAAAACATGACGTCCGAAATGTTTTTTTTTTAAAAAAAACATCGGCCGAAATTTTTAGTACTAAGCACTAAGTATTTTGCAAAATTTTTGCGCGCAAGCGCGCAATTTCACACACAAATTAACATTGGTGGTTGTTTTCATTGGTTTTGTGGCATTTTTAGTATCAAAGTATCTATTTCTATGTGCTACCATGGGTTAATAAGCCGACATATGTTGCTGTAGTATATAATATTGAGGTAATGTGCTTCCATGTACCTCCACAGTGTGTAACTTCACTCTCAAAGTAACAACCTCCCTTTATAACCTTGTTTGATCACTATTCCATGCCAAACTTTACCTGAAGTCACGAACATTTGACTATAAGGCGATATACGAATGATATGTCGACGAAAAATGGATATTTTTGACACAAATCACCACTTATAATGCTATCCCATGGCTCCACAGACATTATATGGTCATATATAACATCACAGAGTATTGCCACTGTCTGATATACCTATATATGTTGACACAAGGTCACATCTGGGAGGTTTTAAAAAAAAACGTTTTTTATTAAAAAAAAAACGTTTTTTTTTTAAAAAAAACATCGAGTTAAAAAAAAACGTTTTTTTTCCAACCCTAATCATGACTGTGTGGCTGACACTATTAATTGGCACTGAGTGACGCCTGGCGCTTGGCAATTTTGTGCAGAAAAAGTACTTTATCGCCACTGGTTGGGCATGCTACTAAGCTTTAACTGTCTGTGGGAAATTAGCCCAATACACACTAGTTGACATCGACACCAAATGTCAACTGGTTCCGATCCCAATTCCAAGCTTGCATCTGAACGTCGTTCGCTGGCTCGTCTGCAAGCTTCGAATTGGGATCGGAACCAGTTGACATTTGGTGTCGATGACAACTAGTGTGTGTGGGGCCATTCTGACGTGAAAAATTCATCGTAATTAGCGTAATCTGACGTAATTAGCTGTGTGGAACATAATTTTTCGTGGTCCTAAATATACTACTATTTACTATCTTTTACAAGAAATCTCACTACTCTACTATCCTACAAAATAACAACACACTTTTCTAGTGTCAATTTGCAAAGAAAATTGGAGGAAATGTGATGCGGATATGCACATTTGTAAAATACGCTCATGGCATAAATACGCATTAGCGATTTGTTTGCACTAATCTCTGTTGATCAAGGTGATGGGTGTGGTTTCTTTTTATAGGATCTAAAGGTTGATTAAGTCAATATTGACTGAATCAATATTTGTGCATTGTGTAATCTGTATGAATTTGACTGAAATTAAAAGTGAATGAAATTATAGATATATTCAAAGAAAATGTTTTATGCGAGGGGGAAACATAAAGTAGATATTGTTTCTTGTCAACATTGAATTGACCGTGTGTTCAATTGAGGTGTTTTTTGTTGGAAATCATCGTTGATTCGAAAATTTGCATCTCATGCAATCACTTTTGCAGGTAAATACTAGGGTTGGCACTAGAATTTTTTTAACTGATTTTAAAAATAAAATCTGATTTTTTTTAAATCAAAGGGTGGAAACTGATTTTAAAATAATAAAAATCAAAAGGCAAAATTTCTGGTAGACTTGCACGAGAGCCTACGCATTGCACATACGGCGTGTTGCACATGGGAATTAGTTGCATAATTTTTCTGCCGTGTTGCACAAAGCTTATATTGCACATGGGTGCCGACAATTGCACATGGCTGAACACACATTGCACATATTTGGCGAGTCTCAAGTACCGCAAATTGCACATGCCGCAGGTTTATTCCCCATAATGCAAAGTATACAGCGGCAAAATCAAAGGTATTAGTTACTTGAATGAGTTAGTATTTTGGTGAAATCTTTTACCGGTCTGGTAAAATGGTCCAAATTTGGCATGGCAGTAGATTAATGTACCCTATTTAGTATGTTAAGCACACAATCATATCTCTAAATTTTCTCATTTATCACATCATATGCAAAACAATGTCACTCCACATAACCACCTACAATGGCACACGTTTAAGCACGTTTAAGCAGACTTTTCTTCCCGTACCGACACGAAATCTTGTGACAATGAACTGTGCACTTAACACAACTAATGGGGTACATTTATCTACCACCATACCAAATTTGAGCAGGTTTCATCCAAAATTGACGTGTTGGGTGCCAATTGAAACCGGGCGCCTGACGTGGGCCACCCGGTATATAGGTATATCAGACAAGTGACAATACTCTGTGATGTTTTTTATGACCATAATATGGCTGTGGAGCCATGGGATAGCATTATAAGTGGTGATTACTGTCAAAAATGTCCATTTTTTTTGTCGGCATGTTTGTAAACAATGAAAACACCCACCAATGTCAATTTGTGTGTGAAATTGCGCGCTTGCGCGCAAAACTTTTGCAAAATACCTAGTGCTTAGTACTAAAAATTTCGACCGATGTTTCAACAAAAAAAAACGTTTCGGACCTTGTGTTTTTTATTTATAAAAAAACGTTGTTTTTTTTCTAATAAAACGTTTAAAAAACATCGGCCAACCCTAAATACAAATAGTGACAGATGACGTAAATAGAGTGAAAACAGACATAAATATGTGGATAATCTATGGATTTCATATTTACTATTATGCAATGAACGACGGCTGCATCGATAATCCACAATTTCAACCCTTCACGCGCTCGCGAAGTATTGCACATGCACGCGGACGATTGCACATGAGGGCTGTGCATACTTTGTGTTATGGCGAATCAATACCCATTTTGGCATTGAATCTTTGCCCGCCATGGGCAATATTATGTTCTCATGTGCAATTAATTAATTTGTGGAAAGCGCAGCACTTATGGGCAGCTAATTACGTATGTGCAATACACGGTTTTGGTGAATAGGTGTTTCCCCGACTTGCACTGGGTATTTTGCATCTGTTTGCGCGCAAGCGCGCAATTTCTCATACATATTACCATTTGTGGTGTTTTCATTGGTTTTGGGGCATTTTTAGTGTAAAATCTTCCATTTATTCATGTTACCCGTGTAATAATAAGCCGTGATATGCTAGTGCTCAGTGATATAATATCAAACCAATGTGCTCCCACATACTTTTACAGTGTGTAACATCACTGTCAATGTAAATATCAGCCTTCTCTTACAACCTTATTTGAGCACTATTCCATGCTGAACTTCATTTGAAGTCACGAACGTTAGACAAAATGCGATATACATAATAAGTTGATGTAAAATGGATATTTTTGAAAGAAATCACTGCTTATAATGCTATTCCATGGCTCCACAGTCATAATATGACCACAATAGACATAACAATACATTGTCTGACACTTAACATACATATATTTTTTCTCTATACCCCAATTTTGGGCGATTTTAAAAAAAATCTGATTTTAATTTAAAAAAATCAATTTAAAAAATGATTTAAAAAAAATCAAGGCGTTTACAAAAAATTGATTTTTTCCAACCCTAGTAAATACAATACATTTTGTTGTTACGTGGGAATGGAACATAACCTATGATTCAGTTACAGGTGTTTTTTTGTGGTAATGTGTCAATATATTGCGTGTGTTGAGTAGGAAAACAGGGTTTTGTTCAATAATTTGTAATTAGTTTGACATTGAAATGCTGCAATCTATTCGACCGAAGTCTTACGTCTGAACTCTGAACTATTTAGACTTTTTGCGGTGAAAAAACAAACCCTGAGATGTGGTATTTTCAAAAAGAAAAAAATCGTTTGTTGGCTGATTTTATATGATGATCAGTCATTTTTTGGAATTCCATTTTTACAGTATGCACCGGTGGTGAAGTGAATTCATTTATGATTAAAAAAAACCCATAAAAGTTTCATTTTTGAGCGTCAACATTCACGATGACCTAGCCCACAAAGCGTACGATGTGTGTTGTATTTATATTAACTACCTGCATTGATGCATGCATAAAATTTGCATGATCACCTGCATGTGAACGAGTGCGACGCATTGTTTTCGGCAGGTATTTTCACAGGTTTTTTCCGCAAATTTCACGCTCCAATAGTTCAATTTGCGTGTGTAAGTGAAAATGATCTGATTTATCCGGCCGATAATTAGCCATATGCTGGTGGACATTTTGATCGGCGCCTTTTGTGCCCGTCGATGCTAATGATTTGATCACAATTGTCCATGACACATTCTTTTCATGGATGGCGACAAGTGTGTTATTGTATGGGGGATTTTTCACGCTTCACGACCCTTCAAAGGCTACCCACCTTCACCTGGTGGTGAAGGGCGAACGTTTTTATTGGGATGTGAATTTTTAGGGGTTTGTTTATTTAGGGAAGTGTAGTTTGCATTGTTTTGGGGAAGTTGAAATTAAATATGTGCATGGATCAATTACTGTAGGTGCGTAAGCTACATTCCAATTAAATATTTTATGTGGCTGCTTCAAAAGTGGAGCTTAGCTTACCAGAAATGCATGAATGGGCCCACACATACTAGTTGACATCAGAATTCGTGTCAACTAAATTCAACCAATTTGATTAATTATGTTAGTACATTTTATATCGTGACACTTAATTTTCATTGTTTCTTGTAAGTGTGATGCTTTAAAATTTTTTGTTTTATTCAGTTGACATTCAGTTGACACGAATTTGCAATGTCAACTAGTGTGTGTGGACCCAACACATTGTCTTTCATTAATATCCCATCCATATAAAACCGAACGAAATTAGTACACTGTATATTGCTGACTAATATGCCGAAATCCGCTGATGCGCGATCAATGATACTTTTACACCCTGAATCAAGGTCACTTTGTAGTTTGTACCAAACATTGAATGAATGGGGCATCATTTACAACTGGCGCCAAATAACCCTTCTATATACCTGTAATTAGCGCGGCGCGCCGACAAATGTTATCTATATACCGCTATCTGTGTGGGTGGTGAGGTGAAGGTATTTGTATTTATTCTCATAATTGACATCTCCATGTGCTGTATGAAAATGGGTGTGGTGCTTGAGTATTTGCCGTGGATGTCGGGGGTTGGCGCCTGGATTTGTGTGTTAGAGGATTCTGTGGTAATTCTCCACTGAGGGGATAAATTCTTGGATGTACGCTTTTTCAAGGTATTGAAGGCTTGAAAAATGAAGAAAAACCATAAAAATAGTTTAAAATCGCCAAAATAGTTGTAAAATAGTTATATAACCATCTTGTGGCCCAAAATAGCGATTTTGAGGTGCAAATTTGCAAAATGGTTAAAAAATAAGTAAGTTTTACTGAAAATTTGGGAAAAATTGCTCAAAATCTACTCCACATAGATAGAAAGCTGATCAATTGCGGGGAGGGCTCAGGAGATAGTGACCAAAAAATTTGCCTTGAGATTGATAGATAGTTAAGTGGGCCTCCAGGATAGATTGGGAGTGGGCCTCCTAGGCCCCCATTGGTTACCCCTGACACCAAGTATTCGTTCCAGGTAAATTTATGTGCAATTGTTCCCATACATATACATGTTCACGTGTAAAGGAACCACGTTTAGTTATTTTGCCTTCATTCTTTTCAACTATTTTGGCAATAAATGTGGTTATATACTTTTTTATTTTACCCCCTTTTTAGTGAATTTTCGCCTTTTTCTGCTACTACACATTGAAAAAGCTTATATTTATATTAAACCCCCGAGCTGGGCAAATTGGCAAATGACATCATAATTCTGGTTGTTCTTTCTGTTGGGGGGGGGCAATCAAGCAATCAATTTGTTAACTGAACAACCCCATCAGTGAATTTTATGCGCACCGCCAAACAATCACGTCGCACATGTGCATTTTTCTATTGACAGTGTATAAAAATTTATGGCCACTACTCATCATCAATTTGATGAATCTTGGCGCCATATTTTTTGCGGCCGCGACCAGACGTCGCCCATGAATGAACGAAACTATCGATGAATGATAAACTTTTAGTCGGACAAGGTGTGCCTACAATAGAACCAGTGTAAAGTTTTGGGCGTGTTCGGTCCACACACATATTTAGTAGCATTCAATCAACATACTGGCGTCGCGGCGGCGACAAGTGGTTCGCAAGTCGCAACCGTGATTGATTAACCCTACACTCGTTCCCCCCTGGCGACTTGGGCGATAGCGATCTGATGCCCTGGCGCAATATTGCGCTATGAGATGAGTCAGCCAATTTGGCAGATTGTCGCCGCTGGGGAACGTCCCGTCGGCCGGCTTTTGGCTGGGGGGAACGAGTGGGACGTTAGCATGGCCGTGCTAACCAAGTAGAATTTCATGTTTAGGTATACTCGTCGGACCGCAAAGTTTGTGTAGAAGCCTACCGTAATTTGGTGAATAAAATCTTGTGATTAATTTCGTAGTTGATAATTCCATGGTAAAAACGAAATATTATAATGAAAAAACTGTATAATTTTTGGTTCATTATTCAAATGGGTTATGGTAGGTTTCCATGCCGAGTGTGATATCAGGAAAATTCCCCGTCCACGTTCCCCCGCTCAAATGGGTCGTTTTCACTCGAGACAAGTGTTTCCACCCGGGGGGAAATGGGGCGCCGCAGTGTTGATTACTGTTTGCACTGGTGGCGTACTAGCCACGCAAAATGGGCCAGTATCCCCTCGGCGGTGCTGTTCGGCTTGGATGCGCAGTTGTTAGTCATATCATTCCGCCGCGGCAACAAGTGCTAAGCGAGTAAGCGACTGTTGTGTCGCTGCGGCAGCCGTAGTGATATGCATGTGCATTTGTATGCACCATGCGTGTGCACTCCCGTGTGCATTGCCCAACATTGATATGGGAAATGGGGACTTTGTCTTTGTTAGAAGACGCCAAACAAACTCGGGAATACTGTAGAGCGCGGCGAAATTGCCCATTTTGCGGCCGCCGGTCGGGCCCAATGTCCTACACATGTTCGGTTTATTGCATGACACTTATCATTTCGAGGGACCCGAAAGCATGCGATGCAGTGGGCCGCTTTTGATTTCTTTATCCGAAAAGATTCGGTTTGTGGCCGTAATTTCACGGGTCGCCGCACCCGCCAGCTTGTCTAGTCCATTGCACACGTCTTACTAAGCAAATGACATGGAAAGATAAGGGCTGATTTTGGGCTGATTTTGTGCGAGTAACATGCGCCAAGTTTGTTTTGGCTGATGAGATTTTTTTGAGATGATATTGGGTATACATGCGCGGGGGGTTTGGACAAAAACGTCAAACGTAGAGTAATGGTGCGGCACACACTAGTTTACTGGCTCAGTAAACTCGGATTTGGTAAACTCATAAATCGGCATTGAATGCATCTGAGTTTACCAGACTGAGTTATTTTATATCATTGTCAACGGTAGTTGACAGATACATCATTCAATGTCGATTTATGAGTTTACCAAATATGAGTTTATTGAGCCGGTAAACTAGTGTGTGCCACACCAATGAATGGTGCACGGCTTGGAGGGTGCATCAGTTTACATTCTAGTCAGTTTACATTCTTTGTATTTGCTCACTTTACATTCCACAGATTTACCTATGCCGCTTCAGTTTACATTCTACAAAAAAATGTCGCATCCTGCATTTTCTGCACACTTTACATTCCACGTAAAAGCTACACTTTACATTCCACATAGGAGCTACACTTTACATTCTAGAAAAAAGCAATGACATGAGCTACACTCATCTCTGAGTACACTTGAACACCTGTACACCTGTGCAAAAACCTGTACATCACTTTAAGTTCACGTGGGCATTTATAAAAAACTTCAAACTTCAAGAAACAGAAGTCCATGACTCCACATGGGTAACACAAAGGTAAAACGTATTTAGTTGGTTGGGGCAAGCATGCAATTGAAATGTTTGATTTTATGAATATTGTGAAATGCAATCTTTAGCAATATAGGGGTCAAAGCTATGTGTAACAGTGCATCTATGCTCACATTTGATTGGCATTTCAAATGAGGAACATTGAGGAAATGTCAATCAAATGTGAGCATAGACCTATTGTCAAACATAAAACTTTGATGAGTGTAACGAGATATCTCAAGTGTTACACAACAGACTAATAGTGTAACAGGTAAATAAAAGTGTCCATAGAGTATAGTAATGAATTCTGAATTTTGAATGTCTTTTTATGTACTGTGGCCTTCTAAGATTTTACTCAGACTCACCAGCACATTTTATTCTGATTTATTCTGATGCTCCATGTGAATTTGATGTTTTTAATTGTGTTTTGCATTTTATAGGCATTTTTAATTGATAGATTTTTTAGTCGGATGTTTTTTGTAGTGAAAAAAATGTAAAAACTGCAAAAAGATAAAAAACATATTTAAAGTCATTCCAGAAAAAATGCTTGAAAATTGAAACACTTTCCAGAGGGTTTGTGAACACACCTGTGACACACAATACAATTCCCATTACAAATATTTATGTAAATACAGTCTGTAGCACAAATGAATACATAAAATACATTTCATAGGTGTCACCTACATGTCATTCACACTTATACATCAAGAGTTGACGTTTACATTACAGAGTTCACCCACCATGCACAAATAGCATAACAGATGTGGAGGTCACAGTACACCATGTGAAGCATAGCATATTAAGTTACAATATCTGCAGAAGACAGTGGGATGTAAAGTATAGCACTGTGGTGGAATGTAAAGTGTGCAGAAAGTAGGGGATGTCAGATTTCTCCACAGAATGTAAACTAATGCACTGTGGAATGTAAAGTGAAGCAGTACGGAATGTAAACTAGAGCTTTTGGACAGAATGTAAAGTAGCTAGAATGTGAAGTGGTCTGGCCTCCACGGCTTGTGGTCAGGGGTCTCCAGGATTTTGGCCATCGCGGGGGCTGGATAGATAGCAAATCGCTCCTCCAGAGGGATAGATATGTAGCTGAAAATTTTTCTGGAAGGGGGTTTGGGGGGGGGCCCGCGGGGGCAAAAAATATAGGCTTTTCAATGCAAAGAAAGCAGAAAGGGGGAAAATCGCTAATAACAGGTTAAAAGTAGCTAAAATTGGCTAAAAATGGCTAAAAATAGGTATATAAACATGTGTATAGGCGAAAGCCGCGATTTTGAAGGTGAAATATTATAAAAAGGTACGAAAATTAGCGATTTTGAGTGAAAATTGGGGAGAAATTTCACAAAAATCGCTCCAGATATAATAGGTAGATAGCTGGCGGATTTGGGGGATAGATAGCCAAAAAATTTGCCTCCGGGGTAGATGGATAGCTGAGCAGCCTCTGCGATAGATAGATAGCTGGGGGATTTGGGGGGGGCAGCCCCCCCCCCAGCCCCCCCCCCCCCTAGGAGACCCCTGCTTGTGGTGCACGGTGAGCACCATGTGCATGGTGTTCTGTGTGCATGTTGCATGTGACACAGTAAATGACATGTGACTCTTTAAATGACACCTGTAAATGAAAGTGACTCTCAGGGTAACTGCACTCCAGTTTTTTATAAAGTATACCTGGTTGTTTTATATAATACATATGTGCAATGCACAGCTTTTTGGAGCCATTCGTGTGTTCTCGTGACATGAAAAATTGACTTTTAAGGTAAATAAAGAAAATACGCAGTACCACCCATTAACCAAACAGACCACCCCACAGCACTTCACCATTCCGCAGCGAATATTATTAATACAGCAATAGTGCTAATATTTATGTTGCGCGGTAGCGCACTGAAAATGGCCTCACAAGTGGCTATTAGCTTGGCTTTTCTACGGCCCACTAATGACCGTCATGTGGGTGTGGCAGTCTAAAAACGTATTTATTCTTCTGGGTGGCATGCGTTTACTCAAACGTATTATATTTACCATAAAAAGCGCGGCCAGGTGCCTGTTTTTGGCTCGGAAGAAAGAGCGATATGCAATTCGTAATGGTCGAAAGAAATAATATATTTATATAAATGTACGACTGTTCGACCGCTGATGGGGGTTGTATTTTTACGTATGTAAGTAAGTGCGTATAATTGCATGCCTGCATTTCCCTCCGCCGGATGCGGTAGGTAAAGATATCTATCACATCGGGACGCAGCGTGTAATTTCACAAATCACACGCTTCGAAATGGGCCAGCTAAAATGGGTTCATTTTTTTGCGCAACCGCCCCGCTATGCATGTGCTTCCGCGTGTAAATACGACAGCACCGGTCGTAAATGATCGCTAATAATATACGCATTCCGTGTACGAGCGACCCGCGGATGGTGATAGATTTTGTTGCCGCCTTATTCGCACATTCAGATTTCCCTTTCCTCCATTTTTTCCTTTATCTCCGCATGCAAATTGCACGGCGACAGAAAAAAGATGGCCGCTCTGCTGCAGTGATGAGATTGATTTACACTAGCCGCGGACAAACGCAATTATCAAAGGTGTACTTTCGGTCGCGCTGCGGCCAATAGTAAATCAGCGGGCGCGCGGCCGCAGCGTCAGTTTTACAGGCGGCGCGGCGCTTTGAAGTCCGCCGCCGGCCATGTCGCACAGCTTGTGGTACATGATCATGATGTTTGCGGTCGCCGGCTGGCTCGAATGTCGTGACCCTGAGATTCTCGGGTTGTAAATGCTTTTGACGGGGTGATTTGGCCATGTCGAGTTTTTTTGATGTTTTTTATTGGGTAGTTTGTTACTGTTCTTGTACTTGTACTTGTACTTGTACTTGTACTTGGGTACTGTTCCGATTTGACGGGTTGTCCAATTTTGTGTTCGACAATGTCAAGTTCGGAAAATTCAGCATGCATCAAAACACGTCGATATTAAATTTTCCCGAGCGAATTTGCACCACCCCGCAAGAGCGTCAATCAACCTCAACGGGATCTTCACACCCATTGACGTATAAAAGTCAGTCAGCGACGCTCTCAAGACACCGGGTTTTTTGGCCTGTTTCCGGGTTGGCAAATGACCGGTTCCAATATTACCACGTCGGTCATTCTCCGGTCAGCCGATCAAAGGCCGCTAGCCGCCAAACTAAATATAAATTATCATCCGCCACCTGCTGTTTCCGGAACGCAATAGCCGTTTGTCTTCGAATGGCGAACAAGTGAGGAAAAATGGCCGATTGAAGTCGGCCGCAATATTGCGTGTGACCTCGAAGTTCGGCGTTCGAGAAGTTGTTGTATATTTGGTTTTTGAGCGTGTATTCTAGTTTGAGAGATGGGCACGGGTTTTTGAGTTGTCGCTTGTAGATTGGGGAGTGACATGGGGGAGTTGGCATTAGTAAACGGTGAAACGAAATGTGTGATGTTTGCAAAATACCCGGGTGATAACGTTGATTATAATGGTTAACTAGTTTCCATGCTAATTTCGTTGTGAAACGTTTGGTAAGTAATTTGGCATTTTGCCAACATAAAACCAATTAACATCGAGAACTGCACGTGCTAAGTGTTTACTGGAGTAACCCATTTAACTTTCACCATTTCACATAAAAATAGCTCACCTGCACAAAACAACCGACCAAAATCCATCTAAACCCGAGACAACACAAACCTCGCCCTCCCCACCCCTCAATCACCCCCCCCCCCAACCCAGCTGCACGTGTCGTCCACGACGGGCGTGACCAGCACGAACAGCTTGGTGAACTCGGCGCTGAGCAGGCTGACCACGGCGCGGCACAGCGTCGTGTTGGCGGACGTGTCGCGCGCCGACCCCCAGCGGGCGAGCAGGGCTCGTCTGCAGCATGGTAACAAGCCCGCCACGCCGACTAGTGGGAGTGTGTGCGAGGTTGGGAGGTTTTTTCTGGGGGGTTTGGTTGTGTTTTGGGGGTTTTGAGTTTATGGGGTGGCATGGTACATAATAGCATGGTACTTAAATAGTATATTTTTGAAGCTTCTGTCTTTTGTAATATTTGTCCTAGATCCCGAGGTAGTACATATAAATAGTTGAGGAATAATGAAATGTGCTGCAAACCTAAACGGGGGTAAAATGTATGAACTAGAGTCTGAAAACGAGAATTGCGGTACGTGCTATAACCGCCAACTGTAACAATTGTGGCAAGCAAATTTCTATGACAACCTAGATAAATACGTTCACTTTGCAGAGCCAACTGGGCGACGATAATCTCTCCATTGGTTACGCACCGGTCAGTTTCATTTTTTTAAAGTTGCTATACTCGGCGGACCGCATGTTATACATTTCTCTGAAGGAAACACACCGTCATGACGTCATCATTTAAAATAATTTTTTTCCAAGAAAGAAAAACAGGTTCCGGGGAAAAGCATTCACCGCTTTTACGCGACTCCGCCTTTTTACATAAATGCCGTATTACCTCCAATATAAGGTATACCTCCAATATAAGGTGGAGCCTACATGTGCAATATAAGTTCCAGCTGGCTGTGTGCCAAAACCTGCCAAAATCGTAAAACCTGTTGCCGTACAATGGCAGACAACCATGAAAACAGTGCCGAAGGGCAGAGTCTTGTCTTGGCTCTGTGTCAACCTGTATTACATCTGGCTACATTCCAGCTTGATTCCTGTAACAAAATGCTCCTCCCCCAAAAAACAGCAAACCCTAGAAGAGCGTCGGTGGCACGCGGCCGCCAGCCGCACCGACTACGCCCAGCTGGCGTCCATGCTGCTGCAGTCGCCCGACCTGGTGAGCACGGCGACGCTGCACAACGGCTACACGGCGCTGCACTGGGCCGCCAGCGCCGGCAGGGCCGACTGCGTCCAGTTGTTGGCTGGCGCTTATCAGGCCAATGTTAATCAGAGGAGCTTTGTGGGTGGAGGGGGGTGCTTTGGGGGTTTTGGATTTGTGGGATGTTGGGTCGAATGGTTCATGTGTGTTTAAAGTACCTATGAAGCTCATGACTGATGAACTTGCGCGAAACTCGAGCCAATCAAAGCTGCTCGTGGATTATTGATTGCTTCAAATTCTAGGTCTGACAGTCAGAAATAAACCTAAAAAAAGACAAAGGAGTAACTGCGCAGGGCGGGTACACCGCGCTGCATCTGGCCTGCATGAAGGGCTACATCGACGTGATGAAACTACTCATGGACACCTACGGTTAGTTGATCAGGGGGCAGTCCCATGTAAAGTGTAAAATGTCATGTAAAATCAAAACAAAAAGGAATAGATTTTATAACATTCATGACAATTGGCAGTTTAGTTTACTCTTTACATGGCTTGGGGCTGCCACCTGTTGTCACACCTTTCGTCAAAATTGGTCCAATGCCAAAAAAACCCTTCATCACTCCACAGGCGCAGACCGCCAAGCGATCGACCACAGCGGCCGCAAACCCGAAAGTTATACCAACAACGCATTGGGCACCAGGCGCCGCCGGCCATTCAGACTGCACCAGCAAACGCAGCCGGGCCGCGGCAACAACTTGGACACGCGTAAGCTATCCACCCAGGATTATTGTCCCGCGCCGCTGTACTTTTCTAACTATCGCCCTTCTAGCGGCACTGATAAGCGTAAGAAGTCCAGTTCACCAAGACCCACTGACCCTAGATCACTTTTTCCGTTTATGTGAATTTTTCTCCGGTTTTGAGGCCAGTTCCTCTCCACAAGTGTCACATTGGGTCCATACACACTAGTTGACATTAAAATTCGTGTCAACTAAATTCAACGAAATTTTGGTAATTTATTTATGTTATAGAGCATACCTAGTTTATTTTATATCATGACACTTAAAGTTCATTGTTTATGTTAGGTGTGATGCTTTGATTTTTTTTGTAATACTTTATCGACACAAATTTTCTATGTCAACTAGTGTGTGTGGGCTGAATTGATCAATGTTAATTAACATTGTACATGGAAGTTTGTTCCTCTCCTGACAGGGAATTTGCAACTTTTATGTGACTGTTTACTGATATGGGATTTAAAACTTCAATATACGTGACCTGACAGGGCGTTTGACTTTTTCCTGCTGCTTTTCTGATTGATAGTGATTTTTGCCTGTCGACGGTTTCTTTTGGCTGCCTTCACTTTTGCCTGTTGTCAGTATTTTTGTACAGTATCCTCTTTGTAGAATTATTTGATTACATTATGTGTGTACACTGTTCTTCCTATTGCCAACTCTATTTCATGCATTCATGTGATTCTCCTGTAAATATGTAGTCTTCTGAAATGCTGCTATGCACACTATCTGGTGCCAGTCCCACCATACCCTGTAAAATGTGAAATGCCATGCAAGGTGGCAAAGTAAAGTAAAAGTCCCGGGAAAATAACCGCGTTGCCATTTTGCAGTGCATGTTGCATAACTTTTGACAGTTTGCATGACATTTGACATTTTACAGGGACTGGGACTGCATTCTGACCGTCGGAAAACTGGATCACGCTGTCAACTGCTAGATTGTTTTCAAACATGTTTTGGTTCATCAACATATCATTCTTACTTTCCACCAACTACTTGGTGAGGCGTGAACGATATGTTTCCGAGAACTGGAACGTGTCTAGAACTGCTTTTAGTTGACCGCAAGTAGGGTTCAAACGGGATCCCGATCCCGATCCCGGATCCCGTGAAATTCCGGGATTTACCAGTCCCGATCCCGATCCCGATCCCGAAACCCTAATCCCGATCCCGAAATCCAAAAATACCAATCCCGATCCCGAAAATTTTCAAATCCCGATCCCGAGAAACTCCCAATTCCGGGATCCCGATCCCGGAAAAATTAGTGGAAATTATAAAACGTGAAATAATTACGTTTTTGCATGCAAAAAAGTGGATGCAAACCCCCAGTGTCAATTTTATGCCACTTTTCTGGCATCCAACAGTGTTTTGAGACCTTTATGAACAACTGTGAATGCCAGAAAAATGGCCAAAATCTCTATCCCTAGAACCCAATCCCGATCCCGGAAAAATGCCAATCCCAATCCCGATCCCGATCCCGTGACCCCAATCCCGGCCAATCCCGATCCCGATCCCGATCCCGAAATCTCAAAAAACTAATCCCGATCCCGATCCCGATCCCGAAACCCCAATCCCGATCCCGATCCCAATCCCGAAATCTCAAAAAGTGAATCCCGATACCGATCCCGATCCCGAAAAGTCAATCCCGTTTGAACCCTAACCGCAAGCCCAGTTGACAGACAGTCAACAAGTAAAGCCTGGTGCAAATGCGTCTTCTGCTTTCTCAAACTTCGTGTCCGCAGCAGTTTTGTCCGTTTGAGATGAAAAGTGGAAAAACATCTATGACCTATCTGCATTCTTGTTTCGTGAAAAACTCTCTTCTATGCTCAAAATAAACTTCTAAATCACGCGGCATTCACTGCTCATCGCGCACTTTTTATGTAAACCATTTGTTCCTCATTTATTGGCTCCTGAAATCTGCGTATTTATTATGTCTATAAAAAACTTCTGCTTGCGTTCGGAGGTCATCCTACATAAGTTTGTGGCGTAATTCAACAGCTCCCCAATTCAAGAAACAACATCAATCCCATGAAGAGACAACAAAAATGACAATTGACATAAAAATAGCATAGAATGACAATTGACAATCCATCTTTAAATTGCATGCAAACCTGTAGAGATGGCACTAAGTGCTGCCTAGAACTCTTCACTCTAACTTAAATATGAAATGGTAAAAATATGAAAGCACCTAAAATTCAACCCCACAAATACACCCCCTATACACCCTCTCAGTGAGTCCCCTGAGTGTACTAACACCGCCGCACTCGCTGTCGGCCTACTCGATCTCGTCCAACGTGTCGTCCCTGTCCGCCTCCGCCTCCAAGGGCTTCGGCAGCACCGGCGACATCGCCAGCGGGGCGGCGGCTTTGACGCCCGTGCAGCAGGCAGGTGGTGTTTTGGTGCTGGGCGCTTGGATGGGGCGTAGGGTGGAGATAGACTCTCTCTTTTCGTGATTTGTGCTTCCATTGAATTTTGCTTTGGTTTATGTTTTGACTGTTAGGAAACTGGTAATTGTGGATGGGTTTCGGATGGCTAACAACTAGTGATGGAAAGGCGCCCTTAATTCTGGTGCTTTTCCAGCAGTACTAACAACTCTTGGAGCATGAATCGTCGATCAATTTGATATTTGGGCTACTTTTTAGAATCGTGTGTTTGGTTGACGCTTGTTTGGCCAGTGTGACGTGTTATTTTTTCCAGTCTCAACTAAACGCAAAAAAGCTTTCTGTTTAAACATTGGCGCTACTACACACTGGGTGTAAACTGATTTCCCCATCAATTCAGATTTTAGTTGATGGGACTCAAAACTATTTGAAGTGCACATGTGGCAATGTTGAAAAGGAATCACCTAATATTGGTGCCTTTGTGAACTTTAACATCATTCAGCAACCCATCAACTAAAATATGATGGAATGGAATGGCGCTGACGTCCTTTAATGATGTCAAAGGGCGTCAGCGCCATGGCACCTAAGCTAAATACTTACCTATATCTAAATACCTAATTGTGTGGCAGGAACGCGCCTGGCTGCGTAAATCCGGTGCGGTGGCGCTGAACAAACTGCGCTACAAGCTCGCCCAACAACGACATGCCAGGTATGGGTGACATTTGGTGCGCTGTAACGCTCGCTGCGTATTTATATACTGAGAGGGTCTCGAATGGGGGTACCCCCCCCCAAATCGCCCGGATATCAAGTTATTTATCGGATACCAATTTTTGCTCAAAATGGCTAATTTGATACTTTTTATATATTTTCACCCTCAAAATCATTAGTCCGCGTTTCTTATTGCCTATTTTCAGATATTTTGGTATATATACCGTATTACCTCGAACTATCCCCCCCTTGAATTAACCCCCCCCTCGAAATACCCCCCCTAAATTTCGGCTGAGGATTTAATAAACCCCCCCCCCCTCGAAATACCCCCCCCCCCTAAAATTGAGTGTAACGTGAACGTACATGACAAATACCGCAGTTTGTGATGTGTACTAAGCAGAACACACGTTAAAACTGATGATTAAGTGACATTAGGGAAGGGTTTTTGTGTATATACAGTAATATATGCCTATAAACAGATATAAATCAATGTGATTGTTCGATTTTTCTACGTCTGCGTATGGGGAATTTCCGAAAATTTCTGGCGAAATAATAGACCCCCCCCCTCGAATAAACCCCCCCCCCTCGAATTATCCCCCCCTCAAATTTTGCTGGCGAAATAATAAACCCCCTGGGGGTATTTCGAGGTAATACGGTATGTGCTTGTATATCCCTGATGTTTTATGTGTACCTAAATCGAGTTAAATGTCCTTGTTCGATACGTTGTTTGGTCGTTTTTCACCAGATTTCACCCATACCAACTGTCAGTAAATAGCTGCGAGCGGCTGTAAATATCTTGTGATATCATTTGATCACTCTTATTTTTGTGTGTTTGTTTATTCGATCCATTCGGTGATGCGGGATATAAAAATACCTAGGCCAAAATACAATACGCTATAAATCAGTTCAAAAAGCGTGGGGGATGCGTAAATATCGAGTCAACAGTTCAGCGATTGTGTTGCGTTTTTTATGGTAATCAAAATAATGCGAATGTACTTACGTAAAATACATACGTAAAAAAAAATATTTACATGCACTTCTGGGTTTGGTTCGCATTCGGGAATGAAAAATATTTCATATGGCACTGAATTCTGAAGTATGCAATTCTCAGCTACCTGTGGTCTATGGCGTCGGTCGAATTACCGCCCAAGTATATCATCACAGCAATAATTACCTGAAGCCACACTAGCAGGGGACGCAGGGAAGTAGGATGCATCCACTCACTTCTTTGAAATTTCTTGAATTTATTTTCCGGAAAAATTTGGCAATTTCCTGCTCTCTATTTAAAAAACGGCCCAGGACATCTACACGTAAAAAGCCATGCGAGCCCCTCCAATTTTTTTCATCCGTTTACCTCCCGGAAGCCCTCCAGCCGCCCTCCAAGACTACTCATGTGTCCGAGATCTCAATCAACATACCTACCCT
>OZ038458.1:19110194-19131847 GCA_964036195.1 Sphaerolaimus hirsutus
TCTCTGGGGGCAGTCCCAAGCCCTGTAAAGTGTAAAGTAAAGTGTCAAACGTAAAGTCAAATGCAAAGTAAAGTGTCAATCAAAACAAAAAAGAAAAGATTTTATTACTGAACTTTGCATGACAATTGACAGTTTACTTTGCATTTGACTTTACATTTGACACTTTACTTTACACTTTACAGGGCTTGGGACTGGCACCTGGTGAATTCTCACCTGCTCTATGCGAGTGAAGCCAACCTCTAATGTAGAGAGTGTTCCATTTTTCACCCCTAACGGGTTACATGCTCACGGTTTTCATCTATAATGCTCTGTTTTACTTGCTAAAACATACGGTTTTCAAGCCCCAGACCAGACATGTTTTGCATGCCAAATTGATGTGACACTTTTCATCCCAGAGTATAACAGTTAACGTGCCAAAGTATTATGGTTTACAAGCTACAGACATGCCAAAAAATACCGTATTTCTCCTGATAGAAGGGTGCCCTCCTATTTTTTCATCAACTTTTTTACCCTCCCTTCTATTGGAGTCCGCTCTTTATTTTTTTCACCATTTTTTCAGACATTTTTTTCAAGTTCAGCCAACATATTACAGGGTATACTCAACAGTCGTTATTTAGCATAATTTGAAACAATTTATAGAATTCAATAAAATAACAACAATAACCACCATATCACAATTTTGTGTACCTAATTTTCATCATACAAAATGAGTGTCAGTGCTTACAGCAGTTTATTGAAGACCCGCCCCTCTATTAGAAGATATACAGTATGCCACATTTAATGTAAAAGAGTAAATTGGCACAAAACACATAACTTTGGCTTGAAAAGTGGCATACTCATAGCAAGTAAGGTGTCATACTTTGGATGAAAACTGACACAGTAGAGCAAGTAAAATGTCACACTTAGCTAGTAAAGTGACACAGAATGACATGTAAAGCGTGAGCATGTAAACCGTACGGGATGAAAAGTGGAAATCGCTCCTAATGAACCCGCGCCCCACCAATCGAACTTACCGGAGCGCGTCAGTAATCCGCACAGGTAGATTGAATCTCTTGTCGTCCCTCCGCTCGTCCGACATGTCGGCCGAGCAGCACACGATCGCCGCCATGCACAACAAGCCAACCGCCAGCGGAGCATTCATTGTTGCTTGTTTTATTAAATGTTAAGCAAGCTGCTGGCTGAAATGAATGGCGGCTATAAAATTCCGTACTCATGTGATCAGAGTTGTTGAAATTACTGGACTTTTTCAAAGTATATGTACCTATATGTAAAATACTTTTTTACTCACCGCTGAGTACAGAAAATGTAAAAACTTGTTTACTAGTCCTCATAAGTGCATGTGTAAAAAATACGTTTTCCCAGGGAAATGTAAAAGTGAGTAGGTACCTTTTACCCAGGAAAATGTAAATGAGTGAACGTGAAAAGTGAAAGTACTGGAAATATTTTTCTTCACAGAATGTGAAAAGTGTGTACTTTTTCATGTAAAATGTAAAAGCGACCACTTTTACATGTGAAAACGATTTTTACACTGGAATATGTCATTTTAAAATGATAATTATTAAGTAATTTCTACAGGAAAATGATACGATTTCTTCAAGGTTTAATCATTTTAGCAACAAAAAATTGCAATTTGTAATGTCTGAAATACATTTTGTGTGCACGTGTACTCTTCAAAAGTACTCGTACAGGTGAGTACAGGTACTTTTTTAAAGTATATGTAAATGTATTTACGTAGTACTCGAGTATGTGTATTTTTCGAGTAAATGTAAATACACTTTAACAACTGTGTATGCGAAGCGTGAGAAACGGCTGTTCCGATGGATGATTGCTTTTGTGCGCTTTTGATGTAGTTTTTGCATGTGTATGGCACACGTAAAAGCGAGACAGGAGTGTTGAGGGAGGGTGGAAAATACAGTTTAGCAGATTTTGGAGCACCTCAGTGGCTCGCTTGTGTAAGTTGGAGGCGATTAAAGAAAATGTGTAAAAATATTTGTCGGATCTGCCTTTTATGATCCTTCACTTTATTAGTACTTTTCAACCCTGAGTTTTTGCGGTTCTGTGTTAGCAATATGTATATCATCACCATTTTCGCAGTGCAACCGCAATTTTCCTAAACTACTGTATTTTGACAGAATGTGCTCGAGGTAGATATTAAGATTTTATAGCTTAAAAATTTGCTAGAGCAAATGGTGTAAGTAGCCGAAAATTTCAATGTTTTATTTGTATTTGACAGCATGCACCACTACCAAACCCCTGCTGGAAGACTGTTGAGGCATAAAATAGACACCGTATATCCTCGAAAAGACCCCCGGGGATTTATTTTTCAATCGGTGTTTTTGAGGGGGGAGTTATAAAATGGGGGGGGGGGAATTTTTCCTCAGAATTACATAATGTATATGTTGTCACTGTCGTAGGCTAATATTCTTTTGTATTTTGCATTTCACACACTGCACTGCATTTCCAGCCCAGGAGCCAGATTTGATTCTCGAGTAATGGGCCCTACACGCCAGACAGAATAAAATATGCGAATAAAACGTTTTTCGTGCAGATTCTATGGCTTTCGCTCGACCAACTCAAGAAAACATCGAATCACAAGGCTTTCCCTGTCAATCTGCCAAACTTTTCTTTTTTTTGAATTTGTAGGGTGCATTACTCACGATTTTGTATGGCCGTGCGTGCATTTCTTTATTTTTACTACCGTCAGGTTTCGGCTGTAGGGTAGATGAGCGCACTTGACTTTACAAAATCGCGAGTTATGCAAGTAGTGCGCCCTACAAAATCCAAAAAAGAAAAGTTTGGCAGATTGCCAGGGAACTTTCCGACAGCAATATCAGACATAAATAGAATGAATACGATATCGCAAAGACATTGCGATTCAAAGTTTCCTCGAATTTATGTATTGAAATTCACAAAATCTGAATGAAAAACGTTTTATTAGCACACCGCATTTTGTCATGAGTGTAGGGCGCATTATTCGAGGATTAAATCTGGTCCCAGGTGTAGCTATATTTAGCCTGTCTGGCGTCATTGATTGTTTTTTTAAATTGACCCAACGTATTTTCCAGCTGTGACAGAGGGGGGGGGGGGGGGAGTTATTCAAGTGGGTTATTTTTTCATCGAAATTTTTGAGGCGGGACTTATTCAAGAACGAGGAGTTATTCCGAGAAGGGGAGGGGTTATTCAATGATATACGGTAGCTGTGGAGAAATATGATGTTTGTTCAATGAAGTTGAAAACAAGATAATTCGGCCAGATACTGAAATTTGTCACAGCAATAAGCAACGTTAACATATGCGAGCAAAACGAAGCTTCCCCACTCTTTATGAAAAATTAATGAAGCCTCATTATATTTAGGTAAATAATACATTTTATGAAAAGTTAGATATGTTTTCGCTAATGTATACATAATGAGCTTTGCTCAGAATGTTACAGTAATCTGATGAATAAAGTCATGTTCCAAATTCTGCATGCCCGATTTTTTCATAGTTAAGCCTGTCTACTATGCTGAAAAAAGATTAATTGTTGGGACACTATTCAGAAGATGGATGGTATATTTCCGTGCAGTGTGCAGCCCGTATATTTGCACACCCTAGTGGTATGCATAGTTGTTAAAACGTATTTACGTTTACTCGATAAATACGTATACTCGAGTACTGCGTAAATACGTTTACGTTTTCTCCCGAAAAAATACCGGTTCTCACTTAATCACGTACTTTTACGCGAGTACACAAAAAGTAATTGAGAAAATTTTTCTGGGGTGCATAAAAAGCAAAACCCACTCAAACGAATTGAAACGGTTGCAATGATGGCAGCGGAAATGATACAAGTCACGATAGGTTAGGAAAGCGACAACTCTCGCTTATTTTTTTAATACTCATTTTACTTCTTCCTAGGTACAAATCGATAAAATTCTTGCTTATACGTTTTCTCTGAGTAAAAACACTGGTATTTACGTTTACTCACCTTTTACGCAGCGTAAAAGTAAAAAAATTTACGTTTTCTGTACTCAGGGCTGAGTAAGGTTCGAACGATATGACTTTTCGATATTTTTTTCTGAAATGGATCGATATTCGATATTTTCGATTTTGCAATTTGCTTTTGGTATAGCAAGGCATATTTCAAGTGGCATATTGTATTTTCATGTGGTTGCATGGTTAATCATCTCTTTACTGAAATGTGAATGGTACAAGTGATTTTAAAAAGGTTTACATCAGTCAAAAGTAGAAAACCAAGAAGAAAAACATGATGAATCAAAGTGTATTAGGAAACAACAATTGGTAGATATTACAGTTCATACTTATAACCAGATTGTCCTATAGATGTTGCCAAAAATAGCATATCAGCATTTTCAGGCTTAAAATTTAGCACTCCAACAAAAATGACATTATAAATATTGTACTTTTACTCATCAAATAAAATACTTTAAGTAAATCAGATCAATCACAAAGACCTCAAAATGAAAATAAGAACTTAAATTAGGGACCAATACAGGTTCAATATATCGGAAAAAATGGTAGATATTCGATATCGATACGATATATCGTTTGAACCCTAGGGCTGAGTAAAAATAAAATACTTAACGTTTACGTTTACTTTGAAAAAGTGCAGTACTTTTAACAACTGTGGTGGTATGGAACACTCCACCTTATGACGTTGTTGAAGTTAAGAAAGTTCCAAAGCGAAAAAGAATACTTATTTCGATATGGCTGGGTGAGAGTAATTTCTACTGTTTAAGACTATAAATATTATAAACTTTTTGTCAAGCTTCATGCGGACTAAAATAAAATGTTTGGCGTGAAAGCGGCTGATCTATCAAACGTTTGTTGCCTGTGTTGCAAATTTAGCAAATTTGCTGATTAAAAAACAACACGAAATTGAGTGAGATCGATGATTTAAAGCCAGAAATGTAATTAGCAAAGTGAGCAATTCCCAACGTTGCATCGTTTACCGAACAGTTTGCCATCTATTCCGAAAAGCAACACTTAGGTATTTCTGCCCCAACGACAAAAAATCCATCAGAAAATGTTCACGCAAAATATCAATTACCAGTGATCACGACAAGAATTTAAATCAGATTGAAAATGCAATAGAAAAGTGCCGGCCACTTTCGAGTGCAGAAAAAACAATATGGCTATTTATACATGGGAAATGAGAGGCGTGAAATTCGAAATCTGATATCGTGATACAGCTGTGAAGGTGCCATAAATTCTAACGACGTGTCATTATACACAACCGGGGCAATAAAAAGTGGCATGTAGGGTTGGGGCGATATATCGTATCGAATATAGGATATCTACTACTTTTTCATATTGAATATCGATAATGAAAATTTTGAAAAATGTCGAATATCAATATCGACCATTTTTCCGATATATCAAACTTGCATTCTGGACTAATTGAAAGTTATTTATTTTTGACCTAGTTGCAATTGAAATGCATTGTAAATATTGTCTGTACTTTATTTTAGCAGATAGTAAAACTATTTACAATTTCAGGGTTGTTGCTGTGTCCTTTTGATATATTTATTTTCATAATAACATAATCATGACATTCATCATAATATAATATACAGGGGTGGGCATCTTCAGTTACCGCTGGGAAAATGCGATAGATTGAGCTACGGTTGAGCTATCAGAATGAAATTTTAACACAATGGAGTAGACTCCATAGGACACCTATTCTGAAGTTTGCAACCCAAACGGCCACATTTTGGGTGAATTGTGGAACACACGGTTTTTAGTGTAATTTTGTGACTTGGCGTCACCCATAGGATAAATCGAGGGTGGCATTTGAGGGGGGGGGGGGTCATCGGTCGTTGGTGTCGTCCCATTCTGTCGTACATCGGCCGATTTTGATGCCCTTTGAGTATGTTGTGGTCGGGGCTACTACCAAATTCTTTTTTTACTCGAATAGTCCCCCAGTCCCGAGATAAGGGGGGTGAAGTCACAAAATTACACTAAAAACTGTGTGTTCCACAACTCCTCCAAACTGTGGCCGTTTAGGTTGCAAACTTCAGCATAGGTGTCCTATGGAGTCTACTCTATTGTGTTAAAATTTCATTGTGATAGCTCAACTGTAGCTCAAGCTATCGCGTTTTTCCAGCGGTAACTGAAGATGCCCACCCCTGTATTTTCAATTTTAATTTCATTATTCAGAAGTGATATGGCAGATTTCAGTGAGTGTAGACTATACTGTATTTACAACGTGTAACACACAGTGGATGTTTCCTTCACTAGCAAAATTGGCAATGTGGTATTTTGGTGAACAAGCCTCAAGTGTTTGTTTGAAATGCTCATTTATCTGGGAGCTGGGAATATTTATGACTACCAGAAACCAGAAAAGTCTTATATGCCGCTGCTTTGCAAAAAGCCCTTATGCAATTGGGATACAAGTAGGGATGCAAAAAAATCTGTTTTTATGAATCCATTTCAAAATAAACAACATATTTTAAATGAAAACTTTAAAAAATAAAACAGTTATTACAAAATCTCCCAAATGTGGTATACTGGAGAAACAGAATGCTATGCTATGAATTATATTTACCATATTTTGATGAATAAGGTCACAAGAAAAGTTGTGCACCAAATTTACCCAAAGTAGGAGCAATGCGATGTGATGAGAAAAAAAAGTTTAGGGTGGAACTCATACAACCACCGTCACCCAGTGCCCGTGGGAAGTTCCCAGATTGATTGTCAGTGATTTATTGTCAGTGACCGCGCATCGATCTAAAAACCCAATGAACCTAATATAAGTTTGTTTGTTTATTAATGTATGTTTGTTCTATTACATGCCTCCACACAATTTTATGGATACAAGTCATTTCTGCAAAACATCCTGTGCAAAATTTCTGCCCTGAACCAGAAGCAAAATATCGATATCGACCAAACGAATATTGAATTGAATATTACATTGATTATCGATATCGAGGGCCCATATTGTATCATATCGATATCGAACTTGACAAGAAAAGGTCGATATCGATATCGATAAGTCACATCGACCCAACCCTAGTGGCCTATGCACTAGGAGCGCGCGCAGCCAGCTACCACTTACGGCACAAACAAAGTAATTTATCTGCAACTCGGCCGGCGTTCGCTGTGGCGTGCGCAAGCAGTGATTACGTGGCCGCAAGCACTCAACCGGAAAACAGCACATAAACTTGCTCGATTCGTGAAAGCAATATCGAGCTATTTACAGTGGGAGACGAATGGTAGGCCGGGCTGAGTGGCGCCACACCCGCTGGATGTCAACTGAATTCGTGTCAACTAAATTTTTAGTGAATTGTGTGATGTCAACCTTCTTTTTGATAGACCATAGTTTATTTTACTTCATGAGACTTAATTTTCATTGCTTCGTTTACGTGGGATGCTTTTAAGATTTTGTTGTATTATTTAGTTGACACAAATTTGCGACGTCAACTAGCGTGAGTGGGCCCAATAAAGTGTAGCTTATGTTTTCGCTCAATGTTTATAAAACGCACTGTATTTTCGAATGCTGAGGTTTTGCTGGAAGTAACGCGTAGCCTAGTAGGTGAATTTTCCAAGTTTTCATATCCAGGGTACTTCCACAGTCAATGCCACTGCGGACATACTGCTCATTGCATTTATAATGGTTACTTTTGTGCAAAACACCCATTAAACGGATAGTTATCGCCAAGGTTTCAATGCATTGCAAATTAAGGTGATTTCCCTTTGTTTTGAACAACAAGAAATCGTGCAAAGCTTCACCTAGACTCAACAATATAAATACCAGAACAAGACTTATGTTCATCACAATAAAATATCTAGTCGTAAAACTGCTTCACTCGCCTAATCACATCGGCGGGCGTTGGCTGCCTGCCCTGTCTATAAATTATATCCGACCCGCCACTTTTGTCATATTGCAGCCACCAGGAACGACTGTGGGCTCGTTGGCTCATCGGTTTTTGATATCTGAATTTGGGAGTTGCGAATCTGGGATTTGAAAAAATGTCTTGTGGTAGCAGAGGATTTTCACGTGTTTTTTTTCCGAGGCATATGCGGCACCATTTCGGAGTATCCAGTGCGTGGCGTCAAACAGAACACGCACATATACCGAAACCAAAAAAGCAAATACCATTTGCCTGAATAATCCCCCACCTTGAAAAATCTCACCCAGGGGTAGGGAAGGGGGGGGGGGGGGTTGGGGGGGGGGAACCCCCCAAACCGCGCAGCTATCTATCTATCCCGGAGGCAAAATTTTGGGCTACTATACCCTAACCCCCCCCCCCAATCGGCCAGCTATCTATCTATATGGAGCGATTTTTGAGAAACTATACCCTAATTTTCGCTCAAAATCGCTATTTTTCATACCTTTATATAGATTTTCGCCTCCAAAATCACTAGTTCATGCGTCTAACTGCCTATTTTCAGCTATTTTTAGTATTATATATCCTTATATACCCATTTTCAGCCATTTTTCACCTGCTTTTAGCGATTTTTCTTCTTTTCTTCCCTTCTATGCCTATATATTGAACCCCCCCCCCCAGAAAATTTTTTCAGTTATCTATCCCTCCGGAGGAGCGATTTGCTATCTATCCAACCTCCGGAGGGTCAAAATCTAGAATACCCCTGATTTCACCCCTTCAATAATTGACCCGTTAGATGAGTTGAAAAAAATGATTCCCCTCGAAAAATCACCCATTTAGACATATGGTAAATTTTCTGCATCCAATTTGAACAAAAATGGCATATTTTGTGAAACGAGTTGATAGAAATATGCTTGCAATTTCTGATGAAATAATAGTTTCTCACTTGAATAATACCTCCCCAAAAAAGTCTGATGAAAGAATAATTCCCCAAGCTAGGTAATTATTCAAGGAAACACGGTTTAGAGAGTAAAATTCACCTGTAATATTCTCGTCTGTAGCGCCGCCAAAACAACCAGCCATCTTTATCCGGGTCCAATTCTTCTGCGCGTTTCGGCCTGGGCAGTCCCTGACCCTGTAAAATGCCCTGTAAAATGTCATGCAAAGTGTCAAAAGTCACGTAAAATGCCCTACAAAATGGTAACTCGGTTGCCATTTTGCAGGGCATTTTACGTGACTTTTGACACTTTGCATGACATTTGACAGGATATTTTACAGGGTCTGGGATTGGCACCTGCCCAGCGACAGTTCCCAAAGCCAATCGGGATAATCGCTGTCTTCACCCAGTTTTATGTCGGATCCTACAGTATTATTTAAATACCACTGTATAAAGATTTAAGATACAGCAAAATTACTGTTCTGATTGTGCAACCAGAAAATGAATTTATTGGTTTAGATATGCCAGGGAAAAGATTGTTATAAAATGTCTGAAAGAAAATTCTTTAGTTTTTAATAGATTATCAAAAACACACTACATCATAAAAAATAAAAGGTGAACTACTCTGACGCTTCACAAGGAGTGCAGCGCCAGATTTTGCCATCTGAAATTCATGACTAGTGATGTCAAAGCGCCAAGGCGCTAGTGCCGCGAAATAGAGCGCCGTAGTGACTCCTGGCGACTCCTGGAACCCCTGGCACTCTTTCCATCACTATTCATGAGAATAATTTTTAAAAATTTCCATCGAATTTACTCAGCGCAAGAAAATATTGCTTGGCAATCAAGCAAAATACATCACTAAAATTCGTATAAAATATAAACAAAGTAAAAATCGAAAAACTAACCATCCTTCATGTAATTTATACAGCAGTAGTCAATAATTCTGTCCACATCTGTGCTCACGTAACTTTTGTAACTTTTATCCGGCAAATCTTCGGCTGGTGGAGGTACGTAATCTTCGTTTTTGCTGCTGCCTGCAATCAAACATTTATTTGGAGTCAAAAATGGATGAATCAATGATCTTAACAAGTTGTACCTAAACGATACACTCTTGGCACTCATCCAAACATGATTAAATAGTCATTTCCTAGAGGAGTAAAATAAATGACACTGAACTCACACGGCCTGCAGACTAAAGATACCCGCTTCCCGACGGAACGCAAACGTCCAAGGTTTTTTATTGTAAGGGATCGTGAAATGATTTGATTCATTCCAGTAGCGAAGATCTTCTCGTCTCAGAAAAACAGTTACGAAACAAAAATATTTGGAACGTAAGTTGCATAAAAGTTATGACTCGGTAAGCACGTTTAAGTAATTGTCTCTCTTCAAATTGTGACGTAAAGTTGGACGTGTGCCAATATTTTCAAAAAAGGAGACTTGATAAAGACCCGTGGGAATGGCTTCTGCGCCTCCCGCTGAATGCCCATTTTGTCGGATTTCCTGTCAGGATGAAACTGCCGATAATAAACAGTCTAAATTATTCAGCGTTAATTCAATGTTACCACTTCCTGCACGTTTTATCACAAATTCACCATAACCCATGTAATTTTCAGGATGACAAAGTTTTCATAGTGGAAGACATTGCTCCCCACTCAAAACATCATTATTTGGTCATTCCAAAAGAGCACCTACCCAGCGCCAGCCAACTCACTTCAATACACAAGGATATTGGTTAGTTCTAGTTTTTATTTTCTTTCTTAGTCCAACGAACGTTCGAACGTTTAGCTGAAAATTGCAGTGTGTGATGTGTGTCATTGTAAGTCTTATCACACACAACTTGATATCTTGCTGAAGATAAAGTATCGTTAATGTGTTTCATGCGTAGCTATTTACACTTGGCAAACTGTATGCTTTGCGAAAATTCTACTGTAATTTAATGAATCAAGTCATGAAAATATTTAGTTTCTGAAAACCAATTTCTGATCACATCAATCAAATTTTAATGCCATGTAAAGTGTACGTTCTGTGGATAACAAACCTTTTTATTCACCCTATAACGCAGTTGAACACATGCACAAAACGGGAATGGATTTCATAAAGCAAAGAGTTGAAATTGAATCTTCTAGTTTCGACTCCAATGAATTGAGGGAAGGTTTCCATTTTCCACCATTGGTTTCTGTACCGCATTTGCATTTGCATTTGATCTATCCCGCCAATGAAATGGCATGGATTTACAGAAATTTGGTATTTCGTCACACCAGATTTTTTCGATCGGTACGTTAATTTGGTATGTAGAAATTAGGGTTGGCCGATGTTTTTTTTAAACGTTTTTAAAAAAAAAAAATGTTTTTTTTTATAAAAAAACATGACGTCCGAAATGTTTTTTTAAAAAAAAAAAACATCGACCGAAATTTTTAGTACTAAGCACTAGGTATTTTGCAAAATTTTTGTGCGCAAACGCGCAATTTCACACACAAATTGACATTGGTGGTTGTTTTCATTGGTTTTGTGGCATTTTTAGTATCAAAGTATCCATTTCTATGTGCTACCATGGGTTAATAAGCCGTCATATGTTGCTGTACTATATACTATTGAGGTAATGTGCTTCCATGTACCTCAACAGTGTGTAACTTCACTCCCAAAGTAACAACCTCCTTTTATAACCTTGTTTGATCACTATTCTGTGCCAAACTTTACCTGAAGTCACAAACATTCGACTATAAGGCAATATACGAACGATATGTCGACGAAAAATGGATATTTTTGACACAAATCACCACTTATAATGCTTGCTATCCCATGGCTCCACAGCCATTATATGTTCATATATAACATCAGAGTATTGCCACTGTCTGATATACCTATATATGTTGACACAAGGTCATATCTTGGAGCTTTAAAAAAAAAACGTTTAAAAAAAACAAACGTTTTTTAAAAAACAAAACGTTTTTTTTTTTAAACATCGAGTTAAAAAAAACGTTTTTTTTTCCAACCCTAGTAGAAATTTTTATTTTTGAAAATTGGTGTCGAATTTTTGTCCAGGTTGATGACGTACTACAACATTTGTGATGTTTCACACGGAGAAAAATGATTTACCTGTGGAAATATTCTGTGATTCTGAAATATTTGGTTGCTATTTAGGTAGCTAGGCTGCATATTCACTTTTCTATTCACGCGTCAGTGTGATTTAATATCTAATTTTTTAAAGGTTGTGATTTATAATTTAAAAGTCTTGGTTTGAATGTGTTGAACGATACGTACACAATGAATGTTCTAGTTTAAATTATTTCTAAAAATAAAATCGTTTGCCATCGTGTGGGATAGGGTTGGGGAACCGACCCGAACCGAACCGAGCACTATTTTGTAGCCGAGAACCGAGAACCGGAACCGAGCTTGAGAACCGAACCGGAACCGAGAACCGACACTTATACCCGGAACCGAAGTAAATACCCAAAAGAACCGAAATTTTCTGGGAATCTTAAAGTTTTTAAACAGCGTTTTTTCAACACCTACATTTAAACCTTTAAACAGCAGCTGAACATATTGGTGCATGTTCAGAATTGCAAAATTCATCTGTTTGCAAAATGATTGCGCGGGAGCGTGTAATTTCACATATACTCCAGCGAAATTACACCTTACGATGAAATCTACCATATCCCACCTGAATAAAAGAACAAACATAAAAAAATTTCATCATATTTTTCAAATTGCTTTGATAAATATGATGAAATTTTTTTATGTATGTTCGTTTATTCAGATGGGATATGGTAGACTTCATTGTAAGGTGTAATGTTGCTGCAGTATACACATTATTACTGGTAGTAGTTTTCATTGGTTTTGTGGCAGTTTTAACTGTAGTTGGCAAGTTATTTATGTTTGTACTCAAAATAATACGCGTACTCACTCGCGTACTACATAAATACATTTACGTTTCCTCCAGAAAAAAAGACCAGTACTGATTTACTCGTGTACGTTTTGAAAGTACGCGAGTACAGAAAACGTATATGTTTGCTTTTACACTTTTTTTAAATACCACTATTATTATAACAACTCTGATTTCTGCATTCTACCATGAATTAATAAGCTGTGATATGCTCCTGTAGTATGAAAAATCCAACCAATGTACTTACACATGTAAACTTGGGTATATTGTTTTTCTGTTGTTCAGCCGATTATTACCCGATACCCGGTTATTTTATTACCCGATACCCGGTTATTTTATTACCCGGAACCGAAATTTTGATCATTTTAGAACCGAAAGAACCGAACCGGAACCGAGTTTAAGCACCGAACCGAGAACCGGAACCGAAAATTTTCAGGAACCGAGAATCGATATTCGAACCGAAATCTTTTGGAACCGAGAACCGGAACCGAAAATTTTGAAATTCCCAACCCTAGTGTGGGACTGCAACTTAACGCCCATTTATTTTCATAAATTGGCTGCTTTAATTTGATTTTTCTGTATAATTTTGTTATTTGCAGCATGGCAGACAGTTTCAGCGAGTTTCAGGAGCTGGCATCCACTTTCAATTCTGTTTTCAAGATAAAAGCTGAATATGTGCTGAGATGTCCGGGCCGCGTTAATCTGATTGGTTGGTTGTTATTTCAGTGCACTCGATCGGCCAATTTTCTTTTTTACATCACGTTTTTTTCGTTCTCTTGCCTTTGCTTGAATTTTTAGTTTAATTGTTATTTTATTAATTTTTTGACTTTTCTCCAAAACTCGACCAATTATGATTGAGAAGGTTTTCTGTCCATTCGCTTGGACACGTTTGGACTGTGCTTCCTTTTCGACATGACATTACACTATACGAATGCGGTGCCAAATTTAATTTGGCACTGTTCCAACTGTCAACTAACCTTCCAATCTGACAATACGCAGGCGAGCACATCGACTACAATGGTTATGGAGTGCTGCCAATGGCACTGGAACATTGCGTTCGGGTGGCTGCAGCCAGTGTAGATGACCCTACGGGGAGGAAATTGTGTCTGAGGAATGTGGATGAAAAGTACAGGTTGGTGATCATGGAAGGGCAGTGTTTGGGCTAGTAGAACCCCGTGACCAATTTTACCCGGTGCACAAGTAGCAATATCTGGTGCCAATGTAGACCCAGTGCTTACGTACGGCCTCCGTACTTGAGCACTGGGAATTCATGGGCACTGCAGGGGTTTAGGGTGGGGATTACCCCCCAAACACTCCAGCAATCTACATATCTATCTATCCCTTATTCCTTCTTTCCTTCGAAAGCTTGGAAAACCCTGTATATTGAACCCCTGCGAACCCACCTCCAAAAACAACAAGTATACACATGATTAGTGATGGAATGACGCCATTTGAGGGCGCCAAAGTTCGCCGCACCACGGCGCCTTTTTCTACTTTTGCTACTTATGCACCGGTGCAGGGCCGTTTTTAAACCCCTTTTTAGAAACAGTTTAAAAAACGAAGGGGTTACTAAAAACGTTGTTTAAAAAAAGTTGGTGATAGAAATTTAGTACTTTCTGTAAAGAAAAGTAAATTTTGGATGCAACTATTGGAGCGTGGCATCTCGCTCTTAGCTTCAGATAGATATTTGTTCCGTCATTATTGAGATGTTTTCGCACAGTTCTTTGAAAAACCTCTGCTACAAAAAATACACCATTTTCATTTCACATCTCAGGCCGTTCGAGTGCCCCGCAAGCAGCGAAATTCACATTGACGTCACAACTGGTCATTTATGGCATCATTATTTTCTGTGCGGCTACCGTGGCGTAATGGCAGCGCTGCCTGATCAGAGGGCGCCTGGTTAGAGTTCAAACTGTACTGACTTTTTGATATCGATACAAATACTGGCTTCAAGTTTTTTGATACCGATAGTGTTACTGATACTGAAAAATCACAAAAGAGCCTGATCACATTGACTAACCAAATACCCTAAGCTATCGCTTTTGCATTTCAAAGAATTTTTATATATAATTTGCGTGTCAAAATCAAAGCCGAAGTCTTCAAAATTTAGCATTACCTAGTACTCAAATATTTTCGAGGGCACTCAAAGGACACAAAAATCTTCAACTGTCATTAGTTGAAATTCCAATTCATCTCCATTCTCCAGGGTATCTTCCATGACATTTTACATTTGACAAGATCTGAAAGTGGCACCAGAACCCCCCCCCCCCAACCCCCCTCTGCACCCCCCCAGGCATGTGCGCGTTGGTGAGCGGCAACGTGCCGCCGTCGGCCGGCTTATCCAGCTCGTCGGCCCTCGTGTGCGCCGGCGCCCTGGCCACCCTGCGCGCGCTAGCTGGTTCGGGTTGGGGTGGACTTTTGCTGTGTAGATTGATTTTGTGTAGATTGATTTGATGTGGATTGTGTCAGGGTGAGTGATGGAAAAAGCGCCAGGACTTTGGCGCCTAGCGCCATGGCGCTTTTACGGACACAAGCGCCAATGACGCCAGAACAAAATGGCGTTTTTTTCCTGGCGCCGCGGAAAAATATGCCCAAGCGCCAGCGCAATGGCGCTGTTCCATCAGTAGTCGGGGCAGTAACTTATTCTCAACGTATTACCCCGAATAAATCCGGTGGTTATTTTTCTTGTCAGGATTTCGTAACTGGGGACAATTTTTGTCGGAATTTTCCCGGGTCGGAATTTGTCGGACATTCACTACGATTTTTGGCCGTACATACGTAAAATATACCATTATTTGGCTACCGTAGCTGTACGGCATGCGTTGGGGAGTGGTTATTTTTATCACTTAAAAATTTTTCAAGGTAATAAAAATAAAACAAAACAGGAATTCTTACGGCATCTACTTAAATAAAATAGTTTCCCAATACCCTACAACCCCTTCCAGGCCCCGAAAAGGACCCTTTTACCCTTCTGGATCGGGCCGCCTTAGCCGACGTGTGTGCGCGCAGCGAACGTTTCGTAGGCACGCAGGGGGGCGGCATGGACCAGGCTGCATGCTTGCTAGCTAAGCAGAGATATGTGAGTTGGTGGAGGCAAATCAGCAGAATTCCTGATAGAAAGATAGCTGGCCGATTTGGGGGTCCACCCCCCCCCCCCCCCCATTGGAAACCCTTGTCCTAAGGTCTCCGCGTAAATAACTTTATAACTACAGTGTGCGCAGATATTTTGCTTTGTATGCGGCGGTCAGCGTAAGCTCCGCCCACTTTCGTGTAAATGCCCACTAGCGCTAACCCCAAAATCACGAACGTTCCGTCAGGCTCGCCTTTTTTTGTGTGTGAGCTCAATAAGGACAGTTAAATTTCTACGATTTTTTACATCTGACAGAGAACGCACATAATTTTAGCCCCCTGTGCGTACGCTCGACCCACAATTCCCATTTTCAAGCGCGTGGTGGGCCTCGAAAGGTTCGTAAAAATCACAAGTTTGTATATGGAAAACGGGGCGCGCGGCCGGGCCAAAATTCGCGTGCAGTTTTAAGATGTAGGCTGGCGCGAGTGCGCGGAGTAACAGTGGCACTTGGGTCGGTGCCAATACGCACAGGAATTTCTGCGCACACTGTACAGTATGTTTTTAACTGCAGCTCAGGATGTAGAGTAGTGTAGACACCCCCCCCCCCCACCTTGTGCAGGCGCTGCGCATCGACTTCAATCCGTTGCGCACGGCGCCCGTGCAGCTGCCCTCCGGCGTGGTCTTCGTGGTGTGCCACAGTCTGGCCGAGCTGAACAAAGCCGCTACAGGACACTTCAACACCAGGGTGGCCGAGTGCCGCGTTGGCACCAAGGTGTTTTTGGCGCTGTTTTAGTGTGGCATGTCTTATAGTGCGGGGATGAGAGTTTCCCTTTCCATCCGAACTTAATGATTTAATTATTAATTGTAAATAGTGATGAGAAATATACCTTTTAGAAAAATTTGCTTTGCAAACAGGATTCTGATACCGAATTCCAACAACTGTCGGGATTTTACAGTCTCGACACCGATATTACAGAGCACCAGTCCCGGTCCCAAAAACACCCAGTTCCTTTTGAACACCAGTGTCTATTTTGTTGGGTGTCGCCAAAAGATGGCCTTCTTCAGAACGGTGTTTGTGTTTAAGCTATACTTTTTGCGTGTTGTCTTGCCGCTGTACTTTTTCATCATATCTTCATTTTATTTGTCTTGACGAAGTGTACATAACTTCTGTACAAAAATCATTTATACAAGTGCTTTTTTTACAGGTTTTAGCGGCCAAGCAAAAACTCGATTGGCGAAAACTGCGCCGGCCGTCTGAAGTTCAAGAAAAATTGGGTTACACTTTGGATGAAATGGTTGAATTAGTGAATAAGGAATTGCACGAGGCCCCCTACAACATTGTTTGTTTTTCACTATTATTTTTTGTTGAAAGTTGAGTAAACGATTTGCAAAAAAAATGGCTATTTGTTCAGGAGGAGGTTTGCCAGCTGCTAGACGTTACTCAAAACGAACTAATGGACATGTGTCTCACTGAAAACACAAAGGATTTGAAGGTATTTGAGCTGTGCCGCCGCTTGCGTCATGTTTACAGTGAAGCTGGCCGTGTGGAGAAATTTTCAAAGGTATGTGAAAAACCACATGACACTGACAGGATACAAGTACAAAAAATCTAAAGTAATGTGATAAACTTCTTTTTATCCGGCGGACATCACACTTAGTATGGAAACCTACCATTACCCATCCGATAAATGGACCAAAAACGGACCAGTTTTTCACCACAATATTCCGTTTTTACTATGGAGTAATTAATTACAAAATTTATCTCAAGATTTTATTCATTTAATTATGGTAGGATTCTGCGCAAAGTAAGCGCTTCCCGATCGTTTTTATGGCTGTATAATTTGTGGCTTGTGTGGTCTCAAGCTCGGAAGTCTCTGATGTCACTTGTGTCACTCATTCATTTCATTCTCAAGGCTGCGTCGGACACAACGAGCCCGCCAGATGCAGTCATCGCAAAACTTGCAACGTTGATGAACCAGTCACAGGTGAGCTACTGTGCCGTTCATAAATAAGTAAGCAAATGTCGATCAGCGAAAGTACTGGGGGAATTTTTCTGTTGGGGATTTATTCAAGGGGGTGGTTTTCTCGTCAACATTTGTTATAATTCTTGTTGTTGCGCACGCTGCAGCGCATTTGCGTTAGGTGAGGAGATAGTGTTTTTTACCATACCTTTTCCGCCCATCACATAGGGGGGGGGGAGTTTTTCTCAGAGGTGGTATAATTTTTCCTCACTATAATCTAGGTTTTATCAATCTCCTTATTCTAGGATTTACGGTAGGCTACACCCACAATCACACACAAACCCGAATTCTCACCACTCCCTCCAGCTGAGCTGCAACCAGGACTACTCGTGCAGCGGCGCCGAGCTCAACGAGCTGTGCGCCGCGGCGACCGCCCATGGCGCCGGTGCGCTCGGTGCCAGGCTCACCGGAGCCGGCTGGGGTGGCTGTGTTGTGTGTTTGGTTAAGGCGCAGAGGGTTGATGAGTTTGTGAAGGAGATTGGTCAGAGGTTTTATAAGGTGGGTGGAGTTTGGTTTTGTTTAAATGTGTTGTTTGCTGGGGCCGGTCACTCAATCACCTAGCAAAATGATCGGTGAATTTGTTAAATGTCACATTCAAGAAGTTTTTCTCTACATTTGACCAGGGAATTGACATTTTCCGCCAATATTCTGCAGAGTGCGGGACTGGCCTATGCTGATTCTGTGGTCATACCCACCTAGAGATGAACGATGTAACTACTAGTTGTTTTTTTTTGTGACTGCAGAAAACCCCCGAGCGATGGGCGCGTTACGAAGCGGGACTGGCTGTTTTTGCTACTCAACCCGCCCCTGGTGCACTCGTGAACAACCTTTGAGATATTTGAAATACATTGATAGTACTGTACAAATCTGGGATTTTGTGGATTTGGAGCCCCGCGGGGGTTCATATAGATGTAAATCGGATAGATAGCGGAACAAATTTTTTTGGGAGGAGGGTGTTCGCGGAGGTTCAATATAGGCTTTTCGAAGGTATAGAAGGAAGAAAGAGAAAAAATCGCTAAAAAAGGTGAAAAATAGGTATATGAGAATTATATAGTACACAAATGGCTGGAAATGGGCAATGAAACACATGAATCAGCTATTTTGAAGGTTGATACCTATAAAAAAGTTTCAAAATTAGCGATTTTGAGCGAAAACAGGGGCAAGATTTCTCAAAAATCGCTACAGATAGATATATGGATATGGGGGGTAAACCCCCCCCCCCCCAACCCCCTACTATAAACCCCTCGTCAATCATTTTTGAGGATTATAAATTTAGTCGACACGTAAACAGTAGGTCTGATTGGAGAAATTTGTTGCATTTTATCGAAAATAGTGTTGCAGAAATTTTCTATTTTTACTGGTCCAAAATTTTCCGTCTTTATTTAATTGTTGTTGATTGTTTTCAGGGGTTATCGGTGCCTTTTACATTTTATGCTCATTGGTTTTTACCAAATCATACTAGTGACCTGTTGTACAAATAATACACTTCGAAATTCCATATCATTCTTGCACGGTTGATTATTTTCCGTTTAGCGCCTTATCTCCAACCTTGACACATTCCAGCTATGACAAAAATAAAAGTGTTAAAAACCGTAAAATTCGAAAATACTCCAGAAGTTTAGTTTGTCATTCGCCATCCCAATGGGTTTACATAAATATTCAATAATCCCCGGCCCGCGCTGCGGCCCTACTGCATTGTTTTTCTTTATTAAAATACTACACATCAATTTGATTTCACCGCCTGGACCCGCCCGATCAAACCACGTGCGTTTGCGCTGTTTATGTTTACGCATCGGCGCCGTGTTTGCTGTGTAAAGTGCAAACGTGTATTTAAGAAGTTTGTGCCGCGCTGCGCGACCCGCAAACACTTTGTTTACCTGGTACCACTCCAGGCCCTGTAAAGTGTCAAATGTCATGCAAAAGTTGCGTAAAAACCGTGTAATGGCGCCGCAGGCCTGTATAGATAGTTAATTTTACACCATGGCACTTGAGTTACTCTTGAGTGTGATGCTTTAAAAAAAATTTGTTGTGTTGTTATTAGTTGACATTGAGTTGACTCGAATTTGCTATGTCTGGGCCCAAAATGGCCCTAATAAACCTCGTTTTGACACTTAACTTGACATTTGACATTTTACAGTGTCTGAGAGTGCCCCCAGCAGTTCGTATTTTCTACCACCGTCCAAGCCCGTTCAATCAACTCGAATTTGTCGCGACTCGTTCAGCTCGAAGCACCTGGCGCGGCTAATCGTCATGTCGTCGGCGGTCGCTGCCGCAGCGCTGGTGGTCACCAAGCGGCACAGTTTGTCTGCCGCTGGCATCGACACCCTTTATAGGCGGGTGTTTGAGAGACTGCCCTCTGGGTGAGTATAGTGCGAGTGGTTTTTTGTGGTTGGTGTGACTTAGGCCCTGCACACACTAGTTGGCAGCGACGCCAAATATCGGCTTGTTATGGTCCCATTTAAAAGTCTTGCTGACTAGTAACACTACGCATTATTGTATTTATTTACATGTAACGCAAAACTTAAATGAATGTGTATATGTACGGCAGTATTTTTTTTCAAAACTACATTTTGAAACATGACTGAACGCTTTTGCATTTGAATGTTGTCGTCGTGGCTGAAACCCGGTGCCCGTGACTCATATTTACCCGGTGCTCATGTAAGCCCGGTGTCCATGTAGACCCGGTGCTCATCCTATGCCTAAATGGGGTTACGGTGAGCACCGGGGGGGGGGGGATATGGCGGTGCAGCACCGCGGATTAGCAGCATCGGCTTACACATCAAGAGTGTGTGCCGACGGCCGCAAGATCGGCAAACATCAAACACAAAGGATGTTCATCAGCAACCTTTGAATTGGGATGGGAACCGGTTGACATTTGGTGTCGTTGGCAACGAGCTGTGTAAGGAGGGCCATTGGTGCACATTAGTAGCTGGGTATTTCGATGCTAAATTTGCACCCATGACCGTCGCATTGGTATCGCTACACTAGTACGCTCATTGTTCATTGATAGTTGACCGATTTCACTAAGGTTTGTCCAATTCAAATTTCAGAAATTGCCGCCTGTACATCGCATTGGATATGGAATCGCTGGCTGATCCGTCCGCATCTTGCTGTTAGTTTGATAAACAGTTTGTAGTTCTGGGGCGCGCGCGAGAAAATAAGTCTTCGGACGAGTTGACAAATTTTGGAATGTCAATTTTATAAAAGGACGCTATTTGAGACGTTGCCGTTCCTTTCGTTGCTTGCCTATGGTAGATGAGTACGTAGATATTTTTTATGCGTCAGTTACGTTTTAGTCTTCGGACTGAGCTCGTTACAAAGAATTGTGCCGTATTTTTTATGAAAAATGTATGTAAAATTGTTGACGATTTTACTCGGTGTGAGCAATGTAATGCCGCGAGAGAGAAAATGAGAATTTTTCGGGTTTTTCAATTATGGTGAATTTCATTGTAAGCTGATCGGTCCGTTCGTCCAGTGTACCATTAACATACTGAAGTGGCATTTAAACGGGAATAACATGAACGTGAAATATGTTTTTTTCCATAAACAATCAACCCTAAAATCGATGAACTGTGATCCGTGAGGGGTTCGTGGTGACATTCGTAGGCTCCACCTCATGGCGCCAGTGGCGTTGACGCTAGCGCGAAAAATCGCTGCGTATGTCTTTATGCCTTATATAGCTTGAGTGACACCTTTTTTATCTCCCTCAGATGCGATTTTTAGTAAAGTAGATTTTGATTTAAATTAATATACCATATTTTAAAGCGATTATCGACAATCACCAACAGTCACTACATATGATAAAATCCAGGGGTTTCCAATGGGGGGGCTCCAAACCCCCAACCCCCCAACCCCCAACCCCCCAACCCCTCCGGCTCCAACCCCCCCCCGGCTCCAACCCCCCAAACCCCCCCCCC